>JAUBOC010000160.1:14475259-14485757 GCA_032275365.1 Anablepsoides cearensis | reverse complement strand
CAAGTCATATCGTCATCGCAATATTAAGCAGTGTTATCGCACATCGCAGGTTTTCCTAATATCGTGCAGCCCTACTCAAGTCATTTCTAACAAGAAATACTAACCGATGCTTCTTGCAGCATGAAGACAAAGAAGTGCGAATCCTGACCTTTGTGTGTCAGCATGTGTTTCTGTTGGTGAGTGTCTGCATGTTTTGTTCTGTGGTTTGCAGGTCTCATGTCTGCCTCTGCAGCTGTGAATCGATCAGTATGTTGAATACGTCTGAGTGTTTTTATGTGCGTTGTAGAGGAAACTCCTCCAAAAGGTTGTAACAGGTCGGCCCGTTTGTTCCCATCAGGAGAACTGCTCGGCAGGTCGGTCCACCCTGATCCTGACTCAGCTCGGTGCTTCTTATCTCCAGAATCCCACATTAAACAGCGAGCTCAGCTGAACGCATGAGTCCCTTATTTTAGGACACATTTCACTCTTTTGTCCTCAGCTAACCTGTGTGTCTTTTATGATGCTTAATGTGCTCTTTTATTTAAAACACGTCTCCTTTTATGTCCTAACCTCTTATGTGATAAACACTCGTTTATCACAGAGTTCTTTAATGTTGCCTCTGAGGGTTGCAATATGTTTGACTCACTGTTTTCTTTTTGTTGTTGTTGTTGTTTTCTGCATCCTTTTAACTCGTCATGCTCTGTAGCCTTCCTGGTTCAGGACATTCTGCCCTGTGTTTTCTTCTCCCCCAGTACCCACTGTGGCCCCCAGCCCTCCAGATGCTGTGGATCAGTACCTCGAATCTCCAGGAGACGACAACGAACACACAGATTTCAGGAGGGCTAAAGAAAGCCTCGAAGCCAAACATCGTGAAAAGATGTCCCAGGTGTGTGTTTTTTATCCCTAAACATCTCCTGGTAGACTATTATTTTCAAGAAAATGTTTTTTTTCTTTATCAGAGCTTAATTTCCCAGGTGAAAAAATATTATACTAAGTATACTAAATCTAAGCATACTAATTATACTTGAAGCCGCACTAATCATCAGTATACTTAAAAAAAGCACAACTTTAAGTATATTAAGTATACTATTAAATACTAAAATGGAACAACTTCAAATATACTTAGTACATTTTAAGTATATAGCTGTGTGTTATATACTTAAAGTGTACAAAGTATATTTGAAGTTCCTTGAATAATTACAAACTTTTATTTTTAAAAGGAAAAAAAGAAGAATTGAATTATACAGAGATTTAATTATTTAATTGTTCTTTTTTGGTGATTTTGTATACAAGCAAAGCAATTAATAGGCTTTTTTCAAAACCTCTGAGCAGACATAAATATGAATCTGTCTGTCTGTCTGTCTGTCTAATTTAATATAATTACTCTCTATTACACAAAGTATTTAAACCTTGAAATATTATTTTGAAAAAGATTTTTAAAAATATGATTAAAACAAAATACATAAAATCTATTTGAAAACAGTACAACTTCAGAAAAATATTGAATTTATTTTTGCAATATATTTTTTGAAAAGTGCATTAAAATATACACTTTTACAAATACATTCAAAGTATATTTAAAAAAAGAATATATATATACGTATATATATATATATATAAAGTATAGTTTAAATAATATATTTAAATTAAATGTAAAGTGTATTTAATAAAATATATTTTTATTAAGTGTACCTGAAATATATTTCATCTGAAGTATGGTTTTTGAAATATACTTGTTTATATTTTGAATATAATCCTTAAAAGTATATATTTTTTTGATAATATATTAAAAATATATTTCTGTAAATTGTAGTATATTAAAAATATATTTCTGTAAAATGTAGTATATTTAAAATATGCTTTAGTATATATTTTTTTTCGCCTGGGTTGTCAGCATGAAAGGATTTTAAAATGAATATAACTGTGTTGATGTTCAGGTGATGAGGGAGTGGGAGGAGGCAGAGAGACAATCCAAGAGTCTTTCTCGTGCTGACAAAAAAGTCGTCATCCAGGTATAGATCACCAATTTTCTGCTATAAATAAATCATCAGTGTCATTTAACAGCTTTTTGTAAAATTATATTGTCAGTACCTTTAGTAACTGATACAAAATGTTAAATGTGTACGTTCCGTTGTGCAGCACTTCCAGGACAAGGTGGAGGCTCTGGAGCAGGAGGCAGCAGAGGAGCGACAGCAGCTGGTGGAGACCCACATGGCCCGGGTGGAAGCTCTGCTCAACAGCCGCAGACGCCTGGCTCTAGAGAATTACCTGAGTGCTCTGCAGGCCAACCCTCCACGGGTAAAAAAAAAAAAAAGAAGAAGCACACACGTGCACATTTTAAGAGTGACTCTTGGTAAAACAAGCTCTTTAACGTTTCTGCCCCCAGCAGCCCCGACAGGTGCTGAGCCTGCTGAAGAGGTACGTCCGTGCAGAACAGAAGGACAGGCAGCACACGCTGAAACACTACGACCATGTTCGCACTGTCGACCCCAAAAAGGCTGCGCAGATCCGACCCCAGGTGCTGAAAGATTTTTTTTTTTAACAGAACACTTAAAACATGTTGTTTTGGCAAATAATTATGTTACCTAGAAATAATAAATGTCTTAAGCCTTTATGTTGAAAACTAACAATCAAAATTTGAATTTGGAACCCTACCTTTTTAATTGACCCTCAGGTTCTGACCCACCTTCGTGTGATTGATGAGAGGATGAATCAGTCATTAGGTCTGCTCTACAAGGTGCCCAGTGTGGCTACTGACATCCAAAAACAAGTTGGTAAGTTTTCATTTAAAGTATTCCTATTTTTAAAAGATTTCATCAGCTCACCAAGTCAAATCCTGTCTGCTTTGAGAGAGGGTTCAGGGTTTTTTTTGTTCTGTTTCGAATCAGTACACTGAAAAGAAAATTTTACTTAAGTAAGATTCTTGAAATAAGAAAAAATTGAGTCAAATTAAGTATTTCAAGAATCTTACCAAGTAAAATTTTCTTACTCCACTGGCAGAATTTTTGACTTAATTTGAGTCAAATTTCAAGCTAACAAGACAAATAATCTTACACATTATGAAAACAAGATTAATATTCTGACACAATCAGCTCGTGTTTAGTAAATCAGTCTCAAAACAAGATCTAAAAGACTTTTTGGCTGGATATAAGGTTTTAAAACTTGGCTAGATGGACAGTTTTTGCAGTGTAATCAGTGTCTTACCTGCAGCAGAAAGTGATCAAAACATCAAAACTGTGCAGAACTGTTTTCAGTATTTGGTTTTATCTCAGTGCTTCCTGAACGCCTCACTTTAGGGAGTTTTCGGGCACGTTCCAACGCGAGACCCAGAACTCGCTGTAGAGATTGTGTATTTTCCTAAGCCTGGAAATGACTTGGGATCCCCCAGTTGGAGCTATGGGGTTAAAGTGGTCTGGATTCTCTCCTGGACCTGTTGTTTCTGTAACTCAACGACAGATAAACAGCAGAAGATGGAGATATTCTCGAATCCCAAAACACGCAATGTAAATTATGCAGACGTGTGAATATATAAGGGAAGTTTTAATGTTTAACTGGTGAAATAATAATGAGGGAAGATTTACTCCGAATTTTTGTTAATACTTTCAAGAATATATGAGTTAGCCTTCAGCTGGATTCAGCTATTGAAAACACACAAAGTAATATTAAAACTGTGGTGTAATTATATGAGTAATTGATGTTGATGAATCGATGCGAGGCTGACGTAGAAGCCTTTCAGTCAGCTGGCACAAAAAGACATCTGGGTGAGAAAGTACGTCTGCTCAGACGAGTCACTCAGACTCTGCATGTCAGGAGGTTACAGAAAAGTGGTGACTCAGACAACAACTACGCCATGTCAGGGAGAAAATATCTGGAAGAGTTTTAGGTGCATTCCAGCATGTTTGGATACATCCTTCCTCAGATTGAAATAATATAATTTTTTGGTCTAGTTCTGCTTTTTAAAAGAACCAGAATCTTGTGAAGAATGTTTACAGCGTGTTTGAAGTTCACCTTAAAAATAAAAACACTCAAATTGCTTTCATTAAGCAGGAGCCTGCGAGGCTGTGTGCTGATATTTCTCTCCTCTCACTCACTCCCACCATATTTCTGCTCCCCATTCATCATCATGCAGTTCTCACTTTATCCCTTTTTGCTTCACAGCAATTATCGTGCAGCGTGTTCAGTCCGAGCTGTCTCAGCAAGTCTCCTCCCTGCAGAGCGACGGGCGGGTGAGTCAAGCTGCTCCCACACACATATGCCTCCGGCATATATAAATACCTCTGAATGACAGTCCAAGCAAAGTCACGATGCGCACAGAAAACTTAGGTGCTGACGCGGTTGAAAAGCGGTTGATTTATTGGTAAAGGAGTTGCAGTAAGGAATAATTTAAAAACATAACAATGCATAGACCAATTATTGTTACTGATGGAAGCTCTGATTAAGTCAGAATTAGAAAAAAATCAAACATGTTGAAAACAACTTTTAGGTGTGATGTCAAAAATGAGATAATTTTGAATGATTTCAAACTTTTTCCATGTTTTTTGTGAAGTGTCCTTGTTACTCAACCATGGTGGGAAATAAATCTGTTGCAGGGAATTTTCTTTTAAATACAAGCAGATGTTATAAGCGTGTGTGCACACCCTTAAACTAAAAACATGTTGAAGCACATTTTGATTTATTTACAACTTTCAGTTTTCTTAGAAAGGACTCTTTCAGCAGATCGTGCCTCTTTCTTGCCAAAGTGCTCAACATTTGTCAGGTTGTGAGGGCATCTGTTGGGCACAACCCTGAGTATTTTAAACTCAAAAGTCTTCAGGCTCAAACAGATAGTTTACTGTAGAGTTTGATCTCATACTGTCAGTGTTTCCTGCTTTTATGAGTGGATACTCATCAGGATTCAGGCTGTCCTGAATGAAACTCCTCCATGTTTGCAGGTGGATGGCAGGGTGAGCTATGGGAACGACGCTCTGATGCCCGATCAGACCTACAGCTCGGCTCCTTTGGATCCTGGTCTGGACGGACTGGGCTTCATTCACCCAGAGAGCTTCAACCAGCCAAACACAGAGAACCACGGTAACACACACTTCTGACACTAGAACAGTTTTATCTTTTTAATAACTATTAACTCAACTAGACTGGTAATTGCTTTTTACACTGTATATTCATTTTCATTGATTTTATTCCTTTTTCCTGCAGTCGAGCCTGTTGATGCTCGGCCTAATCCAGACAGAGGGCTCCCGACACGACCTGGTATGAGTCTGTGCTACAAATCAGATCTCCTGAGCACTTTGAAACAGCATTGTTTTCAAGTTGGCTGTAGTTTAGAGCTTAATAGAAATAAGACTATAAGTGTAGACCAGGGCTATTCAACTAAATTTCTCCAGGGGCCACAGTTACTGCAGGCCAACAGCTGAGGGGCCGAACATCCAGCAATTAAAATTATTATGTAAATAAACCAAGTATTACAAAGATCTGTTACCTTTGAATTAGTTTATTTTGCTGCATTTAATCATGAATACAACATATAGGACCCTATTTAATAAAACAAGTGATAAAACAAAATCAAAAACAATTGACATACATATTATTTTGACATATTTAACTTGCCACATTTTTAAACCCATTTTATTTCTACTTATCTTAACTTTATGTTCTACTGCTTGCAGTTTTAAGTGTCTTGGGTTTTCATTCAAATGGTTTTGACCAGTTTTTGGCCAAGATTGTGACGTTTCTGTTTACCACACATGTCTACGTTTAACTTAAAAAACTTGTAGTAATTACAGAAGAAAACCGAAGGTTTGGGCTTAAGAACCAATGAACTTATTGAACCAATTGGTGGGCCGGAATTTGGTCACCAGTGGGCCTGATGTGGCCCGCGGGCCTCCACTTGAATAGCCCTGGTGTAGACCTTTTGGTAATGCTCACTCTAAGGATCTCTCCACTTCGTTCTCATTTAATTGTTTTTGTGTTTCCAATAGCTGTTCGATGAATTGTCGCTTTATTATGTATGAATACTTATGGTCATAATTTTACTAGTTCTTCATCTGCAGATTTATCTCTTTCTTTTTTTTGCCACACATGTGACAGTTAAACTGCATTTGGCTTTAAAGACTGTAGGACAAACTATTTGCAATAAAGTCTTTGGTAGACAGTAGTATTTGTATTTAAACAGTCCAAACTTCCAGTTTAGTATGACTAAATGCTTTTATTATTCACTCTGTGTTCTGTACGCCTATGGTTCCCAAACATATCTGAGGCAGAGATTTACACCTCTAACTGCCACCAGTTCAAGTACACAAATGATAATAATTACATAAATGTGAACTGACTTTTTAAACAAACTCCTCAACCACAGGAGCTTTTTAATGCAACTGTTTTTCTAATCTCTTGTAACATGTAAAGTAAAAATACAAAAGTTTAAAATTAATTTGATTTGTGATAGAACAAATATGGCATCAACACCCAATATCATGTGTGAGCATGCGCAAGCAACTTTCCCTGTAAAACCATCATCATGCTGTCTCAGCATTTTTCACCACCTGTTTTGTTTACTTGCTCAGTTTCTGCCCTGAAGCCAGAGGTTCGAATGGAGACTGAAGAAAGGCAGAGTGCAGGATATGAAGTTTACCATCAGAAACTGGTACGGTACACACGATTTTACCCATTTTGTCACATAACTGGCATATTTTCTTTTGAATTTGGCTCAACCAAAGTGAAACAGGAAGTGACATCAAAAGAGAACTCGATAAAATAAACTCTCTTGTCTTTGTTTATTAAAACAAAATCATTTGAACTTTATCTCTTCTTTGTCTCTTTGATAGCGACTAAAATAATCTAAAGAAACATCAGATTCTTGTCTACAGTCTGTGTAAAAACGCTCTGTTCACATACAGACATTCCCCTTTAACATCACTTCCTGTTTCTTCACATGCAAATATCTCAACAAGCGTTCATCTCAACAACAGGGAATTTGTTTTGCAACATGTTATCAATGTTATCTTTCCAAAAATGCATTGTTTATTCCAAAAATCTGATGACACAGGCACTTTAAATATCCCATATAGTTAATATGTGTGTCGTGGAATATTTATTTAACGATGTTAATTTTTTTATTTGAAAATCATGTTTTTGTTGTTGGTAATACAAGTTTTCTTCTAATAATATATTCATGCAGCAACACATTTATTTTGAGAATGAACATATTTTTCATTTTCTTGATTGAAAATAGTTGCATTTATCAGTTTTGTATGTTTTATTTAAGTCTGTCTGTAGCATATGCAATTTGTATTTGTTAATAGCTTTGTTTTAAATTAATGATAGGTCTTTTTCGCTGAGGACGTTGGCTCTAACAAGGGAGCCATTATTGGGCTAATGGTTGGGGGAGTTGTTATAGCCACCATCATTGTGATCACTTTGGTGATGCTGAGGAAGAAGCAGTACACCTCCATTCATCACGGTGTAATTGAGGTAAAAAAAAAAATGTATGTAAAGCATATTATTATGCAGCCTTGTGTTCGTTTCTGTAACATATGTTACCTCCGGTGTTTAAAGGTGGATGCTGCGGTGACGCCAGAGGAGCGCCACCTGGCCAAGATGCAACAGAACGGCTACGAGAATCCCACCTACAAATTCTTTGAGCAGATGCAGAACTAAAAAAAAAAGAACTGTTTCCCAACATTTCTCCTCAAATCTTCTTTTCCCTTCCTGGTCCGTTCCTGCCCCCAGCACTTAGACTTTTCAGTTTCTCACCTTGTTCACAGAGAAGTGAGTGTTTGAGGCATTATTGCAGAGGCTGATTTTCATCTTTTCGCATTAAAGAAATAATAAATCTTTGCATGTTTCAGTCAGATGTTTGGGCCAAAGGAAACTGGCATGGAACAAAAACTTTTATTCCCTTTTTTATTTTGTCTTTGCTTGATTGTACAGATCTAAAGTAACCCATTAACTGGTTAGACAAGGGTGCCCTGATCTACCTGCACGTTATCAGCCAATCACAGGTGTTTGTACCGGAACGACCCATTTGTTTATATGAAACAAACAAAAACAGCTCTAAACTGACCAGGGTGCGGGTTCTCAGAGCTCCTCACTGCACGACTGAAGGGTTTTAAGTATGTTTTACAGAAAAGAAGAAAAAAATAAAATAAAAAAATAAAAAATATATATTATACTCAATCAAAATATATCAAAACTGGAAATATTTAATGTTTTTGTTTTTTATGTGTAATACATTAAGACAGAGATTAGCTGTAAGTTAATGTAGTGCATGGCAATATTGATGACTGACAAAAGTATCCTGTATGTGGAGGTTGGGTATAGAGGGGTTTCTCCTCTCCTTTAGATATTTTAGCAGGATTGTATATTTCTTTGTGTCTTCTTTGTGATCTTGTGATATGAAGAAGAAAAAAATGATTTAGAATTTGTTCTGCTTTGTGGTTGCACAGATTTGGCTTTAATTGACTCTGTTCTGCTCATCTCCATGCTTCACTGTTGTGTTAGCTGCATGGGCTCGACGCTCTCGGATGTAATATACGAAGCGCAATAGAATCCGAAAGGAAGATGATTGTGTTGCTGTTTGCGTTCTATGCACTATGTCATTTTTGAAGTCTTTATTATCACCAAATATGAACGTTATTTCGATGCCAACTGTCTCTGCACTTTGTTTTTAGCATCAAAATTGAGCTTTGGACGTTTTATTTAGGAAAGCGTATGCCGAATTTATCGCTCTGCTGTCTTGATTGTAAATATTCGGATGAAGGTCTTTTTTTTTCCATATTTCTGCTGCTTTCCTTTCATTTCCCGCGTTTATCTGTTAGCTTTATAGCAACAAAGCAGGAGTCAAATTAATGGGCCTAGAGTTGTTTTCCAAATGGCTCACCTACATTCCCTCACTAAATGTCACACATTCTATTTTTCTACATTTGCCGTGTAAACATGTACAGTGCTTCTGTTTATCTTAATGTTTCTTTGCCTGCATATTTGTCGTCTAGTCTATATTAGTCTTCAAAAGGCAACAAGTGACCCTATGACTTCAGTAGAGACACGTTCAACTCTCTAATAGTTAAACATTGAATGTGACATGCGTAGTCTGCATCATTATCAAAATACAACACATATCACCTCAATAAGTGTACAGACACCAACTGAAGCTCTTAATCAGGTGAATGTTGAAAATGTTTTTCCCCTCTCTGTGTAGTTTCATGAAATATTTGCTTAGAGCTTTCTACACTCGACATACCGTAAATAAAGTTTGAATGTTCTTATTAATGTCTGGCTGTTTTTTTTTTCTTCACAAGAGGTTTGATTAATTTTTCCACTTCACACAAAGCTGTTAAGAAAATGCTTGTCACTTTATTTCCCCCTAGTGGACAAAAAAACAGGTCCAGCAATTTAGGAAATGGACACCAAATAAAAATACAAAACGGGTCCTTTGTTTTTTTTTTTTTTTTTTAAGAAATGGAAAATATGAAAATACACTTGTCCATGTGGCTATCAAAAACACAAAGTAACGGTATTTACAGTGGAAAAGATCCTAAACTACAGACGACACCAAGCTCTTAACTGGGTTTTCAGACACGCTCAAGCATTCAGTCGTGAAAATGACAATCCGTAGTCGTAAAGATGGTCTCGCTCCCTGCGCTCCTGCTGGGTCTGGTTAAAGAAAGCTAAAAAATTATATCTGCCAGTTTAACTTGGATAAAACTGGGAAGACAACAACAAAGTACTTTGCCCGTGTTGACCAGGGGTGGTTTCTGACTTCAGGTCAGAGTGGCGCGGCACACTTTCCTCACGGCAGCCGAGGAGCGTGGACACGCCCTCCTTCAGCTGTCCTTCTCCAGCGTGGTGGTGGTCAGGGTCACTGTGGTGATGGGCTGAGAGAGGCTGTGCATCTGTAAGCGGGTCATCTTCTTCTGCTCGCACTCGGCCACCAGGCTGTTGAGCTCGGCTGCACTGTAGCCGATCAGAGTCCTCAGGTCACACACAAACTTGTAGACGAAGCGCTTGCCCTGCACCTTGCTGATCATGTCACCATCATAGTAATATCTAAAAGAAAATCAGAATGGTGCATTACTGAGTCAGACAGATTTTTTAGTAATGAGTGAGTGAAGAAGTTTCTAATTTGAACCTAAATTAGCCTGTCATTGAAACCCTCCATCTTTAAAATGGGAAAAACTAGCAGCAAAATTCAAACTGCTTTTCACCTTGCATGTTAAATGTTTAAACAAAGATCTTATGCAATCTGTAAGCACTGAGTATATGACAGGGACAACTCTCAGCTACTACCACGCCAAATTCTAGCTTATGATCTGTAACTGACTGAGTTATAGCTATTGTTGTGTTTGCTAAGGTAAATTACGTGGCAGCCATCTTTAATCAGGTTGACACCAAAACAATCAGCTGTAAATGCTGAGAGTTCACTGCAAAACCATCTAACCAAGTTTTAAAACCTTATATCCAGCCAAAAAAAAATCTTTTAGATCTTGTTTTGAGACTGATTTACTAAACAAGAACTGATTGTGTCAGA
>JAUBOC010000160.1:14415685-14429572 GCA_032275365.1 Anablepsoides cearensis | reverse complement strand
TTCACTTTTTAAATGGAATTACTGAAATAAATCTACTTTTTCATGATATTCTAATTTTATGACCAGCACCTGTACTTTGCTCTACTGAAAGAAATCAAATAAAAACAAACAAGAACTCCCCTCCCCCCACTGTATTCATCCAAAAAAACAGGTTATTTTTGTCAAATGTTTCTGTCTTCCTATAAGAAAAACAAAACTAATTCAGGGACATGACAGAACTTAGAGGAAGCAGGCAGTTTATAAATGAGTTGTTGCTCTTGTCATTAGTCCATATTTGACATGTTTTTGTTTTTAAAAAGGCAGAAATTGAGCTGTTTCCACCTGGGCTTCAAGCTGTGTGACAAATTAGCCTCTGCAGATGTTTTTAATGAGGTCTGACACAATGTTCAGTAGAAATAAGAGCACAGACTTATTCTCATTGTATTTATTTTATTAACCTTTTATTTAACCAGATAAATACCATTGAGATCAGAGATCTCTTTTGCAAGGGAGGCCTGGAGCTGAAAGAAACATGTTTTTGGTCTGTGGGGGAAACCGGAGTATCCAGAGAAAACCCACGCAAACACAAGGAGAACATGGAAACTCTGCACAGAAAGACCTCAGGTCAGGACCTTCTTGCTGTGAGACATCTGTGCTAACCACTGATCCATCGTACTGCCCGTCTCTTTGTCTTTCTTGTAACTTTTATTACAGACATATTATGTTCTGACTGCTTTGGATACATATTAATTAGTAGAATAAGATTATAAAATGTCCCAGTTGAACTTACCTGCAGTACTGCTTTATTTTACCAGCTCCCCTTCATCTCTCCTTCGTGTACGTCTACATGAAAGTTTAACAGGATCTCAAAACAGCACCATAGAGGTCTGAAGTAAAAGGGAGAGTTTTGTGTCTTTAAAGCAAAGTTGTGAAGTATTTATGAGCAGCCGGTGTCTGACCTGCAACAGGAAACAACAGTCAGTCTCAGTTTAGAGGATCAGGACTGGTGAGTTTCTCTGAAGAAGAAACTAAACCAAAAGATGTGCGAGAGACTGGCTACATGCTGGACAGGTGAAAAGACCAACAGGAACACATTGAGACAATGAAAAACAGAAATGATAGATTTTCTACTTGCTGAAATAAGTCTTTTTACAATATGTTGGCCAAAACACATTTTATTATGATGATATTGATTATAAAACACTGACCTTTTAACCTTAGTGATTTACTTTGAAGTGCTACCAAAATAAATTCCCTAATGAGAAAGTACCACAGTGTAAAAATTCATGCTATAGTTCAACCACTTTGGTTTCTGATGTTTTGAGTTTTTTCGATAGCAAACAAAAACTCAGTCTGCCTGTGTCCCCATCAAGAGTAAATTTCCCATCAAGATTCTCCAGCTTAGATTTTCAGGGCCGTGTCCACCACAGTTCATTTGATACTTGAGCCTGGGAGAAATCTTCAGAGCTTCCTGTTGGCACGTGCAGATTGACACGTAGCGCTGGAAGCTCAGGGACAACTTGTGAATACGAATCCTCCACTTGTGTGCACTGGGTGACCCACACTGAATTGTAAGAACCTACAAGTTCTGTTCGTTTCTACAGGAACACAACAAATATGGCAGAATCCCATCCATTTATATGGCAACTTTACACGTACAATAATAAAAACAATTTGATTGGGTCGTCTCAAACAGATGTTGAAAGGAATTTTTTTTGCCTTGCTAACATACAAAGATTAGTGATCTTTGTCCTATGTGGTAAATAAAGTAATATTTTCAACCTGCAACAACTACAACAAAATACTGTAACTTTTCAGTCATTTCCTTCTTTGTTTCTTAAAGCTGAGGGTTCATGTCTGCAAAATAACTTCCAAATCAGTTTGTGTTCTTGAAACTTACATTAAAATTTAGCATCAAAATCACATTTATGTTGAAACTAAATATTAAATGTCTGTGATTCTAACCTGATGATATACCTCGGAAGTAATTTCCAGTATTGTACTGTAAACAAACAATGGACGACAACAATTTAACCTTTTTTTGTGCAGCAAACAAAAAAAGTCACTGTCTCAACTTAGCTTTATCCTTTTATTTTAACTTTTAAAATATTGAAATCTGACAAGAAAATGAAAATCAAATCAAGACATGGAAACAATCAGGAATAAAACAAGTTGTCAAAACAGAATCAAATTAAAATGTTTATAACACTTAACATTAGTAATATACTTTAGTCTGCTACTAATTTAAAAAGATTTTATATTGGATTTAAAAAAAAATCTAACCTTACTCTTAATACAGTCAGATATTAATTTCCCATTAATTCATAAAGAAACATGTAAATTTGCACAACACATGTAAGGATTTTGTCCCTTTTATCAAATAATCTGCTGTCTGAAACAGATCATAACTAGGACACCAAAACAACAAAACAAGGACTGGTCAACTCAAATATTTACACTCCTTTACGTTCAGAAACCTTTACAAGTATTCACTAAAAGCTTGTTGAACCTGTTTACAGGCTGCAGCACAAGAGCCAAATGGAGCAGAAAAGTCAATGAGTTTTGCAATATTGTACAAATTACATTTTTTGAGTCTCACAAGCCTCAGTGTGACCCATCAGTGACTTAAAGAAATAATGGTTCAATTTGCAGCCAGGAATGTCTTGTTTAATTGTGTTGCAGAAGAAAAAGTTTGGATGTTTAATGTCTTGCTCTGTATGTCACCTAAACACCAGAATCTGTCGCTGTAAAAACAAAAAGTTGTTTTTGTATGGGTTTTTCCTAGAGAACTAGCCTATAGTAAACACTGATGGCTCACGCTAATGTTGTCAATGAGACGCTAACTCTTCAACCAATCAGATGCTTTGTTGGTGGGCAGGGCTATGTCAGACTACCTAAACTGTCCAATCAGAGCAGAGAGTACTTTATGGTAAGGAATCAGCCTCCCTGGTCTTTGTTTAGAGAAATCCTTTAAGTATAAGTAAGCTGAAGGCACTCCCCAACTCTTTTCACTTAAAGAAAATTTTCAATTATCAGAGTTTTCAAAGTTTCTATAGTAACACTTTAACATACGGTACACAAAATATGCTTAACTACTCAGTAACTAACTAATGAGTACTTACTTAGTAGTTACTGAGTAAATACTAAGGACAACAAAGATAAACTTACCCTTAAGTAAAGTGAAGCATCTTCCCCAGTAGTTTCTGAGTAATTCCTCGTTTGTGTCCTCAGTAACTACTTAGTAACTACTTAGTAGTTCCTTTTACTCAGTAACTACTCAGTATTTACTGAGTAGTTACTGAGTATTCTCTGTAGTTAAGCATTTTTTGTGTACCTTAGTGTAAAGTGTACCGTTTCTCTACTTTATCCCAGTGTGCATTTTATTACATATATTTTTTTTTTATAAAAAAGTAAATCATAAATCCTTGCATGCCAAAATGTGTTGGCATTCAAAGTATGTATTTAGGATGACTCTCAGCTACTACCAGACATAAATCAGGTTAATGATCTGTAAAACTGACTGTGTTACAGCTACATTAGATTACCTGCAATGACCACCTTGAGTCAGGTTGAGTGTAAAAGTAGAAGCTGCACATCCAAAGTTAACTTTCTGCTTGTTTTATTAAAATTCCTTCACTGGTTCCTGAGATATTTTGCTGACAGCCACAGACAGGTCATTAAATTATTGCCTGCCATGGCGGTTATTGAACAGGCTTTCCAAATGTTTTTTTTTTTCTTAAATAGTTGTTCGCTTTTACAAATAAAGCAACATTTTTTTTTTAATATTGAAAAGTTTTTTTGCATTTGAGTTTTTTTTTCCAGATAAGACATTTGCATTGTAGAAATCATCAAAAACAAAAAGGCCTTGGATGAGCGCCTGCTAGTATTGATGCCAGGATGGTTTTAAACAAACTATTAGGAAAATAAGATTGCAGATTTCATGCAGCGATCTTTGTTTTCTTGGTGCATGTTGGGTAGCTGCTATGAGCTCATGTCTGCAGCAGGCAGCAGCTGACGGCTGATATGTTGGTGCCAGCTGGACCGTCCAGGCTGAGCCTCCACAAACCCAACACTCTTAGAACAAGTGTCACAACATACGTTACACACCACTCTAGTAGTGTAAATATATAACGTGGAAACTCATCCTGGAAAACTTTAGGCAGACTTTATGTTTTGTCTTATCTAAGTGGAGATAAAGAGCAAACACAGAGGCGGGGTTCAGAGAGCGGTGCCACAGGGTTCACTTGTGGACGTTTCAGACTCTCATATTGCGGCTGCGTCACTCGACTCCCACATAGCTCTGCCTCTGCCTGACAGACGTCAAGGCACCTGTCCTCTCAGCAGGAGGGTCACTGGGGTCAGCTGCATCACCACCGCCACTCCGCATCACAGGATCCCCACAGGGGCCAGAGGCTTCATCATTTTCATCAGAGGGTTTCGCTGGAAATCACTGAAAATCCTTGTGTGGCACAACAAAACCACTAGCCGGCTATAGCAGCTGCTTGAAGGTGACAAAAAACAGAACCTGAGTCAAGATTTCTGACTGATCTCAGTATTGAAATGGCCTTGGAGCAAACTTTCAGTTTCACTTCTGTACGTCTGTTCAGCATTCATTATTCTTAAATCATAAACTCAAAACACATAAAAACGTGTAACAGAACCAAAAACGTCAAAGAAAAGTAATGTAAAATTCACAGAAAGACTCAGAGGCAAAACAGTATTTAGGAAGAGAACTTTATTTAAATAAATAGCAACATAAATAAACAAATCAATATTCATTCTCTCACCCTGCTTCGTTTTTTTTACTTCATCACACACACACACACACACACACACATACAGAGACGTGATCATCCTCACACAGTCAAGTAACAATTTGGGGGAAATCATAAACAACAGGAAATACTTCTTATTATCCGAAGTCTATCAAAAGGGTTATCTTCCAGATTTGCATCACAATTCTTAGTGTGTCAACAGTTACGTGATTATATATATTTTTTCCCCCCATCGTGAGAGATAAACAAGTCGTCTATAGGAAATACAGATAAAGTGCAAATAATTTGGCCTCTGCTTAAACAGCAGGCCGAACGGCCAGAGACAAATCTGGGAGGGATGTCTGAAGAAACGGCCACAAACAGAGCCTTTCTTTCCTGCTGTCCTTCTACAGGGTCACGATCAGAGGTGGAAAACTCTGAGCGTGAGTTGTTCTGATAAAGGCACGAGTGTTTTGAGGGGTGAGGGCAATCAACCCAAAAAACATCTGGGCAGAAAGATCAACACTGCATGCTTCCCGGGCAGAACCCAGGAAAAAAAAAAAAAAACTCTGTTCTTCTCCTATGAGATGCTTCACAGATATGAGACAAAGAACATCAATTACAACAACAACACGTCTCACCAGAACTAAAATTCTAGCCATTGAATAAAGTTCAGCTTCCTGCACAACATGATATTGCTATGTATTTTTTTTTCCGTTTTGTTTCATTTTTCTCTTTTTCTAGAAAAGTAAAAAACAAGAATACACCCATGGTCCTGATAGTAACATCTAAAGATAGCAACGAAAGGTGTAGCATTAGGATTTGGTGGCAGCGGGAGCATTATTTTATTTTTTCTTGTATTGTATGAAACTGGTAGCTGACCACTGTGCTACATCTTGAGACAGCATTCAAAGTGAAAAGTCAGTAGTGTATCTTTGATAGATCGTCCATCTCTTGTGCTGTTCGCTCTTTGGTAAAACCCAAAATTCTTCCTTTCTGCAGAAAAAAAAAACTAGGCATGCTGCAAAAAGAGGCAGCTTTTTTTTTAAATGCCTTCCTCTAAAAGTCACTACAGTGTCATGTTACTGTGGTACCTTTTAGCTAGCTCAAAATCAAATACATTAAAGATAAAAAAAACACAGAAACCTCAGGCAAAATACACGTAATTCTGACCATTTTCGACACGCCTCTCCATTGTGTTTCCAGGTAAATTATTGCACTGTTCCCACAATCTTTGTTTTTTTTTGTCCATCAGCTGAATTTTTGTTTCTTTTTCCTGCTTCAGTGTCCAAACTGTTGCCTGAGGAGGTAGTAGAAGCATCTAAACTCAAAGACAAAAATGGATCCCCACTGTCACGGTGCTACCATGTTGACTGATGTACCTGTTGTGCTTTGCTCAAAGTAACTCAGTTTTGGCTGATTTAGGATGTAGCAGTTCGTTCTGTAGCTTGAGGTAAAAAGCAGCTTTAAAAAAATAAAATAAAATTGTCACAGTTTCATTTCAACTTCAAATCCTTCGTTTTGTAAGCTCAGGGCACTACTGCAGGTCGGCTGCACTGCTACAGAGAAATGTCTCCTTAGAAAGGCGAACGAAGTGGGAAACTTTTTGTTTTTACGAAGAAACAATTTGGTCTTCTGTCCACGCAAGTGGAAAAACATCAAGTCAAAATGTTTTCTCAGACAGCATCCAAATGTGAATCAAAACGCCAACTCTCATTTCCTTCAAGTGAGTCCATTTGAGCGCTTGAAGAGTCAGTTATTGCTTCTCAAACTTCATCCAGAGTTTGGTTATTGCTGAGTTTTTAGCTTATATGATCTCAAAAAAAAAACATCCAGCACACATTCTCACGTGTGTACCTCCGATTGTTTCAATTTGTTGCTTGCATCAGCGTTTTGTTTCTTCTGCTCCGAGTTGTGCTCTTTCCTCCTGGTCATTTACTTCACCATCACACAGCTGCTGAGCTGCTGCTGCCCCGCCAGGCCCAGCTCCTGCATGTTGGGATCCACGCCGGGGGCCGAAGCCCTGCTCCACACGGTCAGTTTCGACGGGGTGGGGAAGGGGACCTGTGTGGCAGACTGAGGCTGCTGCTGCTGGGGGCCGGCGTAGGAGGAGTGCGGGTGAGGTTGTTGGCTGATGTGCAGACGCGCCTCCAGAAGGTAGGCGGCCGAGGCCACGGGGGACAGGGAGGAGGTGTAGCAGGCCGAGGAGGCCGAGGAGCAGCTGGAGTAGGGCGTGTCGAGTGTTTGATGCCAGGGGCCGTGCTGGAGACCAGTGGAGGCCTGCTGAGGAGGCAGGGCGGCCTGGGCGGGCGCGTCGAAGATGGAGGCGGGGGCGAAGACGGAGGTCGGCGAGGGAGAGGACGGCTGGGTCAGGAAGAGCAGAGGATTCTGGGCGGGTCCTGTTTGGGCGGTTTGGACCTGAGGCTGTGGTTGGTGCTGAATCTGCAGCATTCTGTAAACAAACACACAATAAGTATGTATATTCCACTCGATAGTCTCTGTTTACAACTCGCAGAACCTTTAATCTGCGTGATGCAACCTGTGAGGCTGCAATGACGGCGCGTCTCACCTTTGCTGGTGCAGCACCTCCTCCAGCATGCTGCGGTGCTCGGAGAAGGCCAGGCCGAGCGAGCCTCGGCTGCCACGGTTGCAGGAGGGGGGAGGGGCAACCTGCCTGGTCAGACCCTTAATCTTATTTAATCCCAGCAGCCCTTTGGTGCGCGTGTTTTTCCTCAGCTGTTGGCGGAAAGCTTTGAGGCCTGCCGAGAAAGTGATGAGACAACGTCACTCCTGGGTTTCTTTAATGCGACACGTTTCAAACAAACAGGTTAGTTATTACTGATGGGGGGGGGGGGGGTATTTTGTGATCCCGTACCTTGGGTGAGGGACGTGTCTGAGGCTCTCCGACCCTCTTGGAAGCTGGCGGCTGGCAGGCTGCTCTGTGCCGGCGGCAGGAGGTGGGAGGAGAGATTCAGCGGAGCTCCAGCAGGCTGAAGAGCTCCGCCTCCTCCTGCCCTCGAGGCCAGAATGGTTGACATCTCCCCCGCTGCCGCTTGTAAAGCGGGAGCAGGACTAGAGGAGGACTTCAGGCAGCTGTCAGAAGAGGCTCCGTCTGAGGGACTGACCACAATACCTACAAAAACACCACACAGCAGATTTTAGCTTCGTTCTCACCGGCAGAGGGAACGCTACGTTGGTTTTGCTCATACTAACATGGAGGGTTGCACTGGTGGAATCGGGCGGAGACCTCGGCCAGAGTGTGTCTGCGGGAGGTGGTGGGTGGAAGCAGGGGCCCCAGAGTTTGCGTCGCCTCCTCTTCCTCCAGGTCCCTGGGACGCACCTCCTCGCTGATGCTCGTCTCCAGGAGACTGTTGGGGGAAATGGAGCGGTTCCAGAGCAGTCTGTTCAGGCTGGCCTCCACTGGGAACACCACCCGCTGAGGAGCAGACGGAGAAGCATGGTTGGTTACGAACCAATGTGAAAACAGCGCACAGAGACATCCTGAGTCTACAGGTTAGATTTGTTACCTGGAACAATCCACTTTGGTCACACTCCACCTCAGAGTACACAGGCGGAGGAGTGTTTTTGGCTGGAAGTGAAAAAGCTGTGGTTCTAAAGCTCTCGCTGGACTCCATGATCACCTAAAGGCAAACAAAGAGAGTCGCAAACTTTAGACTTCAAGCTGAGGGTGGGATCGAGACTGGTTTGAGCTGCCGAGATGTGGTTTGGGGGCTGACCTCTGGGGCGGTGGAGTCGGAGGTGCTCCGGGGTCTCTGGGTCCAGGTCCCACACTGACGGCTGAGCTGCTGTGCACGATGCTCCCGCACCCTCTCCAGCAACAGGTAGTAGATGGCTGAGAAGTGATTGTAGCTGCTGCTCTGCAGAGACTGAGGAAAAAGGAACAATCAGTCATTAACATTTCTAAAATATTTTAAACGTTGGATTTTAAAGTTGTTGTTTTTTCTCGGTTACCTCGATGGTCCTCTGCCGATCGATGCCTAGTGTGTTCATGATGCTCAGCACAGGTTCGCTGTAGTCGCCCAGGTTGGAGTTGTACTCTGTGAGGGAATGGCTGAGGGTCTGCTGGGCGGCTGTGGGGTCTGATATCATCCACCGGTGCTGCTTGATCTGGGCCACCGTTATCCGTCTGGCTGGATCCACCACCAGCATCTTACGGATCAGGTTCTCACAGTCTGGTCGAAGATAAGAAATCCGATAAGTCTCCTTTCGATTATGTGTAATTTATGACAATTATTCGTCGGGATAATGAATGGATACCTTGCGACATGAAGAAAGGGATTCGGAATCGTCCTTCGGTAACTCTCTGTCTGAGCGCAGGAAGGCTCGGTCCGTCAAATGGAAGGGAGCCGCAGACGAGAACATAAAGCACCACGCCAAGACTCTGAAGAGAAGCAAAATGAGAACGTAAGCTTGAGTTACCCTCACTTTTAAGCAAGCTTCTGAGATAAAAGTTTCTGTCACAGGCTCACCCAGATGTCCAGCTGAGGCCCCTCGTACTCTTTCCCCTCAAATACTTCCGGGGCAGCGTAAGGCGGGCTGCCACACCAGGTGGACAGAGGCTCCCCTGCGTTGTAGAAGTTCCCAAACCCAAAGTCTGCAAGACAAAGATGCACACAGGTTTAGTGATTCAAGCTCTTTTAATGCAAATGCATCACATTTCATGTCTGTCTTTGTCACTTTTATGTTCTGAAGAGACACGCTTAATGAAAAGTGTGTTCCCGTGCACAACTCGCTCCCCCAGGGCTCATATTAGTCTTGGTAAAACAAGTGAATTATTCCCATTTAATGAGCACACAGACAGAACATTGATTTAATTAGGGCTGTTTAGGAACCCCCAAAGCAGCACACACTTCCTTCAAATCAATTAACTCTCTCTCTCTCTCTGTCACGTTTCTACAACCGCTTCCTGCCAGCTGAACGGCAACTGTAACAGCGGTAAAGGAGCTGGAGGAAAAACCCACCGGCCAGCTTGATGTTCATGTTGGCGTCCAGCAAAAGGTTCTCGGTTTTGAGGTCGCGGTGAACGATGTGGTGCCGGTGGCAGTAGTCCACCGCCGTGAGGATCTGCCAGAACTTCTTCCTCGCCTCGGTTTCGCTCATGCGGCCGTTTGAGGTCAGGTGGTCTGCAGGGAGGGAGGGTATTTTAGTTTTGAGGGGCAACGGGGGAGGGGGGGCTCGTGTCTCTCTAAACATGCCATTCGATCTGGATCACCAGATTTAGCAGCGTTTGAACTCACCGAACATCTCTCCGTTGTTTGCATACTCTGTGACGATGTACAGCATGTCTTTGGTCTCCATGACCTAAAAATACACAAAAAAAAGTATTGCATGAGACATTTTCAAACCACTAAAACTTCTTTTTTTTTACACTTCTCCATTCCACTAGTTAAAATAAAATGCACATATTTCCAGTATGTGTTCTGTTGCACAAGGCAGCTTACTTCCTGTATGCATTTTTATCATGATTAGCAAACTGTCCACATCAGCCCAAACCTTATAAGGAGAATTCTTCACGTTCACACACACACACAGCAGCTGGTTAAATAGTTGGGAGTGTGTGCCTGAGGCTGGTACTTGTTGGCAACAGATACCAGTGTTGAATTTCAAATATCCTACATATCCCTACGTCAATCAAAACGTCCAGGCCGCTAACACGAGCCGCGCCTTTTGTAATAAAAAAAAAAAAAACCAGCGTACGTGCAGTGACTCAACGCTGAGCACGGTTCGTCTGACAGGAAAAATGAAACTGCAAGTCTTTTTCCTGGAGAAGGCCTCCTATTTCCTTTAAGGCCTCGGGGATGCAGCCGTTGGGCTTTAAAGGTTGGGCAACAATGCAATTTTCATCGGATGACAAAAGCCTGCGCGGATCATACCGCAGTGTCGGCTCTGAATTGAATGTCACCAAATTCCAGTGAATGGGGGAGCTTTATTCTTTTCAGCCACCGGGGTTCCTTTAGAGAACCAAGGGAGTGCGGTTCAATAGCCACACACCACCAAGTGGGAAATGGTCTTTATCTGCGAGATAGAGCAGCTCTCTGGAGCTCAGACACCTTGAGGCGGCGCTAACGTCACAACTAGGAAGAACAGACATCGCGGATAAAAGGGGCCCTCGAGCCATTTACCCTTCAGCTTCAACGTTTTATCTCCTAGTTTGTTTAAAACAGCTGGAAAGGAAAACATTTGCCACGTAGTTTGTGATTTTTAACAAATCTTGCGTTTGCAATAAAGCAGATAAGAGTGTCTCACTGGTGGGTCTCTTTTTAAATGATTAAAATGAAATAAGGATCTTCAAATATGCAAGAAAAATGCCTTTTGTTCACAAGAAACCAGAGACTAAGTGGATCAGATTAGCGGTCTTAGAGGGATTCTAAAAACCGAATGAACACAATCACAAGACAGTCTTATGCCGCTTTCTCTAATTCGCATGAAGTGAAGAAAAGAATTTTTGAAGCATCACTAACCTGAAGACATAAAGTGGATCACAAACAGGTTAAGCACTGAGCATACAATCAGTTTAAGGACGATTGAACGTAATTATTAAACATTAGTGGTTTCATCAGTCATTCAACCATTACGGTTAGTAACATTCTGCCGAACTTGATTTGCATAATTTCTTGTCAGTGACGGAGATAGCAGGAGTTGCCAATCAGGGTTAGACAATGCATCGGGCGAGGTATGAAGCCAAAGATGGTCAAAGCTTTTGTTTTGATTTCAAAGGACTTTAATTGGCTCGTTATGTGTCAAACTTTTACTGCACCATCAAACGTTGCCATCTCTGTGCAGTCTGGTGTGTGTTTGTGTGTCAGATTAAGCAAGGAAGATTTCAGTGCTGTTTCTTAACAGTTAGATCTGGCTGTGAAGGAAAAAAAATGAAGTATTGATTAACTTGTAGGCCAATAACTCATTTACTCTCCTGAAAAGCTGACAAACTGCCATAATAAATCAGATGTGAGCAGATAATATTTCTATCATTTAAAAAAAATGTGATTATATTCGTCTTTAACATTATTTACCTAATGCTTGTTTTAGCTTTGCGTTTGACCATTGCTGTCTGCATATGAGGGGAAATATTTTGCTAGGGCTTTCCAGATATATGTCATGACCTTATTTTCTGCATCGCAGACACTAAAAGCTGTTCAGATGCTTTAATAGCGAGACAAAAGTAATCCTTAAAACGCAGCAAAGAAGCCAAAGAGAAAGGAGACGTTGTTGTTTGTTGTTCTTTGGCACGCCCGTTTGTTGCCAGATGTGTGCCAAGGCACTTGCAAGGTCAGCTGAGTCGGTGAAAGCGGATTCTTTCCTCTTAAGTCCTCAATTTGATTAGGAGTAAAGCAGCGCTTTGTGGAGCGGCCTTCACGTGACGGACAGACACATTGCACTTTGCTTTAACAGGTGCTAATAAGGCTTACCGCTCTAATGCTGCGCACACTTCCCTCGCCTTAGCCCCGCGGTCACCTCCCCTATCATACATGACTGAAAACATACTCAGCGTGCATTGTTCCCACTGAGAGCAGCAGTGCCCAAAAAAATGCCCTTCACCTCTCTGCATCACTTGCACACAAAGAAGGCGATAAAAACAAAGGGAGAGGGAGGTTGTGATAATGCTGCCGTGCTGTAATTGTGATTTAGTAGTCTCACAAGATGGCAAACCCCCCCCCCCCTCGAAATACTAAATCCCCTCCCCTGGTTTCCCCTCACACGCTTTGTTGCAGGGCAGCAATGCACCAATGTGCTGCTCTCCACACAAACCAGTGGACATTAAAACACACGTCTGCAACAACCTCCAAATAAAACCCACCTGGTAGAGTTTGATTATATGAGGGTGGTTCAGCAGCTTCATGATCTGCACTTCTCTGTAAATCTTCTCCAGGTTGGGAGGGTTCAGCCTGGTCTTGTCTATAATCTTTATTGCCACCTAAACGAAGGAATAAAAACGAGCGAAAGGCTTAGCGTGCTAAATAAAAATTAATAATAAAGTATCAATCCGGAGCAGCAGATGAGGATTCTGACCTGGGTTTTGGTGACTTTGTGTCTGGCCAGCTTCACCACTGCGAAGTTTCCTTTCCCCAGGGTGCGGATGATCTCATAGAAGCCGACCTGCAGTGGCCTCCCCTGGGCAGGAGGAGGAGGCTGGGCACTCCTGCTGGTGTCTGTCATGATCACCATGGTGCATCGACCGCTGGAACAGCACTGGGATGAATGAAGGCTTGTACCTGGAGAGACCGGCAGGTGGATACTTTATACCTCTCTGATCATAGCTATTGTGTGCAGTGGTATCATTAGATCAACCAGTACAGTCTGAAACACGGGAAAAGTATTTAAAAAGTCTTTAAAACGAAGGATTTAAAGTGTTTTCATTGTTATACAACGCTTTTACAAACATGACATCATAAGTTCCCATGTGTGAACTTTTTTTTCTGAGTGAAAGTAAGAGAAAAAGACCAACATATCTAAAACCCGGAAACTATATTTTTATTTGTTTTTTTTAGGAATAGTAAAAATAAATAAAAAGAAAATTTAATTTTAAAAAGGGAAAGTCTTACCTTTTTATTAAAAAGTCATAAACCAGCTCCTCTCACAGTTCAGACAGCTGTGAGGCAAAAAGTCAACCATTCCACCTGAGCGCAAACAAACAAACAAGAAAACAAACCAACAAGCACCCAGGAGAGGACTAAAAGTTATCCTCTTTGAGTTTATAGAGCAACGCTGTGAGGCCAGGTCTGCGCTGCGGCCGCTGTGCGCCTCTGAGCTCCGCCGGAATGCAGAGCTGAGGGCTTCGGCTCTCACAGGGGGAACTCCTCCTCCTCCTCTTCCTCCTCCTCCCCCGGTCCCTCCGCCCCTCCCTCCGCCACCATAACAAATTGATACCCACCTCATTAACGTCACACCCGCGTCAGAGCTCTGAGCTGGGTGCAAGGCAAGGCTGGAACCGAGCGCGAGCCACGGGTTGCGTGGCAACCGAGCGGCTGGGGCGCGCGGTGACGCGAGTGCTGATGGAGAGGGTTGCTTGGAGATGGGGGTCGGTGACGTCAGTCGTAGAGATGTGTCACCACGTGATACTTCCCTCCGCCGGGCTCTGTGTGTGCTGCTGGCGGGGCTGCCTCGCGCTCAGAGAGAGAGAGAGAGAGAGAGA
>JAUBOC010000160.1:14382240-14392698 GCA_032275365.1 Anablepsoides cearensis | reverse complement strand
CCCCTCAGCGGGACAATAAAGGCTATTTCTATTCTATTCTATTCTATTCTATTCTATTCTATTCTATTCTATTCTACCAATGCTAACATTAGCACGATGCACCGGCTACTACCATTATTTGCATTTGTAAATAACCACAGAGTTAAGTAAACAATTGCCCAATGCAGTATTGATAAGGATGTATTGCAAAAGCGACAACAATCAACTTTGTTCTTGGTCTCACTCAGACTAGGTGTTAGCTTGTCAGTCCAGTCAGAAAGAAACTTTATTTCTCCTAAACGAGGTCACTCAAAAAAGCTATCTGTCACAGGTAAGATATTGATTACACATTCCATGAAACTTCACTTCAGAAAACCCTAAGTGTAATTTCAAAAGTACAGTATAATATCTGTAGATCAACATTTACCTTTACTGTACAAATATAAAAAAGTTTATGTTAGAAAATAAACAACCACTTTTTTGAAAGAAGCAGAAATTTATATGTACATAAAGTCTTGATAAATGAAGGAAAAGCTTGAATCTACTCCAGTGTCACATGAACTGATGTCACCTGAAGCTTTGCGGCTGCATGGCCTCCTTTTTCCTCTGAGGGGCCCCTCACTGATTGTGTAAATGACAAACGGCCTCCTCCTGCCGTTTTATCTCTGTCGTCCTTTCTTTTTGAGACAAACAAAGACAGATGCGGCCTCTGATCTAACGTAATCTAATGAACACATGCTGCAGTCCCAAATGCTCCACAGTCTATTGTAGACAAAGACTTGTTTCATGCAGACAAATTAACAACGTGATGAGAAACATTTCATTGCCAGAGAGCAGATGGTATAACGGTGTGCTGCAGTAAAGCGTCCTTCCTCTCTGCAGAGAGACAATGAATCACATCAAACCACATATGGTAACACAGCTGACAGGAGAATATTGTTTCATAACAAGGCGCTTTCAGTTCTATTAAGAAATGTTGAGTCCTGGTGTTCATCTGACAGGTGGTTTTACTAAAACATGCAGAATATAGCACTCTCCTTGACCTTAACCCTCAACAAAGTGTTGTATGAAGAAATGCTTCAGGGTGGCTAACAGACCCCAACTTGCACCAGAGCATTCAGAGGCATCACCTGCTGATATATAACAATAAAAAGATATGCCACAACAGGGACACCAACACTGTGTCACGAAAGGTTCTGCTGGAGTATTTCAACAGATTTGTGTTGTTTTATGAATAACCTTTTTACTTAAGCGTTTACATTTTAGTATTCACGTCACAATTAACTCATGTGGTTGAAGCAGAAACTGTTAGAAGTCAGATAAGTGACTTAAGTACTCAGATGTGAAGAAAGGTCATGACAAACAAACAGAGGTGTCAAAAGTATTCATATAAAAGTATTCATATTCAATACTTAAGTAGAAGATAGGGTTTAAAAATACTGTTTTGCAAATAGAGATATCAATTTAAGCTTTTTATTCAAGTAAAACTACTTAAAGTGTAAAAGTAAAAGTAAGGTAAGAGGGAAAAACATATAGGATATGCATGTGCTAGTCATAAAATTATATAATAATATAATATAATTTATTTTAGTAGACTGAATATGGGGTTTTCATTTGTTGTCAGCTATAATCATCAAAATAAAATAAAAAAAACATTTGAAATATATCAGTCTGTATGTAATGAATGAATATAATATACAAGTTTCACTTTTTGAATTGAATTACTAAAATAAATAATGATATTCTAATTTGATGACCAGCACCTGTAAGTTAACTGGTGTGAAGGATCATACTAACCAATAGGGTGTCAGAATGGTATATTTCTCATCCAACAAGCAAATTCACTCTCACATACTGTATCTGGATTATTTTATTTTATTTTTTCTGACCAATGACAAAAAAATGAAATGAAAACAATCTGAAGTAAAACAGAAATTAAATACCTTTTTTTGCATTTTTAAATCAGAAAGAGTAGAAAGTTCAGATAACTACCTGAAAATGTACCCAATTCCATAAACGTGTAAAAGAATATGATTTACAAATCTTTTTTAACCTACATTTAATTGAATACACTAAAAAACAAGGGATTTAATGTTTAAACAGATACAATTTATTTATTTATTTATTTATTGCAAATATTAACTCATTTTGAATTTGATGCCTGCAATACGTTCCAAAAAAAAAAAAAAAAAAAAAAAACTGGGACAGAGGTCATGTTTACTTCTGTGCTGCATCCCCTTTCTTTTCAACCACACCAAAGCCTCTGCAGCACAGAGATAAACTTTAAAAGATCATTTGTGAAGAGGCCATTTAAATCATTCAAAACGAATGTTGCCATTCTCCAAAAATGACTGCCTGTTATTAGTTTTTCCCCTCCTCCACCACCCCCAACCAAAAAAAAAAAAAAGAAGTATTAAAGGTGCACAACAATTGCAACTTGAACTTCAAATTTCATTTTAACCAAAAATATTTAACTACCCACTTAATGGGAGCTCATGTATGAAAATGTTTAGGTATAATAATTTGGAAAAGGCAGATCACCTGCAGAGAGACGGGAGAGCAAATATTATCTGAACTCACTGTGAAAATGTTTGTGACTTATTATGTGTAGATTGTGCAACAACTGCAGCTGAAGTAATATTTTGTTCTCATTACTTTGTTTAAGTTAGTGTAGTGACAGCTGCAGTTCAGCTAATGACGTTAGACCATTTTAATCTTAATTAAATTGAGCTGATTTAAATGTAATTTATCTGCCACCATTATAAATCATGTCAGGACTTGGCATAATGAACTACAGACTATAAAAGGACTGCAGTTTTGAGAAAATAGAATAAAGGAAGTAGGATTTTTTTGAAAAAAACAGCCTCTGCATTTCATGCCAGAGCTTTAAACCAAGATGTTGCTCAAACTGTAAGTATGTGTTCAGGATGCATCTCAGCTACTAGCAAGTGGAAATTTAGCTCAGTATTTACAGAAAGTATTAATTTTTATGTGTTTGCTAATGTTGATTAGCTGTGATGGCCATTTTAAACCCAAACTTTTAAACTTTCTGTGTAAATCAAAGTTTTATTCAGTCATGCATCTGATGTTTGTATGCTTTTTGTTGGTCAACCAAACCATCAAAACATTATTTTGAGTTCACACAGAATATTGTCACAAAGGTTTAAAACACATTGTTTTTTTAGTTGCCACATACAGTAAAGCACTGAGATGAATAAAATATTCAGCAGTAACTATTCTGTGTTGCAGGATATAGAAGCTGTTTGTTCTGACAGCTGGGTTCAGCCCCAAAATCAACAATTTGCTTCATATTAGTTCAAAAAACACAGTCCTAAGTGTGTGCACCCTCACTCTGAACTGGTGCAAGTTGTTTTACTGTTTCTATTTTTTCATTAAATGTGACGACACCGGCTGTGTGTTCATTTATACAAAATGTGTGCATCATCAAAGCTTTAGCTATAGTCCAAACTTATTAGAAATAAACAGTTACTACACGTTTATGTTTACGGTGAGATTTAAGAAGGCTGAGCTGCCATCTCAGCCCAGAGCTGACGCAGGAAGATTGTAATCTGTAATCTTGTTCAGTCTGGAGTGTAACTGTGTGTGCGTATGTGTGTGAGACGCTGACGGTGCTTACAGCACGCTGCCATCTGAGGCAGAAATGGATTTACAGCAGAACTAAACTCTGGAGCCTTTGGGAAAGATTTTTACCTTTGACCTAAACAAAGAAAGGAAGACGGGCTGAGATCCTGGAACTTATTGGGACACATGTTCCTCTCATTACATCCTGTTTAACCCTCCAGCTGAATGGGTTAAAATGGTCCCAGAGGCCTCAGTTTGAAAACTGGGGGGTAAAATAAGTGAAATCCCACATTTTGAGCTTTCTTTACAATATCTGCGATAACATTATTCATTTACACAAAATAACTATTTCATGATTAATCATTGATTAATTATGTTTTCATTGTTTTAATAACTTGTATACAATTTCAATTACAAAAAATAACTGATCACACTGAAGGGATTAAACATAAATCAACATGTTGGTGAAACAAAAATAAATTAGGATTAGTTCAGCTTGGCTTGATGTTGCTCTGCGGCTTTACGCAAGAACAATAAACAAAGACAGAGTGTATTATCACTTGTTTTCCATCACATTCACTACTTTACATCAGACTAGGTCAGTGTTGGGAACAATTATGCAACCAGCTAAATAACCTAACCAGAAAACATTAAGTTTGTGTGTTTTCTACACTAAGCAGACATGTTTTCTTTTAAATGTTGTATGATCCCATTTGTCTATAAAAAAAGAGTCAGAATAAGAAAGAATGATAGAATTTCAAAACTATAAAAAGAAAACGGTTTGGTTTTTATTTCTGTTGAATTTCTAGAGAAAAAAATCACAAACAAATTATAATAATCAATTGTATAAAAATCATTTTAATAAGATTCACCACTAAAAAAATAAAAATAATGGACCTGCTGTTTTTGTCGTCACATTTATTCTGTAAAATATTTTACTTTTTAACTTTGATTATTTTTTGCCTAAAATTACATTTCCTAATGAGCTTTTCTTATTTAGGTCAAAAAGCTTTGTACAATGTTTCGATGAGGAAGTAGATCTGATATCAGTGTGTTGACACCATTTGAAGTTCTTTGTGTGAACCCTGACATTTCAGAGCGGTTGTGTTTGCAAAAGGAAAGGGGGACCTGGTAAATATATTAGCTGGTAGGGGAGGGAGCACATGTCCTGATGTCATGGGTGGCTGGTGTAGTTTTAAAATGTTAGCCTGTACAAACCTCAACTCAACAATACTTATAGTTTTTACATAAGAGTCCTTTACATAAACAAAGAAACTATATCTGACATAAAATAAACCTACCATCACTAAAAATTATTTTTCTGTTAGTCTTGTTTGGTGCTAGCCTGAGCTCTCAGGCTTTTTACAGTTTGTAGAAAAAATAGTGACCAAATATCAGTTGCTTTGAGATAAAACTGTAAACTCAACAAAGATACACTTTGAGAAAAAGAGAGGTGGAGATGTTACGCTTGGAGTGTATGACTCTCAGCTAGTATGACATCATATTTTACCTCAGTATCTGTCAAATGGACTGAGTTATGACCAGTTCTGTGTTTGCTAATGTTGGTTAGCTGTAGCGGCCATCTTGACTCCAAAAGTCAGCTATGTACCTCAAGGGGGGTATTATGTATTTTCCAGGCACATAGTTCAATATACTACAGTCAAGTAACTATGTTACTCTATTTACATCAAAAATAGGTTTGACTTTGTAACATAGCCTAACCAAACACCTTGAATTTGGCCTCTGTCTCTTTAAAAATCTCCTACCATTTCTGACATTCCCACTCTAGCACATCTTCACAGAGTTGTAAAGCAACTAAATACAAATACTTCTTTACTGTACTTAAGTAGAGATTTTGGGTATCTGTACTTTATTTGAGTATTTTTTTTCAGCCTAATTGTTACTTCTACTTCTTACATTTTTACACAGTTATCTGTACTTTGTACTTATTACTACACTTATTACTACTTATTACTACATTATTACATTTTTAAAAAAGGTAAGAAGTAGAAAGTTGTTACTCTTATTTCATTACAGCTTGTTATTAAAAAAATATTGTCCTCCTGGATAGAGTGAGTTAAATAGTGGTTAATTGAAAAGTAGAAATATATATCATTCCTGTATTTTGTACACAATCCATCACAGATGCAAATAACACTTTTTTTAACATTAACATTTTTATATGACAATATAGTGATTTTGGCTTTTAGAAAAACATTTTTTGAGGGTATCACCTCCCAATAAACGTCATTTTGGGAAGTCTAGCCTCTCATTTTTACTCAAAACCTTTACTTTTAGTACTTAAGTACATTTTATGTCAGAAATTTATTTTTGATGCTCAAGTACAAAACATGTTAGATACTTTAAGACTTTTACTCAAGTAATATTCTTAGAGGAGACTTGAACTTTTACAAAAGTAATTTTATGGTAAGATACTTGTACTTTTACTCAAGTATCACTTTGTGGTACTTTATACAACACTGCATCTTTACAACAATGCTTCAGGGGAGTGGTGCTCTGTGTGGCGGGAGCTCAGGTGCAGACTGAGCTACAGGGTGGAGCATTGTGTAAATAGGCGGAGCTTTGTACCAGCAAACGTTCAGGCAGCGCCACATGGGCTACCACAGGAGATTGAAGGATTTCTCAAACATGCATGAATGAGTCAAAGCAACACTCTGGGTATGTTTTTGATGAGATTATAGCATGATATAGTCTCATATGTGGCCTGGTAAAAACCAGACCCTTGTCCTTCACTTTGAAGCAAAACTAGAATTGAGCGGAACTGCGTAGGAAGGCAAGGGCCAGGCTAGCTCATATGTGACCCATCACATCGAAACGAGGATTAAGTCTTAAAGTGGTATAAGGAAAAATAGACAGATACAGTGTTTTGATTAAAATGTTTGCAAAAATTTCATTTTGTCCAAACATAATTAATTAGTGCGTTATCAATGTATGAAATGTCTGAAATATAATCATAAATCAAAAATTTTGAAGCACTTTTTTGAGCAGTAGCAAGAAAGAACCTGATTTTGGGGAAAAATGCCTTAAATTTTTGAGATTTTCCATGTGAGCAAAGCTTTTGTTTCTTTTTAGCTGGGAAATCTTAATTTTCAAATATAATTTGAGGTTTCCTCTTTATATGGACATAAAAAATTCTTCATTAAAATGACATAAAATTTGGATTCAGACCAAATATGTATGTATTATCGTAACCAACAAGACAAATTAAGTCGTATATATGGATTTATTATGATATCAGAATAAACCAAAATGTAGCTTTTGAAGCCTGAAATCTGAAATTTTAATTATTTTATTTTATTTTTTATTAAGTCATTTTGACCAAATTTGACTTAATCCTTATATTAATATGGTGGGTCACATATAAGTTGATTTTGCACAACCCCCACCTCACCCCCTTGCCCGCCTTTAATAAAATCTATCCAGCTGTTCATGAGATTCAAACGAAAAACCAAAACTCCTTTTAAAGGATTTTATCTTTGAAACAACTGGGTCAGTTTGGGTCCACTCAGAGTGACCTTTGTTCTTTTACAGCAAAAAATAAAAAAATAAAAAAATAAAACTGAAGCGTAAATACCATCAGAACGTGAGCTTGAAGAGTACATTCTGCAACTATGAACATGAAATCAAAGAAGAGTGCCTTTTTTGTTCCCTAAAAGAGCATAAAAAAGATTTCCAAGTTTGTCTATCACCCGCCAACCCCCTCTTATGTTTATCTAAGTGATACTAACACCACTGCGTCAGAGGCCTATCTCACTTCAGCAAACAGTGCTTTTGTTACTTGTGCAGCTTGAACGTGACCCAACACGGAGAAACGTGGAAATGCAGAGGAAGGTCATGTTTGCACGTGTGGAAATCGGCACATTTTATCTCACAGGTGACAAAATAAAAAAAAAGGAACGCCGCTGAAGACTTGTCCCAAAGTTCAGCCTCGAGTCGTTGCCTCAGAGCAATCAGGACTGGCGGGACCAAGAGGACTGAAGTGGGCCCGAAGACGGCGTCGGCTCTGCTCTGAGCAAACAGACAGGAAGTCAGGTGGGGGATTGAGCCACGCTGATAAGCTATCAGCAGACATTCCTATGTGGACGAGCAGTCGAGGTCAGCAGAGACCAAGACACAGGAACAGGCAGCAGGTCCATAAATTCACACCAGAGTGACGCATGAAGACTCACAGAGAGATGTTACTCATCATTAGAATGACTTGACGTTCGGCAGAACTGGATGTGATTCAGCTGCAAATAAGAGAAGAGATTCAGTGATTCAGCTTTTATCTGTAAAACACCATGTGTTTAGATTTCCTATAATGTTCCCCTTCAACACCACACAGATTATCTCAATACAAAAATAAACATTTTAAGTTGGTTTTACAGTAGACCATGAGCAGAATTTACAGCCTTTGATGAACAAAGCTAAAATATTCGATAAATCTGTTTGGGTGAAATCAGAGTGGGGTTTATCAGATGTCTCAGCTCAAGGCTAAAATTGTCACTCAAAGGAATTTTTTTTTAATCTCGTAACTGTCTGACCAGACTTATCACAGTCAAGCGGCATTATGGGAAATGTTGGCTCCGGTTCTGACAAGAACGAAAAACAAAGATGACATCTGTGGCTCCGCCGCATCAGTTTGGGTTATTTCCTTACATGCTTGACCTTGTTAAAGAAGCAAAGCTCTTTACAGAGTTAATAACAGATTGCATGGAACATGTTTAGTTGCTTTTCGTCGTCACAGGAAGAGACTTGGAACAGAAATTTATTAATCTAAGATATTACCTGAGAAATTGCACATTGCCTTCCTATTCATACAAAAATCTTTATGTCCTTTATGGATTTGTACTCATATGTAGCTTATATAAATGTGACATCCTTGTATCACTGAGTTCTTTAATTTGCTGAAGGTGACTTACTCTGTTACATCAGTTTCATCTAAATCAATTATGTGCTGTGTGTTTTGCACATATGAAAAGGATCAGGTGCATGAGCAAAAAACTGTGAGGGGTGCACTTTTTTTTTATCTCTCAGAACCAGCCTCTCTCCTCTTGCTCCGAAAGTCATCCTGTTGCTTTGTCTCCTTATAAATAATGTCCACATCCATAAATCTTAATGCTACTTCGCTGAAGCGAGCTCATGAAGGTGACTTAGGGAAACTGGGTTGCGGCGAGCCCCTCGGAGAAGTGGAGAATGACATCATCAGAGCGGCTTCGGAATGACGCCATCCCCATCAAGGTTCATTAACATTCTGCAGGGCAATCGCAGCTCGCCTCGCGTTTGGAAAACAGCCCTCGAACCTTGTGCTGCGGGGAGAGACAGCTTAGATGAGGGTTTTGATACAGAAGCAGGTTTATGTGCAAGATTTTGCAGAACTGGCTGTGTTTGTGTGAAATTAGAGGGGGAAAACTAAGGAATGCACCATTTTAGGTTATTTTATTTCTGCTATTGTAACATAAAATCTAAAATAATTGTGAAAAGTCAAAGAAAAGAAAATCAAATGACAAATTTGGATCTATTACTAAAGGTGAAGATGTTTACGGTTCAAAATGGACCCACTTTTTTTGTACATTGTATACAAATTCAGCCATTATCAGTTCAAATTTGAGAATGATCAGTTTTATGCAACTAAACATTTGCTCTTTTTGTGTGGCTTTGACAAGATCTGAACTGCTAATAACTGATAACAAACTCATAATAACCGTGATACAGTTCAATTTATTCAACAAATGTTTAGATTTTTATTTTTTTCACAAGTGTGCACAATAAAATAATGAATGTTTTCTTCAGCTTAATATTGTAGCTCATCACAGAAAACAGCAAAATGTGCAAATAAATGTGAAATTTTAATGTGAAAACTGCTCAAGAGATCAAAACTAATGAAGCATTGTCTGATACACATGAATAGTCTCTTTGTGTTTTAGGTTCTGGCATTACGTCATTGTTTTATGAAGATGTGCCATGGTCTTTATCCCCCTCCTGTGGATTAAAAAAATAACACCACAGAGGTAAATCAAGTTGTTAGTCAGATACAACATCCCATACTTGCACTTTCAAACAACAAGCAAATTATATAACAGATTTCTAACTGATTGCATAAAAAAAGTATTTATTCTGAATTAAATATTTAGTGTTAGTATCAGTAAATACTAGACTTGCTTATCTAAATCCAATTCTGATTGTATGCTGTCATCTTGTGGTATAAAAAAGAAATGCAGTTGTAAAATTTCCTCACTGAGGGCAATTATAATTCTTACAGGGCTCTGACTCAACCAACACAAGCAGGGCCAGATTATCATTTCAGGGACCCCTGAGCTTTAAAGCCCCCTGCCTTTATTTTTGGAATATTTGGTAATATTGTCAATTATGCAGGATTTACATCAGACCAGTGTAACTTGCTTGCTTTTCACTGCTTCATCTCACTTCCACCAGGCCAGGACTACAACAGATTGTTCCATAATTTAATTACAAACACTCAGACCTGTTCATTATTTCCCTGTCTCCCTCCTCCTAACCTGTGTCACAGGGTTCTTTCAGTTCTTGGCTCTCAGCAATCCATTGCCCCCTTTTTTTGTTGATGCTCGTCTTCCCCTGTACTATGGATGACTGAAACTGACATAAATAAAATTAAAAGCAGAAATAAATGGCTAAATAAATGGCTAAATAAATAAATAAAATAAAATGCACCAGTTAATTTTAAAAAAGAGAACTTTTGGTCATGATTTAAAATTTAATTGAATTTCATATTTAATTTTCAAGTTTAGTTTCAAAATATATATATATTTTAGTACATAATTTAAATTTTACTGTTTTATACATACAGGTGCTGGTCATAAAATTAGAATATCATGAAAAAGTAGATTTATTTCAGTAATTTCATTTAAAAAGTGAAAC
>JAUBOC010000160.1:14359810-14376374 GCA_032275365.1 Anablepsoides cearensis | reverse complement strand
CAACAGGTCCAGGAGAAAGACCCAGACATCCCTCTATGCAGGGACACTCCATTGATGTCTGGGTGATCCCAGTGTTCACGGGCCAGGATATAGAATACCTCCATCAAGTTGTGGATCTGCTCCTAGACTCTCGTCATAATAGGACATTGACGGTCGAGCTCCTGCCACCCAGCAAAGGAAGCTAATTTCCCCTGTTTGTATCTGGGATCTCATTCTTTCGGTTGTGATTCACACCTCATGTTGGAACTTGGATGAACCAGTAAATCAAGAGTTTTGGTTTTCGAATCAATGCTTTTTTTGCCCCAATAAACTGAAGCCCGATGCATCGATTTATCTTCCGCTCCATTTTACTATCACTTTTGAAGAAGACTCCCATTTACTCCAACTTGGAAATGCTTGGGAAGAAGTCAACTGGAACATGCATTCAAAGGCCTCTTTATAAATATAAAGACAAGGAGATCTTCAATGGATCACATGTTTCTTTTTCCTTGAAATACAGATGCTTCTGCATGACTGGAATAAAGTTTCTTTATGAAGCATCTCGATTATTCTGCTTTCCGTGACAGCTTTTATAGAGACCCAGTTTATCTCAACAGGAAGAGAATGAACCAATATTGTGGTCTTACTAGTGTATTTCCCCCACATCTCTTCATCTTTTCATAAATACTCTAAAAGGGGACACTCTTTTTTTTTTTTTTTTTTCTCCTTCCAGACACATACATTATCCTCAACTAAATCAATTTGGCTCCGTGTTACAAAAACAAACTTCAGATTTTCAGTTATTTATGTTAAATGATGTGTAAACGCAATATTAGTTTAAATGGCTTTAAAACTAGGATATTAGAAACGTATAGAACTAACTTTTTTTTCTCTAGAACTAACATTTTTACCCCATTTGTCATGAGTCTCAAACTGTTAAGGTGGTCCAGTAGAAAGCTAGTAAAGTGTTGAGGTGGTCTAGCTGCAGGTAGGACAGACCGTGGAGGTTTCAGGTGTTGAGAGCAGAGCAGACATGTTTAGAGAAGCTGAGTGAGATGAGTTAGCTCTGCCTAGCATCATGTACTGACCTGTTTAATGCTAACTTCATCCTGTTGCAATGGTTATTCACTGTCATTTCACTGTACCAGAAATGCTACTTTCTACACAGAAATGTTTTCTTTTGTATGTCACAGTATATTAACCCTTATATATATATTTAATATCATAGTCTGTTTTGACATCTAATCTTTGTCACCTTTACCTTTATGAAAGTGACAATAAGTTACAAAGAAAAGAAACGTTTGCTGTACTGTTAACAAAACCAGAACCGTACATCTGAATGTTTTGCAGCCATTGAATTGGAAATGACTTGGTTTTTTCAAGTAATCCTAGAAAGGGGGAGAATAGACACTGCTGAGTCTGCCCCGTTCCCTGGGATAGCCGCACTGTTGTGGCATTGAGTGTTCTCACTATCGCTTCCTATCTACACACTGGCAAACTGTTGAGGTATTTCTTGCGGTGATTGGTTTTAATGCTAGGTTTTTTTTATGAATCAAAACTAAAGTTTTTTTGTTTTTTTTAGACCTGCATGCTTTGCTTATTATCCATGATTGTTCCTGTACTTTAGCCTTTTTGTTTTCATTTTTTTAATGATTTGTTTTTTGAACTAACCATAGGAGTCCTTTTATAAATGGACAGGTTAAATCACGTGAGTCCCATGTCAACATTTAGCATGACTTATAGGCTGCCTCTGGAAGGTTAGATAATAGTTAGAGAAGATGCATACTGTGTGCTTAGGACTGAAAAGCAAAGCATACCAGGCATTTACAAAGAATTAACGCTTCCTCTTTTCACAATTTATCGTTCCAAACCTGACTCATTAGTAATCCAATTTGTTGGATTAGTAATTTATGTGGATGTCTGGTCTCACTAAAGGAATACTAGTTAAACATTTAAGGGTAGAGCAAAACATAAATTACTTTGTAATATTAAATTATTAACTCAAAGATATATTTTAATTTAGATGAAGATTATAGAACAAATCTGTGATGGAATTGCAACCCGTCTGTTTCTAACCTGCCTCTCATTCAGTGATTGCTGGGCGTGGACACTCATGACTTGTAAAGGAAAACTGGGTGTTTAATACAAATGGGATGACCTTTAGAAAAAAATAATGTTATATGCAAAATCTACAGAGTTTAAAATATAAATAAGGGTGTGCAATTCTCTTTCTCATAATGTAAACTTTTCCATAAAATACTTGAAGGTACCTGTTTTTAAAACTGAAACCTCGGGTCATCTTGACCCAAGGACAGCAGGAGGTTTAAAACTTTTCATTCACCAGTTTAGATAACTCTAAAAAAATAATACTGTTGTAACTCAATGGTATTTAAAACTTTTTTTTATTTTGTATTTTGTTATCCTTAATGCTAAGCATTGATTAAACTATAAAGCATTTTAAAGTGTTGCCTAATTTTTAGATGGTTTTGTTAGTATTTAATTTAAAAAGGGCACCTGTGTGGATCCAGGGGCTTAAACCACTGGAATGTAGTGTACATTTTTTAACAAATGTTGCAAAAACTTGACAAATGTAGTGGACTTCAATAGTAATTTATAATTATTTAGTCTAAAGAGTTAAATTGTCATGTGATTAACTTATCTCTCTGCTTTAATATTAATATGCATTGGAGAAATATATTTCTTGTGCATTTAGGGTAGTGCTAAAAACAACAAGTTAATGTAATTAAGATTTTGTATTCTTAGTGTGAGACCAATCCATCTACCTTGGTGTTTTAATGTTCTTTGTATAATTGGGAAGCAACTTGTTTGGAAGCGTTAATTTGGAGGGAGACGGGTAATGTGCAACAAGTTATTGTGTGATCTTTTTGTTCATTTTAAATCTTGAAATTATTGCAGAATGTTTTATCATGTTCACTAGCTCTTGAAATGTGTTTTTTTTGTTCTGCACAACTGTTTAGATAAGAATGCAGTCAATGAGCAAGTTCTAATCACAATGAATGAGCTACCAGTGACTGTGTGTCAAATTTTTTCATTGTGTGGAAGCTAATGTCACTTGGGTTGAATGGCAAGTGTTCAGAAAAGGTTTTTAAAAAAATCAATCTTTACTCAAGCTTTTTAGAGCACTAGAGATGAACAGTGCTTTAGCTCTTATCCATTGGCTTTTGTTACAAAATGTCCAGCAGATGGTAAAGCTTCCATGTTTTAATCTCACGTTTTAATTACAAGTAGAAGGTTAGGCTCGCTGTTCCAGTTCTTTGAACAAAGACGTAACTGTTTTCGTAGGAACCCACTTACCAATGTGATGATATTTAGACTCAGAACAAGTGCAGTATTGTTTTGAAATTGGCTCACAGAGAGCAGAAACATTCCTCCAAAAGATGCTTAATAATTTGTGGAATACTTTTTATATATCAAAAACTAACAATCAGATTTTAGTCTGCCTTGGATTTTGTTACTTTAAAATGACCCTAACTTGCTTTTTTAGGTAAATTTGTTCATTTATTTTAGATAAAAAGCAGTTTCACTTAGTTAGTTTTATTCTTGTGACATTGCTTCCATGCTGCAGCACTGCAGACCTTCAGGGGTCTGTAAATTGGATGAAAATGTAAAGCACGGCACTGTTTGCTCATTTATTATTGCACTCAGAAAATCTCTTTGTTCTTGCTGCAACTGGACATGATTACCTCAACTGTTTATAGCACACACACTCAGTTTGTGTAAAATGTTTTTTTACTGTGATGCTCATGTTTCCCAATGTCCATTTATTCATTTTTCTTAAAGTTCTCCACCTTCGAAGAGAAGATTTCTGGATTTGTAGCTCCCGACAGCTCGAGTTGGACTTTGTTTCATTCTTTTCATTTCTCTTGGAATGTCATTAGAGGGTCCTGATGTCCTCGCAACAACAAACCTGAATCTTCTTGTTGCTTCTTAAAACATCTTTGCTTTGCCAACCTCTGTTACCAGGAAGAAAATACTTAAAAGGCACTCTTCTCATACAGTAAACATTTTGGATTCATCTTTGGATATCCTTGAGCAGCATCAGTGTTGGACCAACAGATGACAGACTACTTCTGATTCTCCTTGTTGCTGCCCTTTACTCTGCAGATCATGGGACTACCTGCAGGGACTCCCTTGTGGTTGGGCAACTCCTTTATCATCTTCAGTTTGTTGGATTGCTTTGGAAACTCGGACTAAAGTGGGGAAAAGTTTCAGTTGTCCTAATCATGTCCTCTTGCAGCAAATGTGTTTCCCTTTATTCTGTGGAAACCAAAATGATCTAGATTCTCTGTAAGAAGCACTCGATCCAAAAAGGATCAGTCGTCATCTTCATGAAGATGATGAAATGATGTGGAGGTAGAGCAGCACAGGCTTATGTTTTCTTACATCTGTGAATGTCTATGTGTGAGTACTTGCTTAATGAGTCAGTCTGTGTGTGTGTGTGTATGTGTGTGTGTATGCGTGTCTCATTCTGGTTTTTGTGTAACCCCCCAACGTACAGTGAGCTTCTCTGACAGTCTTCCTTCCTGTTGTGCAGCATGAGGAATGCCAGTGGGCTGACTGCTGCTGACCTGGCCCACGCACAGGGATTCCAGGAGTGCGCACAAATTCTCGCCAATGCCCAGAACCTCCAGCAAAGCACGGCCCAGTCCCATAACAGGGCTTTTCTCAATGGCACGAGTCAGAATGGGGGCCACTCTCTGCCCACCATCCAGGGCCGCAGCTTCTTGAATGGTGTGCCCAACAGAAAGAGGTCTTTTGATGGCATTGAGGCAAATCCACTGAAGAAGGCCAGACCTAATGGTAGGTCTATAGGCTAATCTTCTTTCTTTTTGTTGTTTGGGTACTTACCTTAAAGTACGTTAATGTCTTTACATAAAAATATCTTAATTTGCCAAGTTGTCTCACACAGTGTAGAGGTTAGATTTATAGCCTGAGCAAGGCCTGATTTTGGGTATATTCTTGACGGTCAGGCCGGGTCGGATCAGGCTTCTGTGGAGCGTTTTTATTAAGCCTGCAATACAACACAAAAAAAAACTAAACAAGAATGCATGCTCTAAAGTTGTGTTAATCTACTTATAAGTTTACCTTGTTGAGGAAAAAAAGAAAGGTGGAGAAGTGTTGTGGAGTGCACTGCACATATGCTCAGTGGCCCCGCTCTGCTCCTCTGATTGGATTTGATCAAAAACTACGGCAGTCTAAAAACTCAAGCACTAAAAGCTTATTCTATCAATGCATCTATAAAAATGTAACCCCAAAAGTCACCCATAAAGTCTGGGAGTTATATTACACAGGAATAAATTCTACAAGATTTTTTTTTTCTAAAACAAAAAATGTCAATATTTTCTTGTATATAACTAAAAATATTGTAAAATTTTACTTTTACATCGAACATTATAGATGGGGGGGGGGGACAAAAGTCCTTCAGAAGTCTGATTGTGCTCTCTGGTTTCAGGAATGTGCACGCAGCCTGAGTTTCTGAACGGGAACGGGCCACTAGGTGGCAGCGAAGAGTCTCAGATGGAGAGCATGAACATGGAGACGTCAGCGACTGTAACCTCAGGTGGGCCAGGAAGCTTTACATTTGGGCTGAATGGGTTTGCACCGCCTCAGGGTCTGGGGCCTTTGGATCCATGTGAGGACCAGGGCCCACAGGACAAGATGAGCCCCGCTACTAAAGAGCTGGAAGTCATCACTGTGGCATCAATGCAGACTCCGTGTCGCTGCACTAATTCCTATGCTTACTTATAGAAGGGCTAATGTGTCCAGGCACACTTATACTCATTTGTATCGTCCAATTGTTTTTGTTTTTTTTTTAAAGTTATACACACAAATGAGTACTTTTGGTTTGGTGGTGAGCTAAATTTGAAGGTGCGTGGAGTCTGAGTGAGTGGTATATTTTATACTTTTTCATGGAACTGATGGATGGATAAACGTTTGAAGATGTTTGATGTTTTTTTGTCATCATATCTCTATATATTCAGTCTATTCTTCTAGTCTAACAAAATACGTTCATATAATCGACAAGTCTTTAGGTTTATTATAATTAGAGGAACATTTTGTTTTGCACAATTTAACAGCAGTGTTTTCATATCCAGTGAAAATGTTTAAAATCGTTTAAAAATTCTGCAGTGTTTATAAGAAATGGTCACCTGAAACTATAACCTTTACTCTGTTTATTTTATTTTGTTTTTTAAATGTTAAATGAATTTTAGTATCAGTTATTGGATTTAACCTTTTGGAATAGACGTAACTTTGATATATTTATGCAGCTGACTTTAAAAAAAATGCGGGCAATTTTTTAAAAATGTTTTGCCATTAAGAATTAAATCTTTGGAAAACTTTACGTTATGGGTTTATGTCAAGTTTGACATTTCTACAAAGTTAACAGGTCCTGCTCTTAGATTTACACATAAATGCAAAATTGATTTGTTAACTCAATGCTCTTTTATAGTAAAGAACAACTTTATGCCAAAGCATATCCCAACATGAATGTAGCCTGAGAAGAAAAAAGATGTTTTGTTGCTACACTAAGAAACAATAATGCATGGGCTTAAGATTTTTTTTATATATTTTGTTGGTATTTATTTGTTTTGATGTATGGTGTTTATTGTATGTGTTTGTGCAGGTTTTAGGCAGCAGTTGGGGTTTGTGTGCATCATTTTATATTGTTTTTTTTTTCTTTGTTTTACAATCAGTTTTTATGAACAGTTCTGCTCAAGATTGCATAGATTTCTACATTAATCAAAATGCCTTACTTCTTGAGGTTCATTGAGCATTTTATATGTTATTCTTAAGCTTTTATAGACGCTAGAGATTTGTCCTTTTTTTGGTAGCAGTTTCATGTTGAAGGGTTGTTATACTGACATGGTGGATGGTGAGGGAGTATTTGAAACCTACTTGGCTAATGAGCAGGTTTAGCTTTGTATCTAACTGTAAAATGTTAAAATCATTAAATGTTGCTATGTTTTTCCTAATATGATTGTGGCTTTTGATTTCTTGATGTTTTTTGGTATTGTGTCAAATATTAGCCATCTTTTTGAAATGAGTTTTTTTTAAAACCCTTGTTCAGATGAACCCAAATGAAATGATTAAAGGAAATAAAACGGTTTTTAGAACTTCTCTAAAGTAAACCTGCTTTACATTTTGGGAAAGATTCATTAAATCTGACTGTTTTCTGATAAATGCAACAGAATTGGATCATGACAAAGCAAAAGCTGTACAAACGAGCCATAGATCAGAACGTAACCTACTTCCATCAGGGTTCTCAGGTCAAAAAGTGAGGGTTACATAAGGATCTTGGGTGCATTTCGCAATTTATTGATCCATGTGTAATCCTGAAGGTTGCAGAACAATTTACTAGTGTGTTGAAATCAGGTCACATAGTGGACTTAACAGTTTTATAATTGGCTGCTTGAGACTAAACCTACTTTTATATAATAAAAAAAAAGAAATTGTGCAAAACAAAATCAATCCAGACTAAGTTATTCTTTCATATCACTGTTCTGGATAATTGGGTTATAAATAAAATGTATGTTTTTTTTTTTTACTATTTTGTTTATTTTCCAGTGGCAGGAGACAGACACTGTGTGGATTTTTCTTCAAATAACCAAACAGCAGGAAGGATCCTTGATCAACACATCTGCAGTCACTCACCTGAGATCATTAGCACTGCAGGCAGTCAGGTGGAGCACCAGAAGTCTGTCAAAGCAGAGCAGATGTATGACCACACCTTCTACAGCACCATGCTGCTTTACCACGGATCCTAAAGTACCAACGATGAAGTTGACAGGCTCTTTTTTTTTTATATTTTTATTTTTTAACCTCAATTTCATTTAGGCCTAAGCATTTATTCGCCTTAACGCCACTGAGTGGTCGAGTATTATTTTGAAATTACTGTTTTACACGACGTGGGCATTGCTGGGGATTAATGGGGAATTTGTAACTGAAAACTGAGCAGAGTGCATTTTTGTTTTGTTTGAGAAATGTATGTTTTTGTTCTGAGTGTGCTGCAAAGGTTCTAAAAATAAAACACTAAAGCATCTGTAAGGAAGCACTGCCACAATACCGTTTTGTTTTCAAGTTAACAAATTCAGCTCTGATTCAGTCAGTGTAACCTTGTTAAGTATTAAAGAACTTTTGCAAATGGTAAAGCCTAAGCTATTTTGTTAATATTTTTTTTACTTTGTTTCTGCAGACTTGTGTAATAATTTCAAATGACCTCAATCAAACGTTCTCTGGTAGACTTATCAGATGTTTTATTGAATGTTTGGATCATTTTCTGCTCAGCTCTTGGCAGCATTTACTAAAAGGTTTTGGAAACTGGAAAAGCTGAGAACCAAAAAATTGGTGGGAAAAATAAAAAGCCGACAAATGGATATCTAAAATAGATACCTTTATAGGAAATTAAGTGACGTGGATGGAAAAGAAAAGATCTATAAGAAATTGAGAAATGCATCAATCTTTTATCTACTTCTGTAAGCTTAGTTGTTATATAACTACTACAAATTTCTTCGTATTAGGTTTTATTTTTGTCATACTGTAAATTAGTGGGGAAAAAACAGTCCACGTGAAGAACGTAGTATGAAGACGTACTACATTTTTTGAGAAAAAAAATGAACGTATGGATATTTAATACATTTATATATAAAACTAAAATATTGACCAATATTTCAATTAAAATCTGCTCCAAATGACCAGGCCTAACCCTCTCGGACCGGCCTCACGTGTGGGGCCACACCGCACCTGTCACCAGGACCTCATCATCGCTGCGCTGCACAAACATCACGTCACTGTGGCCGCGCCCCCTGTCAGACGATTGTCTCACTCAGAAGGGGAGGAATAAATTACATCTTTTAATAAAACGTAAAATTTTTAAGTACACCTTGTGAATATACAATGTGATAAATCATCAAATATTTATCATATTAACAAAATTGGATTTTACTCGCATTTGAAAGCCAACTTTTTTTTTGTTTAAATCGGCCCTCACGATTGTGTCCCTTTAGGTGAATGGTATCGTCCGGTAAGTCTATCTGCGCTAACCTGGGCGTCGGGGTTATCAGGGGAACGTCGGAAAACGTCGGGCCCGGCCACTGACAAGAGCGGCTGTGAAGTTGTCAGAAAATATTCCGTACCTGCAGTAATATCGTTTCGGTACAAGAAGTTCGCGTCAGTATCGTGGCCTTACCAAAAAATATCTCACAGATTAAGCCATGTCAACCCCGGCTAGAAGGAGACTTATGAGAGATTTTAAACGGTGAGTTGGTCAAAACTATGCCGAGATAACGCTGTAATGTTAGCTATCATTAGCCTAGCTTACGTTAGCTTGTTGACGCTAACCTTAATATTTTATTCTAATCAATAGAACTAGCTTCAAAAAAGTATAATTTTAAGAAACCCGTTCATAATTCTATTCATTGTACAACACCGACTGATGTATTCAATATATTACCATGTAATACGAGTCGAAAACCTCACTGTGCCACTTGCGTTAGCCGGATATGTATAATAATGTAGTCCTATTAACTATATATGAGATTTAACATCGCAAAAGTTGTGCTTTGGTGGTTAATTCTTAGAAGAATGACACACATTCACAGAGGAAGTCACAGAACTCGGCGTCTACATCTTGTAAAGTGAGAATCTAACATACTGTACTGACATAAAGGAACATTTTGTCCATAAAATGAAAGATGTTTCCTTACTTTAAACTAGCTGCACTATTTTCTAATGCAATTAATATACATTTCTAGTGTCAAACTATAATTTTAAGTGTGCAGTCTGTGTTCATGGGACTTTATGTTCAAGTTCTGAGAAGTCATAATTTTTTTTGGGACATGCTGTCTCCGGGTGTTGTTTACTAAGAGGGTGACCTGTGTTAAATGAAAAATATGTTTTCAACTTGAAGCACTGTTCACGTTACAGATCATTAAGATGCTTTAACTTAATGTTGTGTGCTTTCATGTGTATTGGGAGAACTGAAATCTCTGAAAGTAGAAATAGACAATATTTATGAGTTTGTGATTAAAAGCTGATTGCATTTCATCAACAGCTTCTCACACATAATTAAAGTTAAATAAAATGAGATTTTGCCATTTTGAAGAATACAATGAATTAAGGATTGTTTTGGGTTTGTTTTTGTTTTTTAGCATGGACTGTACAAATCTAGTCTCTTCTTGTGTGGAATAAAAGACTGAGGTATTATATCTTTATTTTGGTTCCAAAGGCTACAAGAAGATCCCCCAGCTGGTGTGAGTGGTGCCCCATCTGAAAACAACATCATGGTGTGGAATGCTGTCATTTTTGGGTAAGAGTGAAATTTGTCCACCTTGTAAATTTTCCTATAAATTGTGAAACATAACAAAATCATCTTGTTTTAATCTTTCAGCCCTGAAGGAACTCCATTTGAGGATGGTATGGCTTTTTTTTAAGGGTTAATCTACACAATTATTAAATTCTTATTAAATTATTCACTTGTAACTTGACAAAGTGTTATTAAAGGTCACTGTTCCTACTCTCCTCATACATTCCTCCTCAGACACATGCATTTGAGTTAATTGTCCTCCTTTGTGTCTTGTTTTTGTCTCAGGTACATTTAAACTCATTGTAGAATTCACAGAAGAATATCCCAACAAACCCCCCACAGTACGGTTTGTCTCTAAGATGTTTCATCCAAATGGTAAGAGTATTGTGTGGTCATGTTGTACTGTTACAGATGCATATGGGCAGTTTGTGATTGTTTTTCTTCTCATCTATAGTCTATGCAGATGGCAGTATATGTCTAGACATATTACAGAACCGTTGGAGTCCCACTTATGATGTGTCCTCTATTCTTACATCTATCCAGGTAAAAAAAAAGTCATGCTAATTAATTGGTCAAGTAATTAAAATGTCTTATTTTGTCTAGTGAAAAAAAATAATAAAATACGAAGATCACAAGTCTAAAATTAGTAGAAAAAGTTGAAAATGTGAACTTCAAAGGATAGTTCAGATCCTCTGAAGCGAAGTTCTGTGGGTTTATAAACAATATCTTACATGTTTCAGATAGTTCTCAGTTTGATGAAACCAGTTTTAATTCTGATGAGTTGACAAGTAGTCTGAGCAAAATCAATGTGTTGTCATAACAGCTTTCATAACTTCATAGGGGTTTATGCTAACACCGCTAAATGTGACATCAGTTTCAATTTGAATTTTTTTATAATTCAGATTGTTTAGATTGAAGTTACATTAAGATGACTGCAATCCACTTTGGTCTTTGTTCTGTTAGGAATAGCTGTTATCTTGGCAATCTTGTCAGAGTTAAATCTAATCTCTTCAAATTGAGGTCATTCAGAGTTATCTACAACAAGTAAGACACTAATAGCTCAACCTTTCTCACAGAACCCCATTTCAAAAATATTTGAACCGTCTCTTTATGTCCGATTTTGTCCCTGCAATAGTTCACTGAAGAGATGCTCAGTTAAAGTCTAAAATTTTTTTTAACCTCCCTCGAGGTGTAAGACACTCTTCTTTTTGGAGAAACGTTGAATATATCCAAAATCTGAATCTTTGTCTTTATTTCCCCAGTCCCTCCTGGATGAGCCGAACCCCAACAGTCCAGCAAACAGTCAGGCAGCTCAGCTGTACCAGGAGAACAAACGGGAGTACGAGAAGCGTGTTTCTGCTATAGTTGAACAAAGCTGGCGGGACAGTTGACCTGACAACTCTGAAAGCAGCTCGCTCCATTGTTTAAGCTGTGTGCTTCAAGTTTTAGTGGAGTAACTCTTGATTTTAAAACAATTTTGTTCCCCATTTTTTTTAATTTTAAGCTTTTATGCACTTTACCTTCAACTTCATAGTGTTTTTTTTTTCCTGTTTTTGTTTTGGCCCAGGTTTTTCCTACAAACCTATTCTAGTCAGTCAGGGAAACCGTGTGAATATTGCCTCTGTGTTCTGTCATTATGGACTAACAGACCATTACGCAGGAAAAAAAAACAAACTCTGGTGTTCTCCTTTTGCTGTAGAAACTTCCCATGACCTATTATGTTTATTGTTCACAGGGGTGCATCAGCTGTGTCATGGGTCCTCCTTTGTTGTGCGCCTGATCTCGTCAATTTTCACAATGCAGTGGAATAATAAGCAGCCTGAGCATTACAGCTAAATCACACGTTGACACAGAGTCCTTTGCTGTGTTGTGAACTGTTACATGCATGACATTATGTTTTCACAATCCTGTTGAGTTCGTGTGTGTGTGTGTGTGTATATAACTAAAGAAAGCTGCAACTGAAATTATGTACAGATTTTGCACTGGTTGTCCCTCATGTCACTTTTTCCAGTACTTGTAAATAAACAAAGTCATCCTAAGGTGGGATTGTTTTTTTTTTTTTTTGTTTTAATTATGCCAAACTTACTAAACATTAGTTTGTTTTCTTCCACTTTTTTATATTTGTAGGAAATGCATGTCATTGGCACTTTCAAGTACAGCTTACTGGCATTTAGGGGTTCGTAAACGAGCTGAGATTGCAAATGAAATGTCTAGAACACGAGTCAGACATGACAGAAATAATACATTCCACTAAAAGTTTTATTTGTTAAACAAGTAAATGTATTTAACATGTAACACAGCATGCATGATGGAAACAAAGAGGGAGGTTAAGTGCAGAACTGCTTCAAAAACATGCTGCAGTCCAGTTTTTACTAACTCTTTCTAAACCACACAGATGTTTCTCCTTCCTGCAGCAGTTACAAAAATAACTATACAAGAATCCTCAGCTATAGAATACTTCATAGCATTTTGACATGAAATCCAAAACAAAATTAAACTTTTTAAATCATGAGTTCACTGAGCCATGCAGAGCGAGCTACCTGTTGTAGGCTCGCTCCTTTTTAGCCCTCTCCAGAGCCTTGTCTATAGTCTTTTCATTCTCACCTCGACACTTGGGGCAGTACCACTTGCCTTTAGGCTTATGATTGAGCCCGACACAGGAGAAGTGGAACCACTCGATGGGGCATTCGTCGTTATCGCAGCCGATCATCTCGCCGTAGGACACCTGCTCACACAGGCAGTACGTCGGCTCGTCCGGATCAATGGGCAGGTCCGGAGGCGACACTTCCCTCTCCGACTTCCCTTTAGACCTTTTCTTCTTCTTAGAAGATGTTTTGGCCCGCTTTTCCCGAGACGCACCCGCATCATCGGCGTGGTCCAGACCCCCGTAACACTCACGGGTTTCCCCGTTTTTCTGTCGTCTCGAGCGTTTCCCTCCGGATTTGTCCGTTCCAGCTGAACCTGGCGTGACCTCGTCCCGCTTTTTGTCTTGGTGGCCAGATTTCCCTGGCGTGACCGTAGCTGATGAAGAGGACATCAAGGATGCTGCAGTGGAAGTCAGAGGCGCTGTGGTGGTAACGTGGCTTTCTGGGACTTCTTGAGATGAGAGGAGGAGTTCTGAATGCCAGTCTATTTGTCGTGTTCGGTTCTCAACCAACTCCACCTGCAACAAAGCATACAATGTTTTTGTTTTAAGGCCTGTGATTTTTTTTAAGATGTTTTTTTACACACAAAAGCTGTAGCCTAAGTGTGTTGCATATTTTTTTTTTTAAATAAAACCATTGCTCTATCTTAATCTGTTGTACAAACTTAAACTTAAAGCATTTGCAAATAAGAAGCTCCATTTCCATTTTACCATTTGACCAGCAATCTGGATCTTTTCATCGCCAAGCTCCTGACTGCGGATCAGCGCCCTCTGAATGGATAACTGAAGCTTGCGCCTCTGATGTAAGTCAGACTCACGGCGATACCGTTCATACGCATCATCGAGCTCCTTGAGAACATCTGCACAGAACAGAATAAGTTACAAGTGAAATCATCTAAAAAGGTACACAAAATTATCAATTGTAGCACGCTTCCCCATTTTAATAAGTGAATTAAGTACAAAGTATTTGTGACATAATAGTAATCTGCCCCACCTTGATACTTGGCATCAATTTCCCTCATGAGAGATACACTCCTCTGCAAGTCAAAAGGTAGAGACTCCACCAGCTCCAGATACTCCTCCACATAATTCCCAACTACATGCCCCTGATCACCGTTGGTTGGGTTCAACATTGCAGGTCCTCCTCAACCCTGGACACTCCTTCACACACAAACACAAAATTAAATAAACAAGGTTTTCCACCACAGCTGTAAAACCCTATTACACTTGTAACTCTGTCTGCAAATACATTTCCTAAGGTAACATTTATTTTGTGGGATAATTTTCTAAATAATCAAAATAATCAAATAAATAAAAAAATACATGTAATTTGTAGACTACAAGAATAGAATTATGTATCATCTCTAAAGTGCTATGAGGACAATAATCTGTCACTTAAGCTGATGCAGAATGTGTAGTAGTATAAAACAAAATAACTTCATAGTGTTGCTTTTCTTCTGCAATCAATGCATCATCGGAGGACAACAGTGATGCAAGCTGAGCTGTTTAACGTGTGGATGACCACAAAACCAAACACAAAGAAAGTTGGCAAAAGGGTATTAATTGTAATCTACAACAGAGTTTTGTGGTCTAATGTTAAATACTAACAATAGTGACTTTAAAATATGTCTCTTCACAAGTCGATTGTTTCTTCTACATGATTATTTGGCTACTTAGCCAACTGTAACGGAGTACATGATGTCATTATGTGACTGTAAATGTAGAAATGTCAGTGTTACGCCTACACGTAATACTCACTCCCAGTTTTTATAGTACAGATTAGTTTTTACAAATCTAACATGACCTTACATAAACAAACCATGAACGTAGCTGTTAGCTTTGTTTAGCATGCTAGCTTATAACGGGTAACTAAATGAAACGTGGCACACGTAAAAGAATAGCATCAAACAACGCGCGTCTCTGGTATCTCGTATTAAAGCTGTAGGCATAAAATCTTACCTCTGTATATATGTTTATTTTCTTGTTTCAATGGCATCCACTTTCGATCTAGTCGCTGTGTGTACTGCTATGATTGTGTATGCGGCAGGCCAGCTGTGCGCATGCGCTGTACTTCAGAGCGGCAATCCAGCATTCCTGGCTGAGAACCCAGAGGAGCCCCCAACCTCCCTTTGTCTGTGATTGTTTTATGTTACAGCAAAACATTCAGCTTTTAATATGTCAACCTTCCTTTTCATATGTTATGCGCACACTGAATTAGGGGTTAGACTAATTAGACTACTGCTACGGGGTTTTTTTTTCTTGCAGAAATACCGTACTCACGTTTGATAATCCAACATCGCCACCTTAAGCCAGTTGCAGGTATAGCTGTCATGTCATGACAGACTGGTTTCCATTTTTAATTTACTATTTTAAGTGTCAAACAAGTTTACAATTTACATTAATCCAATTTGGTTTATGAAAAAAGCAGAGTTTTGCATTTTGTCTTGATATATTTCTACTCTTTGGAGTATTCCAATGACATAATCTGTTTGTTTTTTAACACTTTATTTAATTTACCAAAAAAAAAGAAAAACATCCAAGTGCATATTTTTGTTTTAACAGATTCAAAGTGCTTTGCTTGACCACATAGTCCACACTCTGACCTTTATTCAGCTTGTTAAGAACACATTTAAACATTTTTGTAATTTAGCTTAATACTAGATACAGTAGTGTTCAATCCTAGTCTTTGAGGACCATTATCCTGCATGTTTGAGTTGTTTCACTGCTCTTTAGCAGGTCTTCAAGTTCTGCAGAAGCCTGCCAATCACTCATTCATTTGAATCAGGCATTAAAACAGAGAAACATTTAAAACCTGCAGGTCAGTGGCCCTCGAGGGCCAGGAACAGACACCGCTGTACTAGAAGTTACAGATTTTCAGGTTTCAAACAGCTCCTTGAAGCCCGGACCGATCTCCTGGATCATATCTGAGGTGGTGGTAGACCTGCCGTGTCGGTGAAATGCTTGTCTGTTGCAGTGTCTGGTGAGTGAACAGGCTCCGAATGCTGCAACCACGGATGGATTCATACTGAAAGAAAGAAAGAGTTATGTATTAGGAAACATAAACCCTACAATTATTAGACACGTTTCTGTCTGATGATTTGTTTACATTCACATTTTTCACAATCATCAATTATACATGTTATACTGTATGCCTGTGTGTGAGTTTATCTGTGACCCAAATACTTCATGAAACACTTTGAAACTCTTGAAAAGTGATTAGTGGATGTTCACCTACAACTGGTTACATTTTGAATTATTCTCAATTCAAGAAGGCTACCAGAACCAACTGACCTTAGAAAATACAAAAATGGCTGGAACCCAGTCAATTTCACAGATGATGAGCTAAAATTTGGTTTAGTAGTAGCTGAGAGTCATCCCCAACACATGTCCAAAGCATTAACTTCTCGCTCAAGAGCTCAAGAAATTTCAGCATGTAATGTGACGGGTAATACACCTTTCTTTAAAGGGGCTATATCATGTAAAATCAACTTTTTTGAGTTTTATATCATGGTATAATGTTATCCTCTCACCAAAAACATACCCAAAGTCTTGCTTTGACTCATTCATGCATGTTAGAGAAATCCTGCAGGGTTTTTAGGCAGCCATGCTGAGGAGCA
>JAUBOC010000160.1:14283863-14296825 GCA_032275365.1 Anablepsoides cearensis | reverse complement strand
TCCATCCATCCATCCATCCATCCATCCATCCATCCATCCATCCATCCATCCATCCAGCCAGCCAGCCAGCCAGCCAGCCAGCCAGCCACCCAGCCAGCCAGCCAGCCATTATCTGGGATTGGGTCTCGGGGGCAGCAGCCTAAGCAGAGAAACCCAGACTTCCCTCTCCTCAGCCACTTGGCCCAGCTCCTCCGGGGGAATCCCATGGCATTCCCAGGCCAGCTGAGAAACATAGTCCCTCCAGCGTGTCCTGGGTCTTCCTTTGGGTGTCCTCCCAGTGGGACGTGCCCGGAACATCTCACCAAGGAGGCGTCCAGGAGGCATTTTAATCAGATTACCGAGCCACATGCCACCTCAACTGGCTCCTCTTGATGTGGAGGAGCAGCGGCTCTACTCTGACTCTCTCCCGGATGACCAAGCTTCTCAAAAGGAGCTATATCTAAGGGAGAGCCCAGACACCCTGTGGAGAAAACTCATTTTGGCCGCTTGTATCTGTGATTTTGTTCTTTTGGTCACTACCCAAAGCTCGTGACCATAGATGAGGGTAGGAACGTAGACCGACTGGTAAATCGAGAGCTTAGTCTTTTGGCTCAACTTTTGCTTCACCACGACAGACCGGTACAGCGCCCGCATCACTGCAGATGCAGCACCAATCTGCCTGTCGATCTCCTGCTCTATTCTTCCCTCATTCGTGAACAAGACCCCGAGATACTTAAGCTCCTCCACTTGGGGCCGGACCATGGTCTCAGATTTGGAGGCACTGACCCTCATCCCGGCCGCTTCACACTCGGCTGCAAACCGCTCCAGTGAGAGCTGGAGATCACAATTTGATGAAGCCAATAGGATCACATCATCCACAAAAAGCAGAGATGTGATCCTAAGGTCATCAAAACTGATCCCCTCAACACCTCGGTTGTGCTTAGAAATTCTGTCCATAAAAGTTATGAACAAAATCGGTGACAAAGAGCAACCTTGGCGGAGTCCAACTCTCACTGGAAACAAGTCTGACTTACTACCGGCAATGCGGACCAGGCTCTGACACTGGTCGTACAGGGACCTAACAGCCCGTATCAATGGGCCTGGTACCCCATACGACTGGAGAACCCACCACAGGACTCTCTGAGGGACACGGTTGAATGCATGTAGACTGGTTGGGCAAACTCACATGAACCCTCAAGGACCCTGCTGAGGGTGTAAAGCTGGTCAGTGTTCGATGACCAGGACAAAAACCACACTGCTCTGCCTGAATCTGTGATTCAACAAACCCTCCTCTCCAGAACCCCTGAATAGACCTTACCAGGGAGGCTAAGAAGTGTGATCCCCCTATAGTTGGAACACACTTTTTAATGAAATGTTTTGGTCTTTAATTTAATTTGATACTGTGGGTTAAAAACTGTCCCCCTGTCAGCATATTGAAACCATGTTATGCCCACATTTTAAGAGATGAAACAGCTGGCACTGTGGGTTAAACCAGTTAGAGGAATGAGAACTGTGGGAATCACAAATAAAATGTCACATGAAGAACTTATTGACAACTCCAGCCTAAATAAGCAAATGAATCCCAAATACAAGTTAACACAAAGGAGATGGTGGGAAACAGTTGCACGGTGGTTTGGTTCAAAGAACTGAAGGAGTCCCATGAGTCAGATTCCAATATGATAAACAAAAACATATTTACCAAATAGGACACAGATGAATTAAGAAATTCTGAGTCAGATATGAGTAGATATTAGTAATAAGAGTTAACATGTAAACAGTTTTTTTATATATAAAATGTCTTTAACAGCATTCCCTTCAACTTTATTACATTGTGCTTTAGCAGAATCTCTGTTGCTCAACGATGGAAATATATTAAAAATCTGATTGTACATCATACTCGCCTGTGATAAGTACAAGTGTGTTTCAAACTACATTTTGTCATCAGTATTGCTGCCACGGGGAGAAGCTTTGCAATACACAGATGAGCTGAACAGTGTCACGCGCTTTTGATCAAGCCACAGCTAAATCTGATAGGAGTGCCAGACAATAGAAGCTTTTCATCAGCCTCAAAAAATAACTTCACATCATAGAACCTCAGGGATGATATTAAATATCTTGGAGAAGCACCAAATATCTGATATCCTGCACAAGCTGGAAGAAACAGAACAGCAAAACAAACTCACGTGGTGCACACTAACAAACATGGAGACAACTCTGCACCACAGAAACTGTGTTTATGCATAAAAAAACACCAAAAAATTCATTATTTTAAACATAATGTTCAGACTGAATACAATAAAAGTTTGTTACTTTTAACCTCTAGTTTTGGTTGTGCATTAGACAGACATAAGAAATGTTCAATAAATAGTCATGAAAATTACTCACAACTTAGATGTCTATAACATACTAAAGGTGGAGCTGTGATCAAAGCAATATGGAACAGACTTTGAATCAATACCAGACCTGGCCGATCTTAAAAGGATAGTTTAGATCTTTTGAAGTGGGGTTTTGTGGAAGGGTTTTGAAGAATAATTTTATTTATTTTACATTTGATAAGTCTCTGATTGACCTCAGTTTGGAGAAACTGAAAAAAGAGTTTGATTTTGTCCAATCAACGAGCAGTTGACAGCGAATTTGAGTGGAGCCAAGAAAACAAACGTGAACTGCTGCCATCTTAAAAAAAAAATTCAATGTCAAACGAATGATATTGCTTCAATATGCTTTTTGAAAAACCTGTCAGCAATTTTATATTACACTGTAGAAATATGATGGTATTCCTGTCAAAACTGCTTAAAGCTGCACCAAAAGTACAACCATTATTAAAATGATTATTTCGTTGTTTTTCTTTAAAGCTGTGCAGTGGAGTGGAGTCACCTCAGAACTCAGCCAGGTTCTCTTTGTGTATGTTTAGGTTTTCTTTGGTCCCCAAACCAGCAAGTTAGGTTAAAGGATTTTTCTGCTCATTTTTATGTGAAGTTCGGTCAAATATTATCAATAGTCATCAGCTCCAGCATAAGTCACAAAGCACAGAGTATGAGGAAATGTCAGACGTTTTCCTCTAGGCTAGGCTAAAGGCTAACTAAACAAGGGATAAGTTTATATTTGTTTTTCAGGTTTATAAAATAGTTCATTCATTTATCTATTATCTAAACCCGCTTCTTCCTTTCAGGGTCACGGAGTTAACTGATGCCCATAAAAAACCCATGCATGCACAAAGAGAACATGCTCACTTTACCCAGGAAAGTCTCCAAGCCAGGAGTCCATCTGGCAACCTTCATGTTGAGAGGAATCAGCTCTAGTCACCTTTATGAAATTATTATTTATCAAAAATGTCATACTGGTGTCAAAAACACTACAGCAAAATTATTATGGTTTATGTTCAGCTCACATACTGTATAATATAGTAACAAAGACGTTTGGTTGAGAAAACAACAAACTAAAGGAAGGCTGTCACACAAGCAGATCGTTAATATTACAGGAGCTTTTTTTAATGCCTGTGCTGTCTTTGAGAATTAGTTGTTTCATAGCCTGAATGAAATGTCTGCCCTTTTCTCCATGCTCTATGACTAATAGGATACAAATTACTGATCTGACAGAACAATGCTTTAAAATGACCTGACTTTCCCCTAAGCCTGTATCGCTCATGTGTTGAATGCTGGAGTGGACAGCCCTATAAATTGTGTAAAATGAACAAACAAGAGATTTAGTTTTTGTTTTTACAATGAAGTAAAATCCATAGTCTTAAAACTAAACAAGTTCTGCAGAAGTTCTGCAGAGGTCACGATCCCACCCCTCAGTGGCAGGTCAAAGGGTCAGCCGGGACCCAACTTACAGACTCCAGTGTCCCATTTCTGTTTGTTCTTCTTGCAAGAACAAAACACCCCCAAATGTTCTAATTTCTACTTTTAGAAGTTTTCAGCACGACCCAGTTCATCAGGAACTGCTTTGACACTTGATGTTTATAAGATGTTGCACCAGCATGCAAAAACCTCAGGTCCCCCTCCCACTGAACCCAGACACTCCCACTGGTCTGAGGTCTGCATGAATCCAACCAAGACGGTTTCAAACCAAATACACGGGCTTTGATTTTAATGATTTTTGTCATCAAATTTTAGGGGGGAAAATATAGAAGGGAAACTTACTGCGTGCACTCCGGAGGTAAGGATGGTGATGGAGAGGCACAGAAATAGCACCCTGTTGATGAAAATTATATTATATTTCTACTCATACACATCATAGTCAATAATGTGGCACATAGTTTGTACTTTAAGGCATAATCAGGATGGCGTTACCTCAGAATAATCTGTTTCCTCTTGCGCTGCGCCTGCATGGTCCAAAAAGCGCACACGGTCCACAAACTCTCAGCGTCTCCACTTCTTACAGCATGACTTCATCCAGCCTGAGACAGACCGAGCAATGTCAATCCAAATAAAAAATGCACGTATTGCTTTAGTTTTGACAAAATTATAGTAATTGTTGGACTAGTTTAAGTAAAACGCACAACTTACAGTCTCCAACAGTCACACTCGCGGCGGTGAAGTGAAGAAAGAAAAGAGATGCTCTGTGGGGGAAAAATCAATAAAATAAATCACTAAATCACCACCTAAATGCACAAAAGTCCGAGCTCTCCTCTTCCTTACCGAGAGAAGTGGAAATGTTTGTAAGAAACACGCTTTGAGTCTGTTCGAACGAGGGTGGTCTTTTGGGGAGGTGGGGGTGTGGTGCAGCAGAAACAAGACCAAGTTGCATTGAACAGAACTTCACTTAGTCCTGGACAATGATGCAGCCCAAGGTGCTGCCCGCTCTCCTCCGATAATAATAAGAAAGAGAAAACAAAGAGCTGAGTGAAGCGGAGGACAGAGGACGAGGAGCGGAGGGTTCGAGTTCTCACTGCGCGCCGTCACCATGCTGTTACCGTCCTGCGCGCTCCTGCTGCTGACCGCTTTCTACTCCAACTTAGACCTGACAGGAGCTGAGGTGAGTGCGCCAAAGCTCTCCAACCATTTGGACTGAAGTCTCTGATAAACCTGTGCTCTGATCATTTATCAGCTTTTAATTCTGAGCTCTTAGTTTAGAATAAAATCAGTTTGTCTGAAAAGTCGTGCGCTCTTGCAGTTCAGTTTATTTATGTGCTTAATTATGACTGAAACACGCATTGTTATTGATTTTTTTTATTTCAAAGTGGGTTATAATTTGGTTTCTAGTGCGCCACAGACAGTGTTTAATGACATGCTGCTCTGAAACTTTCTGCCTCCTGCACTTCTGTTGGAGAGGAGCTGAGGAAAGGAGGAGGGAAGAGGGTGGGGCACATGTGCCTACAGTAGCTGGAGTGGGTCAATGTGTGTGCATGTATGTGTGCTGCTGCATGCTAAAGTCTGGCAAAGCCATAATAGATGTATACAATATGTAGTTAATCACTAGTAAGTTGAGATAAAACAATAAATACAATTTTAATTCTCCAGAGGTCTGATTCTACACTCTAGAAAGTTTGAATCTGGGCTACTGGTAGTGAGGTTGGCTGAGAAATGAGGAAGAAAAAGAACAAGGTATGCTTTGGGAATAGTCCGATCAGATTAGATTGATGAAATATCAGTTGTTATAAATGTAATTTTACATTAGTTCATTCAATTCCATTGTATAAAACTTGTTGTGTTGATACAATTATGAGTGGCAGCAGTTGCCCGCTACACTTTGGGTGTGATATGATATTCCAGAATAACCATGTATTTAAATAACACATAGCTAAAAAAGTTACACAATTGTTTATAAAATTACACTAATAGTACAAAATTAACAGTGATTTAAATATTTCATTAGTGTCTGTATGAACTGCTGTGAGGTTTTTGAAAGTGGACTACTTGGCCTCACTTGAACTAACTTTTAGTCTATCAGATGCAGACCATTCAAATATTTCTTTATAACAGAAAAGGAATATAACCTCCTTTTGCAAAACCCTACTTCAAAAGATCTGAGTTTTCACTTTAAGTTTGTGGCAAGTTTAACTAACAAGGCTGTTAAAAATTGATTTATTATTTTATTTTGAGGAAAGATAATAAATCAAAGTCAGACTTCACCTGAAAGGCGACAGACGTCACACTAAAAGCTGAAAGTCCTGCATGCAGGATAAGAACTATATGGTAATTATAGTTCTTATCTTGCATCAACAGTCAGCTTCTGGGGGAAAAAAGATCTGAGGTGTATTTTTTTTGCAAAAGTTCCTAATTGTTTACATAAATTTAAACTTATATCAAGCCAACCCACAAGAGACACTCAATTAGTTTTTTGCTTCAACTTCCAGGTTAGACCCATGCCATCCAGGTGACGGCAGGGGTCTTTTTTTTAGTATCTGAATCATTTTGATCAGCTCACTAAACAGATCCTCGATTTTTGGCGAGCTGAGCAAAAACAAACAAACCAAAAAAGGCAGTTACCAAAAGAGATCCATAATTTAATGACAAAGCAGCAAGGCTTTGACAAGAAACTACTGAAAATGAGTTTTTTTCACACAGATGTAACAACTACCAAAGAAGGATCAGGTGTCTATAGACAGGCCATAATAATCCAAACAAAACCTTAACTGACCTACCAAGTGCCATATAATAATAACAGTTCAAGAGCAATTCCCATATGTGGGAATAATCCAGTTTATTTTAAACAGAGTAAAGTTTTGGGCATGTACTCAACAAGGGATCAGCTTAAGGAGAGCAAATATTATTTCAAAAGTAGGTGATCATTAAATGAAATCAGGTGTAAGGTTGTGGAGGAACTGATACATTTATTCCAGTGGAGCGCTGATGGTTTGGAGTCTCATGAAGCACAGTGGCTGCAGTGAAAATACTTTTACTTTCCCGTTGTTAAATGACAATAAAATCAAACCTTATACAAGTCATTCTTTTATATTGGCTACAAATGTCAGCTAACAGCAACACACACTGTTCCCATGTTTAAACACTGGTCATCATCCAGGTTGTGAGGATATAAACCAAAGCAGCGTGGCTAAAATATCATCCAGGACAATCTGCAAATTTTAACCAAAGCTTTCATTCATGGATACGTGAAACGTTAATAAAAAGAAGCACACCTGACATGTAACATACACAGAACATCTGGACAGAGGTTAGGATGGAACATCTTGTCACTGATCCGATGACACCAGTGAAATCTGAGTCTTTTAACACTCTGGATTTATTGTTGGAAGTTGAGCATCTTCTCATCTACCCACGGGAGGTCCTCAGCAGGAGGTCTGTTCCTTCCATCTATCCAAAGTTTGTTCAGTCTAACAGAACATTAGCTATTATCCAGGTTATGGAGTCCAAAGGACTACAGTTTGTTTATCGCTGAGTGACGAGTGAGAATCTAAACCTCCTGTTTGGACTCCTGCACAATCAGTGCAAGCTCTTGGCTAAACTATTCAGGGTCGAGCGCAGATGCACATGAACACGCACTAATGTGATAACCCTGAACCCACAGCCGGGTCACGCTGACTTCACAAAGGCCATTATGAAGCGATAAGATGGAAAGTTTTCTTGCCTTTTGTCCCTTCACCTTACAAACAAGTTTAACCGTTAACTGATGTTGACTTCGGGTTATTTTTTTTTCTTTCCATAGAATCATCTAATTCTGAATAAATTTCCTAACTGTTTATTTAGTGAGCACGACCCGAGTTCCTCTCCTCATTCAATGTGGTCAGAGTGTGCTGCGGGTAAATCCTGGAGGAGGTAGAGAACAGAGCCACAGATTCTTGGAGTGGGATGTTGGATGGCTGGATTGTGAAGATCTGCTGCTCAGTTCCTGGTACCAGCTCAATTCTACGTTCTAAGACATTGTATGAAACAAGGAACTAACACAATCCTCACACAACCAAAGCTAAACTTTGGGATCTGACTTGATTTTTAGGTACTTTTGCTGCCAAGTGTCGACAGAGCAGCTTGTAGCTTTGACTGATCCTGCAGACGCCCTTCATCCCGCCACCCCCACACAAACAACAGCTGAATATGATGTCACTCTGACCACCAACCAAGCAGTGCGCCCTGGGAAGGTCTAGCCTACCTGCTGTAAAAATGCCTACATTTGGAAATGTTTTTTTTTTTTTTCTCGTCCTTCTATTTTAACAGGCGACTCCGAGCAGGAAAAAATAATTCTCCGCTGACCTTGTTACTCAAATACCGTGGCAGGTATGCCCCACTTTTAGCTCGTGTGACTGTGTGTGTTCCTGCGACATGGAAAGGATTAAATAAGTTAAACACCGTAGAGATCCCTTTTTTTTATTCCCCTACAGGTCAAGCATCATGGAGGAGATGCTGCCTTCAAATACGCCACAGCTGCGTTTTCCTTTTCACACATAAAACGCCTGTCCTGTCCCACACTAATATTTTCCGCACTCATGGTCAAGTTGTGTGTTAGTTAGCCAAGAGATTGGTTACTGTGGTCAAAGTGCACTTTAGCGGTTTTCACGGTGAAATTGGTGAGTCTTAAATGTCACTTGTGGTCTGGATGGAGATGCTGTAATGGATATGTCCATCTGACAAGAAGGTGGGAAGTGAAGAGCGACGGAAGGGGAAGAATTGCGAGGAGGTGATGAGGGCGTGAGCCCCTGAAGTGGGAAAAAATGTGTGTCGGAGACAGTGTTGATACCCCGTGACAAATCTTTTCGTTTCACGCTCGGGTCTTTTACCTGAGCTTCCATCGCCTGCTGCCAAACCGTCTCATGGATAGAGTGTCAGACAGTGACGATAGCGTCTTTAGATTTATGTCTTTATGTTTTTTTTTTTGTTGTTTTGCTGAGTTTTGCTCTTGCAGCTGTTCTTTCTTGGCTCATGTTTGACTGTAAGAACAGATGGAATACTAAAGGATGGTGTTTACACAAGAGTTCCACTGAGCACAGAGGCTTGATTGTGTTAGTATAACTTTTCCTGACAACATTTAGGGGAAAAAAAGTTACTCTTTTTGTCTCCACATGTATCATCTCTGCACAATTGTGCAGCTTTTGTACAAAGCATCAGAACAGGAGTTTTTCAGCTTGACTCACATAATCAAGATCTTAAAACTGAATCATATAGCAACATAATTATTTTAAGGTGGGTGATTTTTTTGAGTTATAAGATTGAATTCAGAATTCAGAAGTAGTTCTTGATTGCAAACATATCTCTGCTTGAAGTCTTTCCCCTGTGTTAACGTTATGTGTTCTACTAGCATTAGTCTAACGGAACATTAACTCCACATTGTTTCCAAATGCTGACCTCCTTTAAAGATGGTGGATGAGATAACTCGTTTCGTTCTTGCTGTGCACGGCACCTTTGAGTTGAACTTTACATTTTCCCTCTCCCATCTCAACAAATGTCGAAGTCCTTGATGATTGAGACAGAAATAAACACAGAAACCATGCACACTCACACTGGAGACACCTTTTATTGACCATTTGAGCTGTTCATTACAAAGCAACACAATAACTGACACAGCCTGATTTCAAACCACTTTTACAAATAGTCTCTGCATGTAACATATTAGGTTTTTGAACAAATGTTGTGTTTTTGACCTTCAATATTAGCCTTTTAAAGATTGCACTGTCAGCAGTTTGTTGTAAATCAAATGTCAAGTATATGGTTGTCCAAATTATAAATTGGAGTAAAAACATTGAAAAGTTCTTAGTTTAGTAAACAGAGCCTTCATATCAGTCCAAGGTTTGTCATTTCTTTCACCATGAACCTTCTAAACCTTCAAACATCAAGACAAACAGCTCTGGTTTAAAATTCAAGCTTGTCTTATATCACTGTATTCAATATTATAGTCTTAGGTTTTGGCTATAAATAAAGGAAAAACAGTTTGATTAAAGAAATTCTGTCAGGATATTTCAGAAAAACAATCTGAAAAACAACAAAGGTGGTCAGACTCAAGGTGCAGGTGAAGTTCATTTCCTTTTCAATGAGCTACTTTTTCCTTCTGCGCAGATGTTTCAGTGTTAAGGACTATCTATGTCCAAACAGGAGCTATAGCTGTCCCCTTTTTTATAACCCAATGCAAGTTAGTAGTGATCAGGAAAAAGCAGGTTAAAAGGTTGGTTTGTGTGATGGGTGCTGACTAACGCCGGGTGACAGGACAGATGTGAAGGAGACACGTGTTTCACATTTGTCCCACTAACTGGTTCAGGCTTGTCTGACATGTGATGTGTATTTTATTAAGTGTAGCCTTTCAACAAGTCACAACATTAGATCATTTTTGTGTTTTTAGTCAGCTAAACGTAATAAATCTGTATTTTTAGGTGTTTTTTTTATCCTCTCTCCCTTCAGTCCTCACACTACTTCTCATCTGGAAGGAAACTGTAACTTTATTTTTGCCAGACATTGTCCAAATGGATAGGGGATTGATGAAACTAGCAGATTGTGAGGACCTGAGATGTGGATCCAGAACTAGAGCCTTGAACCTCTTTCCTGCCAGAGCAGATGCTTTTATCATCTCCTTCTTTTTATGTCGCTGCTTGAGGCTACGTTCTGTCAGAAAGCTAAACAATGAGAGCTGCCCGGGTTCGTAGCCGTTTTTGAAGCTTTAATCAGATAACTTAATAGGAAACAAGTGAAGCTGGTCATATGAGCGGGATCAGATCAGAGGAAGAGGAGATATTCTCATCTCTAAATGCAAAGTTGAACTCAAGGGGACACTTTAAACTGAATAGAATTTCTTCAGACTTTGCATGAGTGGCATTTTTAAGTTAGACATTATTATGTACAAAAGCAGTTAAATAATGGCGATGCAGTATACAAAGAAAACCAACTGTGAGCAGATGATGGCAAATTAGAATTTATTTTCAAGCAATTCAGAGACAAAAAAATTCCGTTACCTCATATTTTCATATACAAAATTTAGAGGGATGTTGACAATGGTTTATATGAGTTTAATTTCTGTTTTAAGGACCAGCAAAGTGGACAGACAGTATATTATGAATGGAAACAGCAGCAATAAAACAAAATATCACACAGTAAGCACATAGATACACTTTCTACAAACATATGCTTCATCTGGCTGTAAAAGGAGTGCCTATTTCTGTTCATTACAAATTAACCTGATTTCATGCTAAATGTGTTCATGCTTTGAAATGATGGTTGTTTCAATTTGAACTTTAAGTAGTTTTTAAATCAGTGGCACAATTTGTTAATATGAAATGTGAAAAAAAAGCTGAACAACTACTTGATGTACCTAAAATAAATAAAAATACTAAGTACAAACAAAATTAAACTCTGACACTTTTAAATTTTGACTTTCCTGGAAATTTTTACAAGAATATTCTGCATTGAGGCCCTAAAACAAAATGCTGGCCATCATAGCCTTTTCACTGCTTTTGTTTTATTAATTTTAGGGCAAAAAAAGCCTAATTCAGTTCTTTAATACACTTAACATAAAAAACAAAATAAAGGCAACTAATATTAGCATTTAGCTAAAAGTGCAGCTATCCTTATTGAACCTTGCTCATTCAAAGAGTTTTCCACAACAGGTAAGATATTAACTGTTCATAACATTTCTATAAAACCCAAACTCAAAAGATACAAACTATTCCTTTAAACTACTATTTTGATATTTTTTTAAACAATTTTGCACAAATTTTTAAGAAGTTTATACTGCAAATATTTTCTGGATTGTAATTATGCATGTTTCTGGTTTGGAGAAATGCTAACAGTTTATTCTGCTGATTTCTCTGTTAGTACAGCTTAACACCACCATCAACTCTCTAGACTCTTAGTTTGTTTAACTTGAAAATAAGTGAGTAAAAATAACTTTGTACAGTGCTTTTTCCCCCCCTGTAATTTGTGTGAGAAACATTCAGATTGGAAGTACTGAGTCAGTAAGTCCCAGAGGTCAGACTTTGTCCTCACGTGCTGACATTATTCCCAGATACTAGAACACTCTTGAGAGGGACGCGAGCCTGACCCAGCCCCTTCTTGTCTTTGTGAGCATAAAAGGAAAGGAAAAGGCCTTCCTCTGTGCAGAAAGAATGGCTTCCTCACTCACATATCCGGTGGCAGAGTGCTGAACATTCACAGCTGAGCCACTGGCAGCACATAAACTCAGCTGGCTCTTTTTCTTAAAACATCTCATCATGTAAATCCAGGCAGTTTTTCTCCTGATCATTGCCTTTTAGAATCAGTGTGTAAAAAAAAAACAATACAGATAGAAAACACATTTTTATGCATTTTTGTAACAAATCTCTTCGGCAGAGGGGTGCCAGAGTGCTTGTGCAAAGCTAGGGTTGGAAAGTCCCAACTCAGACCAAGAGATTAGTTAAAGTCTGACATGATTTGTTAACAAGGTAGCGTTTCATCCACATGCTTGTCCTTACATTCAGAGTCAAATTCTGAGGAAGAGTTAAAACTTATCAAGATGACCTTTAGTTTAAAAACTTTGCTCCAAGTGTTTGAATCCCCTTTAATGGGCTGGAGCAGAGGTCACAGGTCAACAGGATGATCCGGTGAGGGTCATGTGACTGGTCAAGATAGGATGACCTGATTAAGAAGGCCAGTGGCCTTTGTATTCCAAGGCTGCAATGATAAATAGGAGCTGTGTGATACTTTAATATGTTGCAGAATTTCAAAACACAGCTTTAAGACAACTTGAGGTTGATGCATTACAATTAATGATAATAAATTAAAATGCATAGTATAATTCATGAAGAAATCAGAACTATTTTCTGCTCAAATTAGCTTTGTTCCAATTTATAAACTCTGTTGATGAAATGAGACAGTTGAGCTATTGCTTTGAGATTTGTCTTTTACATGATTATGTTACAAGTAAACAGACATAAACAGTTAGCAGCAACCAGCAAAGTCTGAGAACTTTGTGAAAATAGTGTTCCCACACCTCATCACCAAGTCGCTGGTTCTGCTTTGGGGCAGAATGCTAAGACGGAATTAGTGATTAAAAAAAAAACAATGCAAGATGAGTGATTAGTCCAGGCTTGGTACATTTCTTATCTCTCTTGTTTTTTGCAGTAATGT
>JAUBOC010000160.1:14239821-14254412 GCA_032275365.1 Anablepsoides cearensis | reverse complement strand
AAAGCCAAAAACAAAGAAAATCTCAATAAAAGTAACAGAGCTACACCAACGTGCTGCCACCCTCAGCGGCGCAATTCATAGTTGAATCAAAAATAAAATGTTGATGTGAAGCAAATCCCAGAAATTTATACAACTCTTTTTATTCTGAGTTGGATTTATCAACCACATCCCTCACATTGATCCTTTTAGAATATTTGGAACAAATAATTCAGCTCTTGGGCTGTATATTTGTTTGCAGTTTGCACTTATGGTCTTTCTGGCTAAAGACTTTTTTTCTGGCAGGCCTGCAGATCTTACAGCAACTTACGTAATATGCTCTTCTGTCAAAATTGATTGAGTCTAAAAATCTTTTGAAATGTTTCTACTGTAAATGATTTTATTTAGAGAAGGATAAGTCTTATTATTTTTACATTTATTTAAAGAATTATTGTTTTTTGTCTTATTTAGCAGTAAATTTGCTTAGATTTGTATATTGCTTATTTACTTGATTTGTACTACATTCAAAATGTGGTTTATGTCAGTTTTTATACAAATGATAACAAAATGTTATCATTTACAAAATGTTTAGGTACCAAGGGTGTAGTTGGGGACCTTGGATTCAAAGGAGAAGTAGGCGACAGAGGATTCCCTGGAGAAAAAGGTGATAAAAGAGGAAAACACTTTTGATGTTTTAATTACAAATTCATCCACTGATAACATTATATTTGGTAACTTCTAATAAAATTGTATTCATCAGGTAATGAAGGCCCTCCTGGTCCACCTGGCCCCCAGATGTTAATAAAAGGAGACATTGGGTTCCCAGGAAAGCCTGGATTACCGGGTCCCCAGGGGCCATCTGGGCTTCCTGGGCAGAAAGGGCAGCAAGGTGAGCTTTGTTGTTACCTGCTGTGAGAAAACAGGCAGTGGTGTGAACACCTGTGTGTCTCATGTTAGCAAACTAACTCCATCACTTTCTCAGAGCTCTGCAGATCAGAGCTTTGTTTGATACTTGGTCATTGACTGTTGGAGTTAACCCTATTTGTCTGTTAGCAAAATCTCTCAAACCACTGGAGAAAATTTTATTAAAACTCTTAGGAAAAAAAATGGTGAATGTACAACTGATGAAATTTAGAATAAACCTAATTATAGATGGCTACCACAGCTAATTAACCTTAAACAGAAAAACAATGACTACAACCCACAAATTTTACTCTGTTTTTTTGATGTGATATTAGCTGAGAGTCAGTCCTAACAAATACTATTCCTCAGATAGCTCATAATGATATTATACAAGATTAAAATGTCATCATGTCAAAATGTCAATCATTTTTCAAAATAAGATGTATGATGATAACTTTAAGCTACTCATGCTTGTCTTTTCTCCAGGTGTGACTGGTACTTCAGGTCCAAAAGGGGATGATGGTCTCCCTGGGTTTAACGGTCAGTCAGGAGCCAAAGGAGAGCCTGGTCTACCGGGACCCCAAGGTGAGACATTTACACAGATGAAAATTGTTGTTTAGTGTCATTTTTCTAACTTATTGATCTTTTAGGACCCAGAGGACATCCTGGTCCCCCAGGACCCGATGGTGTTCCAGGTCAAGTTGGTCCACCTGGCCCGTCATCCATGGAGCATGGCTTCCTGGTGACTCGTCACAGCCAAGCGGTGGAAATCCCATTATGTCCTTATGGGACCAGGCTGATTTATGACGGCTACTCCTTGCTTTATGTGCAGGGCAACGAACGCTCCCACGGACAAGACTTAGGTGAGGACAGTGACGAGAGGATGCAGAAATGTTGAGGAGAAATATGGAAAAGCCTTGAGGCTGTATTACGAGTGGTGGTTGTCTCTTGTTTCAGGTACGGCAGGCAGCTGTTTGAAAAAGTTCAGCCCTATGCCCTTCCTGTTCTGCAACATCAACAACGTGTGCAACTTTGCCTCTCGGAATGATTATTCCTACTGGCTCACCTCGCCTGAGCCTATGCCCATGAGCATGGCGCCTATCACCGGGGACAGCATCAAACCCTTCATTAGCAGGTTGGTTGGCCGTTCTTTATATCCTACTGGGTTTCAGCTGGGTCTGGCAGTTTAACGACATGTTAATGTCATGTGTGCATGTGCAGGTGTGTTGTATGTGAAGCTCCAGCCATGGTGATAGCTGTTCACAGTCAGACCATCATGATCCCACCTTGCCCTGAAGGTTGGGACTCTCTGTGGATTGGCTACTCCTTCGTCATGGTGAGTTAAATGTCTCTGCATGACAGTAAACCATGAATTTAAAGGCAGGTTTGTGGGAACGACTCAACTCATCAATGCAATTTGGATCTGACTCCTAGAGTGAAAAAAGAGGCATTTTTAACTTTTATTTAAATTTACTAACCTGCATTCCCTTGTATAGTTTGTTCATTTGAAGCAAATGTATCTTTAAAAAAAAAAATATATATTTTTTTTTTATTAATTTTACTTTTCCTTTGCGTATCCCCATGTAGCATACCAGTGCTGGTGCTGAGGGTTCAGGCCAGGCCTTGGCCTCTCCTGGATCCTGTCTGGAGGAGTTCCGTAGCGCTCCATTCATCGAGTGTCATGGCCGAGGAACCTGCAACTACTACGCCAACTCCTACAGCTTCTGGCTCGCCACCATTGAAGACGATGATATGTTTAGGTAAATTAGACCACACGCAGACTTAAAGGGGACATATCATGCATAATCCACGTTTTATAGCTGCTAAATGCATTTTGTTGTTTTGAGTCTCCAAAAGTGCAGGAAATTTGAATTTAGTCTCTCTTAGGTATCTTTATATTCAGTTTGGGTCATACTTTTCAATTTTTTCAGATTTTCTCTATTTTCTATGATCTTTTATAAACTCAGACCAAAGCATTGCAGTTCCACTTTACATAGACCCCAACTGAATGATTTTAAATTAGAAAAATAATGATTTTAAAGCATGAAATGTTTTTTTGTTTTATAAAAATATTAGTGTATACAGTCAAACTTTGGTAGGTCAATGTACAGGTGGTCTCAAATATTGAATACTGATAACTACACCCTCTAGTGGTATCTGAGGTTAAAATGTTAAAAGGGACAGTAAAACAGTTCTTTTTATGCTTTGGAGATGAGCTTATCAGTTTTTTTTATTTGCTTTTGTTGTACATTTTATCAAGACTGACCAATGATGTTTATTGTTTTTGTTTTTTTTTTCAATCAGGAAACCCGTCCCAACAACCCTAAAAGCAGGCAATCTCCAAACACACATAAGCCGTTGTCAAGTGTGCATGAAGAGGACATAAACCCCTTAACCCCCAACTCCGGCGTTCTTAAACTCATGCTTTATTTCCTGTTTTGATGGTGCTACTTCCCCGCCTGGCATGTGTGAACGAAGAGGAACAGCCAAAGATTGAACTTTGACGAACCAAAAACACAGAGACCAAAGAGTCTTTTTTTTTTTTTTTGTTCTGAGCTGAAACACGTTTGCAACGTGTTTCTAAAAAAAAAAAGAAAAAAAATGGCGCCCAGTTTACCACTGCACTGAGTTTAAGCCCCTGAAACTGGTTAACTGGTGTTCATTTTCTTAGGGCTGTTTGTGGGAGTCAGGTGCTATTGAATTGAAATTGTCTGCCTTTACGTTACATTTAGTTTTATTTTTTCTTCCAGTGCCACACATTTAACTACACTTTAGTCACACCTATTACCTTGTTTAAATCTACTAATGAGAAGGATGGGACTTACCACTGGTGACAGACACTCATCACTCATGAACCACCCTCATGTTGCAGATTATGTATCATTTACTCTGTTGTAAATACCATGCATTCCTTTTTAATATATATCATACTCTCCTCAGGTTATTACTGTATCCATTTGTGTGTTATTAAGCCCACTTTTTTATTTATAAATTTTAAAAATGATGTTGAGTTTATCTGAAATTCCATGTATCCAAAAACAATTGTGTCATGTTTGACTGCCATATTAACAAAAACAAAAAAAAAAAAACAGCACTGAAATCGCATTGACTGACGTGTGTGTCTGTGTGTGTAGATAATATGAATGTGTCTGAATGAGATAGAAATTGTGTGTGAGTTGTTAATTTCCTCATATATATATATGACTGAACACCCTTGCTGTTACTTTATCTAAATAAATATAGCATAAATTCTTCAAGCCTTTTAACAGAACTTCACTTCAAAGGATGTGAAATGTTATTTGAAGTTTGCAGAAGCTTGTGCATGACAAATATAATATGTTTCCGTGGTTTTCTAAAAGTCTCTCATCTTGGATCCAAAATAAATGCACATGTACTGTATATACTGTGTACTAACATGTACTTGCTGTTCTGCTTGTTTACTTGACTGTTCCCATGTGTGAATTCCTTTTTTAAAATCTTGTTGGATTAAGTGTAAACATGCCTTGGTCATCATGATTGGGATAAAAAAAATCTATATTTACACATTTAAAAGTTTATAGTTCGGCATTTGCTGTAGAATTCAATTTTGATGCATGTTAATGCAGAAAAATCACCAAACATTGTCTTTTTTTAAAAATGCAGAGTAATTACTTTGCAACCACTCTACACTGACTGTGATCAAATGTATTATAATGCTAAAAAATACATTCAGGCTTTGCAGCATTCAGCTAACTGTTTCACGTTTGGATAGTTCACAAACAGATTATATATATTTTCCCAGCTCATACTGTGTAATTCATGCAATAAAATGATGTGTAGATTTTTCTTATTAATTTATCACAACTGTGTGTTTTGTCTGGTATTAACTAATGCAGCCCCATACAAAAACCACCAGAGGGCAGCATCAACACACTGATTTTGTACCACTCCTGGTTGAATGACTCCTCCGCTTTTTTAATTTAGTTTTATTTTATTATTCTTTAGTTCTTTTTTTTTAACCAGCATCCAGCAAACGACATATAGCAAAATATATGATGAGCAATAATTTAAGGGCAGCCTCTACAACAACACTTGCAGCCGCTGCCTCAGCACTTCTGCTGGGCCTGTGGCCAATGAACTCTCTCACCCCACAAATACACAAACAGATCGATTTGTTCCCGCAGAGGACCAGATAACCCCTCCCGCCTTCATTTATTACCAGAACCCTATCCCTCGTTTCCTCTTTCGTCACTGGAGAGGCGAGCAGAGCCCTTGACCCTATAGGCTGTCTTCGAAAAACACGTCTGATAAGACTTTAACCTCTGGCGGGGAATGTGAGGTCACTGTGATGGGAGTCAGGATGGCTGCACGGCACTGAAGGGTCAGATGGATTGAAGTCAGGCGCAAACATGAAAGCAAGTGGCCTCAGTGACTGCTGCTCAATTGATCTATGAGGGAAACTATCAAAAATGAACCTTCTCTTTTCTGTACAAGTCATGAACTCATAATGTTTAGAATTTACCAGCTTAAAATTATTATAGTTTTAAATGTTTTTGTAAAATATAATGTAATGAGATCCCAGAAAAACTGAGATTTGCTGATGTGATGGCACATCCTATAAAAAAGAACATTTTCTAAAGTGATCTTTTAAAAATGTTTATCTTTGTGAACTCAAAAAGCATAGCCAAGGCCGACGCAATACAATGAAAACAACACAACAATGGAGTCATTTTCTTCTTCTTTTTCTTTCCACTGCAACTTGTTCAACCCTGTTATCATTAAATTAACTAAACTGAATCTGCTGAAAATAATACCTGAGAGAAAATTACAAAGGGTTATTACCATCATCAGTTCTTTAACTTGTCGCCATGGGTGCAGTATAAACAACTTTTACCCAGCAACCTCCACCTTGGCCAGTCCTCAAATAGACATAAAACGGAGTTCTGTCAAGTTGGAGATAATCTACTCATTGGTGAGGAGGATGACCCCTTTTACATGTTTCTTTAGCTTTTCCTTAAAGGATCATGTTTATCAGAGTGCTCTTTGCCCTCACTGTCGCTTCAATTTCTTCTTCTTGCTCTAGTTAAGGATGTAGTCATGCTTTCCAGTGAGTGCATGGACTCCACAGAGGACCTCAGCATTTGAAGTGTGGGAGTGCCAGTGGATCTGAAGCAGGCGTCAGTAGCAGGTCATTTCAAATGTGCATTTTTTTTATCTCAGCATTTATAGTCCAGGATTCTGCAGTATAGAGAAGAACGGACGAAACAAGTGGATGTAGGTAGCGTGACAGACGTATTTGTGCTTTATCAGGTCTGTTAGTTCTGGTTGTCATCTTAAATCTGACCGACTTTAAAGTTAATCAAAGGTAGACGAACATCTAATGATTATTTTAACACAAAAATATCATCACTTACTTAATATCATATTTGATATTTGTGCACCGGGATTCAGCTGCATCTGTTTGAGTGTTTTGTCAATGTTTATGGTGGCAAATCAACATTATTAAAATGCTTACATGAATATTCCTGTTTTTGTTGTAGTTCCCATACCAGGCTGGGTTGCCAGATAGAGAATGAAGAACTGTCGTACCATCTCATTTGAAAAGATTGATCAATGTGTTTTGACTCAAAGTATCATATGTGCTGTGAGAGTGCATTTTCTCACTGGGAGGAAAATGTAAAATGATGTGTGAAAAAAAACAGCACTTGTGTATCATGTTTGCAGTGTCAGCATGAACGAAATGTTAAACACACAAACGTTTCCTTGGTTCAAGGTTGGTGTTGGTTTGCTCCTTCATGTCGAAAAAGGGTAAGTAGCACAAAAATCAATCTACTCTCTGCCATTGTTACTGTTGTTTATCTACTCGCGCAGAAAAACTATTGACTGCAGCCGCCCTGCGCATGTGCAATTTCACACCTCTGTGGGAGTTTCCCTTAAAAGTTCCACTCTGTGACCTGAATTCAAAAATTTTCCTTGTCCGAGACCCTGATTATTGTTATCGTGTAAGCAAACAACTACGGTAAACTGCAACATAAATGTTACAGTTTCACAGTCAGGCTACATCTTATACTGTGCTGCTAATTCTCAGCCTGCTAAAGGAAGCTGTGGGTCATGAAAACATCCTTTTCAGTTTTTTTTTAAATTCCACTTTAAATTTTCACTGACTCTTTCTGGGAACAATGTTTCTACATAACCTAATTTATTGAGCTTTGAAAAACCTACACTGAAAATTAATTAGGTTTTCAAAATAAGTGAATCAAACATTTACCTGGAAAAAGACAGCGATAAAAATTACACTAAATAGGATTAATGAATTTAACCTGCTGTCAAAGACACGATGTAGAAAGTACAAAACAGCAAAAATCAACCCATCTGTGTTTAACTTTATAACAGCAGATTAAACTGCAACTGATGGATTTTATTGGTGTTTTCTTTTAGAAAAGGCGACATTTGAAGAAATTTCAAACGACATGCTTTCATGCAGCCGATTGAACCGAAGCATCACTGCCCTTTACATGCAGATTTACAGACAACACTGATGTAATGCATGTGCTTAAGGTCAGTACTTAGCCTCACGCAGGAGCTTTCAAAGGTTTTACCTCTTTAAGTAATTTAATCCTGTTGTTGTTTGCTAACACAGCTAAATTGAGAACCAACTAAAGGGTTACAATAACCTTCAACAAGCTTTGGTAAATACTAACCCAATCATCTGTCCATGATGCTGCACAGACAACAAACTGCAACAAGATCATATGTACTGATGTGGATGTATTTTGGGGAAATGATTTTATGCTAAAGTGAGATGTCAGTGAACAAACTGTGTCTTAAATACAAACAAAAACCTCCCGAACATACAGTACGTCAACCGGAGAAGGTGTGTTTGCTAAAGTTTCTGCACACGATCAGTTGTGAATGTGTTTACGAGACCGTGTGAGAACGTGTCAGGAGGAGGCTTGTGTTGCTGTAACCTTTCTCCTGAGCGGTTCACGTACAAAGGTTCGCCACCTTCAGCACACCCTCCCGACCCCCACTGAGCTGGGCCAAAGACAGATTACTTTGCAGCGCAGCGCGAAACACAAAACCAACCGGAGAGGGCGTGCAGAGGGTCACGCTCGCAAATGCTGCCTTAAAACTCTGCAAACAAGAACTTTACCTGAATCATTAAGGGTTTAGACACAAGCTGTAGCTTCAACGGGAGGAGAAAACATGACAGTTTCTGAACTTTAGCACAGTTAACAAAACAAATTAAAATGGTCGGTTATTCAAATTTAGAGCTGGAAAATTACTTAAACATATACATCAAAAGTGTGACCTTTTCCTAGTAGTGGAGTCTGAAGTTTGAGCAGGCGTTAATAAAGCTCATACAACAAAATATTAAAAGGTCTCAAATAACCTGATTGGCAAAATGGTTTTAATAACACATTCATATTTTAAAACAAAAAAATATATGTGTAGATTTCTCCTAATGTTAAATTCTATATTATCTCACCTGATATACAGTAACTCGATATTATTTGCTGGAACAAGATTTTGAAGATACTTTAAATGGGTTTGTTGTAAATTTCTAAACACTCAGTCAACTTTAAAATTAAAATGTTTCACTTGTTGGTTCTGCTGAGTGCAAATGAGTCTTCAGTATTCACTGGGACCAACATTACACAGGACTGCACCATACAAGAGAAATCTGGAACATGCACATTATCTTTAATCAGAACCTCACACGAACCAATAAACTGACAGTCAATGAGGTATATTGACTAGAGGCCTCACATACGCATCAGAGGATGCTGTGGTACGAGCACCATACCATGTTGGAAGTGGTGGGGTGTCAATATAAAGAATTTATCGTGGTTAGATTTCTGTGTAGAATTGCATATAAATATTAGTTGTTCATTGGTTATCTTCTATTGGAAACATCCTGCTTTGCAGACATGTGTACCTTGTTGTTGCCTGATGTGATAATACAGACCAACAAGCATTTTTATCAAATCAAAATAATGGTTGTCAATAACAAACTGAGTTTCAAAAATGTGCTGACCTAAAATGAACATGTGGTTACATTCAGCTTCATATTTTCCTCGGCCTGAACAATATGGCCATGCTCTCTGATCAAGAAAAGTCCTAGCACTTCTCAATACACCTGATTGTTGATATGCAAAGAGGGGTGACCAAGTGGCACAGTTAGTAGACATGTTGCCTTTCAGTAAGAAGGTTGCTGGATCAAGTCCTGATTGGGGGCTCATTTTGGGTGGAGTTTTCACTTTTCATGCATGGGTTTTCTTTGGGCACTTCTGTTTCTTCTCACATACAAAAAACATGCATATTAGGTGGACTCATTTACTGTCACCAACTGTGATGCTCAAATAAAACTAACATGGTAAAAGTCAGTTAAAGAAAACTCATAACACACTGCTGAAGTTGTTTTTTTCTTACTCTCGAACTGCAGGATGAAATTATGCAGCTTCTTGACAAGCACTTTTTGTTTTGCCTTGACTCAAACATGATTATCTCTCACAGCAGCTAATTAATCCTTTTCCATCTGTGGGTCTTATTTTCCTGCAGCAGCTACACAATCAATATTATTTTGAGGACTATGCAGTATTGTACAGCAGAAAGTCTGGGTAGAAATGTGTCAGCTGCAACTCTGTGATGAATAAATGTGATTGATTTGCAGTCTGAAAGTGAATTTAGTTTGGATGGTTGAAGAAATGACCACATACATGCATCCTTACTTCCAAAATGTTTCATACAATACATTATGTAAAAAATTATTATTCATTTGAGTTTTCAGCTCTATTCCTTTTAGGAATATGGCCAATTTCAGCACATAATCCACTAATGACTATTTTTTTCAGAAACACGTCTTTGACAGTTTTAAAAATTAAACTTAAAACTGTGGCAAGAAAATAAAAAAAGTTCTATATTATTTCATGGAATTATTTTAGAATGGCTTCATGTTTGGTGTAAAAACTATGGAAATGGCACCTCTTCACAGTTCTATGACATTTTTTAATGTTAAATATCATGTTCATACTATAAACTGTGACGGAATTTATACACTAATTATACACTAGTTTCCATGAAAACTGTCTTTAGAAAAACTGCAATCTATTGAACAGGCAACTTTATAAGGATTCTGTATAAAAGTCATTTTCAAAGAAGAGAAGTATTATGTTAAAGGTTTATTTTTTGAAACCTTTAACATTACACACAATACAAGAAAAAAAGGAAGTCAGAAACAGATTGTTCTCCAAAAGAATGGATATAAAAAATCAGATAATAAAAATATTGTTTAAGAGATTTTCATTCACATCCTCCTGAAACACACATTTATTCAACTGTTATCTTCTAAAAATAAAGAGATAAACATTTACCAACTGTTTGTGATTAACTAAAATTATGACTGGAGCCAAACATGAGTCAGTTAATTTGGTTATCTCTGCACATTTATTAAAAGCGCTCATGCTGTTTTATTTTTTTGTCTGTGTATCTGTTTTGATATTTTAACTAAAAGCAAAGCAAACCTTAAAATGATAGTTCAAAACTGAAGAAGCAAAGTTTTGTGGAAAGTTCGTTGACATTTAATATTTTATTTGACCTGTTGTAGAAAGAACTCTGAATAATGGAGAAATACAGTGAGGCATTTCAGTGACATCACCTGAATCCCTCCTGATTGGTTGGCAGCGCTAATCCCCTCACCTGCTGTGGATTTGGCTCATCAGCTCTCAGGCTTCATAAGGCTGTTGGAAGGAACAGATCTTCGCTGAAGCATCAATACTCATTAGTAAAGATCTCAGCCTCGTGGTCTTCCTGTATACCAGAGTTTTTCTAAACTCGTCTTGTTTTTGCCTGCCTGTTCCCAGAGTTGTGTTCCCGAGCATTCCTGACCTGTCTGTTTCCTGAGCCTGCCTGATTATATGAGCCACTCACCTGAGATTATCCAGCTCTGCCTCTGTCAACCTGTACTCACCTGAAGATCCTCCACCTGTAAATACTCACCTGTGGAACAACCTCAATTGTAAATGCTCACCCGTGGATATACTCACCTGTGGATCCTGCACACCCTCCTCCTGTACTGAGCCTCCTGGACCTCTACCGTAAGACCTAGACAAATTCTATTTTCAAGAAAAACCAACACCTTACCCAATACTTGCCTTGTTCCTTTCTGCCTCCAGGTCCTGTTCACCCCCCCCAGCACCTGTAAAATAAATACACTTTTTTATTACTTGCCTTCTTGTCTGTTACTCAGTTTTGCTCACGTTGACTTTTGCCAGCTTTGTGACATACAGTATATCTTAATTCTGAATACATTGAAAAGATAATAACTAGTTAGGCATGGCTCCAATCTAAAAAAAAAATGTTACAATTAAACAGTATTTTATGAATGCTTGCAGCTTGCTCACCTGATTATTCCTGTCAAATTCAAATGTTACTAAAAGTGCAAATAGCAGCCTGTTGTTGTGCCTAATTTAAAACTGTCCTGTTATTGTCACTTTGCATGGGTTTTCTGTCAGCAATATTTTGATAATCCTACTTCATGGCAAGCGCTACAGCTAGCTGCTGCTACAATTGTCCTGGCAACAAACACTGAATTCTAAAAAAAATATTGTGACACTGTTCTCAGCCTGAACCTCTCACCATTGAAAACTGCAGCTTGCCTTTTGAACACAAACGCATGAACATATCACCTTGTTGCTGGTTTCCCTTCATTGGCTCCTTTTAGAATTGATTTTAACGTTTTACTGTTGACCTATAAGGCTCCAAACAGGCAGGCTCCTGTGGACCTGTCTGACCTCCTTCTCTCCAGAACCTTTAGATCTCATAATCAGGCTTTTAGTAGTTCTGAGGTCCAAGCTGGTTGTCAGAGGTGATCAGGCCTTTTCAGTTTCAGTAAGTTCTACCCCTTCATAAGTCACATCCGAAAACACTGGCTTCTAATGCTGCTTGAGAGTTGACTGTCTTGGTTCCATTTACTGGTTTTATATTGTCTCGTTATGGTTTTTAGTAGTTTTTGTCTTGTAATTTGTTTTGTGTGCAGCACTTTGAGGTATTCCATCTGTAATGTCAGTTGTTCTTAAATGTGCCAAATGCATTTGAATTGATTTGTGTAAGTAATGCGATATTAACAGAACTAAAAATAACATTTGCAAAAGTAATTTAGATGAAATGCTAAGAATTTTTTTAAGATTTGAGTTATTTTGAGGACAGCTTTTCACATTGTTCATATCCAGAATTAAACCTTATTTCTCAAAACAGGAAACAGAAACCTTTCTAAAGAACCCTATTTCAAAAGACCTGAACTACTGTTTTAAAGCCAATTTGTAACCTTGAACTATCTTTTTCTTTGATACCTGCTGTCTACATCCACCCCTAGATCCATTATTCGCTGTAGGACACAAGCCATTAGCAGGAAATTTGAAATGCTGTGCTCCTCTCTGTTTTCGCCAACAAATGGTTTTATGGGAGGAGGATCAAGTGGTGAAGAGTCTGATCCTGCTTTGTTCTACACAGTAAAGCCTCGGGTACATCCTGAACCCTTTAGGCTTCTGTGTTATCTGAGAAAGTGACAACTGTGGTCATCGTTTTATAAACCATCCACACCACATTATGCACCTAATTAGGACTTCCTCATATTTTTACACCTATTATTGATCCTTTTTTTTCTGAAATAACACAAACCTATTCATATGAAAACAAAAATCAAAGCAAATGTCTATTTTGGTGTGCACCATCAGAGCTTAGAGCTTGACCTTGTGATTGGACGCACAGAGATCAGAATGTGACGTCTGACTGAACACAGCCACGATGTGCTGATCCAACAGCGAGTTGTAACGTTGCATTGCGCAGCATAAACACTCATGTCTCAGCGAGATTATCGGAAATGTGATTCCATCTGTGGCGCTTGGCACTCGTGCGAGGTCTGATCACGATCCCAGCTTGATCGGAAATCTGATGAGTCTGGAGGGAGCCAAACATGGTGCTTCCTCCTCCTCTTCCTCTGCCTCCTCTACTTCCTCTGCAGTCCTTTTCTTTTTTTTTTTTTTTCTGCGCTCATTGCACAGTCAATCCACTCAGGAGTATGGAAATAACGTGGCGCTGTATGAATGAGAGGAGAGCAGAACGCCTCTGCAGCGGAGCGTAGGAGTAAAAAAGGAGAGTGGACGTCACAGTAGCAGAGAGTGCGTGGGTGCGGGAGGAAGAGTGGGAGTGATATTTGTGGGAGGCATTCCTGTACAACTCTCAATCTGTCTTTTATTTTTATTTTCCTCAGATAACCTACTTGTTTAAGCAACTCTTCTTACTTTGATGCTTTTCTCTTGATTTAGCAACTCACAGCATCCGGTCTCATCTCAAACTCACAACTCTGTTTCCGAGACAATATCTTTTATTCATCTCAGGTCCAGTCTATGTTTTAGAGGTTTCACTTGATTTGAACGAATGAATGATTAACTGGTTTCTGCAGAACATAAAGAGGTAATTGAATCACTGAATCAGGTGTGCTGGAGCAGGCAAAAAGGTGCGGGATAGCAGCCTTTGAAGGTCAGGATTGGAACCCACTAGACACTTGATTTGCTGCGGCTTTTTTCTTAAAACTTGAGACCACTCAGAAAATGGAACAGTTTTATCTCCTAAAGGAATAGTTCAGATTAAATCGGGAATCATTTCAGAACGTTACAATGAAAAAGAGTGTCTTAGCTGTTGTAAACAGAAATTTAGACAGGAGAAAACTTTGTTTAAAGACAATATCATTCCGTTTTGGTCTTGGTCCCCTTTGGACTAGCCATTAGCTAATCAATTCAATCAGTTAAAAAACAATTTTGCCAAATAAAGGTCATTCAAAAGGCTATTTGCACCAGGTAAGACACAGAACATCACTTAAAAAAACACTGAACTTTCATTTTAAATTGAAGGAAAACAAACACCCAAGAAAGATGTTTTTCTTTTCTATTTGTGATCTTTGAGTTATTGTGAACCCAGTCCTTACCTGTGATCATGAAGAAATCCATCTCAACTAGTGATGGGACATTGTCTGTGATCCTGCTCCTTTGGCAAGCTCACCAACACAAGTCTGTTTTGACATCAAATTGTATCATTATTTAATCCTGTCCTTCTCTGCAGGTGACTTTCTTCTAACAGTCTGTACTTCCTGTGGCCTTCAAAGTAAAACAGTTTTACATTCCTTTTGTTGGGTCCTGGCTGGTTAAAGCAATGTATAGCTGAAAAAACAACAACAATTTTTTTTGTAACAATCTTTACAACTTAAAAGTTTGTGAAAAATATTTCTGATTTGAGGACAAATAGCCACATGAGATTGCAGGGTATCCTAAAACCATTATCCCTTGACACAGTCTATTACGTCTGGAAACGTCAACTGAAACTGGAGCTTGAAAGTAACAAACTACAGTATATTTCTACAAACAAATAAGGAAAATCATAACCGTGTGAAGGCCTCATTGATGAAGATAAATTTTGGAAAAACATTTTTACAAACATTTTTACTATTATTCGGTTTAAATAAATATTGACTAAAAACAACTTTAAACTAGGGAACCTTTAATCATTTTATTGAAACAGTGACAAATTTACACTTTATTCACATTTTGTGTTGCAGAGTTGGAAACTTCAAATTTTATGAGACTCATTCAGGCGCTTTGCATTAATACACACACACACACACACACACACACACACACACACACACACACACACACACACACACACACACACACACA
>JAUBOC010000160.1:14171161-14183301 GCA_032275365.1 Anablepsoides cearensis | reverse complement strand
CCGCGCCCCCCCCCCCCCCCCACACACACACACACACACACTTGACAAAACACTTGCTTGTTTATTAAAAAGGCCATCTTGAATTCTCAGTTATTTCTGCCTTTTTTTCTTTCTGTCAAACACGCTGTTGGATACGCACACACTTTCACACACAGATAATACACACCAATGATACACCCATGCTGTCACAAAAATGATAAAAAACAAAGGGCAGGAGAGGCCTCTGCTGAATGTGATTGAACTTTAAAGGAACTCAGTGACCACCGTCTCCTTTTTTATGGCGCGCGTCTCCTGCTGACCTTTTTGTCTGCACGGCACGGCAGACTGTTGGGGTGAGCTGGGCTCTTGTGACGGAAAAGTTTTAGGTCCAAATGCAAATGAATGAAGAGATCTAGAATCATTATTTATCTTCATGTTTTGTTGATTTTTGTTTTCTGCCAAATCAGTTGTCCAGGATATGGCTGGTTTTAAAAAAAGTTTTGGTCAAAGTGAACACTTAAGACCAAGATCATCCCAAAACAACTGTAAGAAGCAAGCATCAGATGGGTCTCAGTGGATTTAGAGTAGCTGCAGATAAGATCATGTGTAATAACACTCCATTACCATGGAAAGCATGTGACCATCAGTACAATGGTCACATGTACAGTACAATGTTTATGTTTTGTGATTGTGGGTGGTTATGGGTGTTTGCATATGTTCATTTACATATGAAAAATACAGCAAGGGCAAACAACTTTAAAGTTGAAAGAAAGAACCTTTGTTCTGCATTTGTTAAGAGAAATAAATCCAGGCGCCTGCCAGTGTCTGCCAACAAGGGACTCTCATTAAATTGTTAGATATAAATGTAATTTTACATTTCAAATAGCTGTTTTTGTTTTTGACATTTAGAAGTTCTCATAAATTCTTTAAAGATGTGAATCTAAATTGGCTTTATCAAAGGTGTTTTTTTAAATTAATCTATAACTTTTGTTCTAACTCCAACTCAAAGTGTTTGGTTACTTTGGGTTGTTGAACAACAGGAAAATAGTTTTAAAGTTTTTTTTTTCTTCCCACGAAACTGTTTGCTTGTTTGAAGCCACTGCTTGGTCAGCACGAAATCTGTTTTGACAACCTAAAGAACTGACTCAAGCATAGAACTGGTGCCAAATTAGCTCACACTTTTTGTATTAAACCAGGAGAAAATAATCACTTTCATCAGGAGTCATAAAAAAAACAACTAAATTATTTGTTGCAAACACCAAGTTTATCTTCAATGGATCATGAGCTTCATTTCTTCGAAAACAAGAAAAGCCAGACGGAACTTGAATAAAACTTGCTAAATTGAAAAAGTATGTTTGGAATTCCAATAAACTCTTACTTATTCTCTTTCTGCTACATAGACGAGAGAGAGACAGTGATTGTCTCTGAGAGCTCTGGAGAACACAGGGTGCTAAGCAGTCCGAATGAAACCTGCCTGCCTGCAGCAGCATAACGTTCTGTTCCCAGCCAGAGAACGACGAGACCCCTGGCACCGAGTCAGGCTTACATGTGAGTGCTTCTCCACACCTTATCCTAGCAGAACAAGGTGACCCTCTCATGTCATGTCAGCCATTTGTGGAACAAGAAGAGCTAAGAATACTTTCTCCTGCTGAATGCTAAGGATGTGTGTTACCACTCACAGACAGCAGAAATGGACAATGAAGTCCAGAAATAATCATGAATAGAAAAACCTTTTTATAGATTTTTACAATAAGCCACAAATCTAATTGAAAACAATAATTCAGATTCATTGAAGTGAGATTGTATTAAAATATTCTGAGTATTTAATGTTATAACTGTTGTAAATATTCCTTTGAATTTCACTCAGGATAAATATGATTATATTTTGCTTAAATTGATGAGAAAATATCTAGTTTGAGGGGGATTTAAGCAGAATGCTATTCTCATAAAACTGCTCAGACACCTTTTAAACCTATTAATGTCCGTTTTTGAATTTCATAGATAATTACTTAAAATTTTGCTGTTCTTATTAGTGGCAGCAGCGTCTAACAGTGGACAGCCTGGTGCACTTCTGGTAAGAATACCACAATATTTCTGCTGGAATGATCATGTTTTGTGTAAAGTGTTTAAGAAGGTTTATACACAGTATGTGCATGACCCACTATAAAAACAATTTAGGATAATTGTCCAGCTCATACTAGATAAATAAAGATAGATAAATCAACTTTAACAAACTTAATGATTTTTTCATTTATTTATTTACATTTTGATGATATCATATTTTATTTTTGAAGCCAGAGTCTGGAAACTGAACACACTCCTAACTCCCAATAAACTGTAACACCACATTGTAACATCACACAATTAAAGCCTCAAAATTTCAAACTAAATGTATTACAAAAAAACACATTTGAAAATTCAGCAAGGTACTATGTGAATAAAAAGCAAAACAAATCTGCACTTGAAAAAGCTTATCTAAGGTATATTTAAATAAAAATGAGTCAAGCAGGATTTAAAATGTTTGCAGTGCATTCTTTATGGCTTCAACTTCAGGGATCCTGTTTCTGGTTACAATTTGTGCTAATGGATCAGAATTAAATTCTGTTTCTCCAAATTGAGGTTGTTTAAAGTTATCCACAACAGGTAAGATACTGCTATTAGGATTTGCACACTTTTCTCACATGTTTGCATAATTCCTGTTGCTCAACAAATATAAATATAGCAGTAAAAGTCAAAACCAGGCTGGTCAAAATTATAATTTATTTCTTAGAATAATAGCTTAATAATAGAACAACAGTAATCTTGACAGATGTCCTGGATACACACTGAGGCATAGCAGTTCTCAGTCATTGTCTAGACACAAAGAGAAATTCATAATCGTTGCTGCAAATATCCTGTCAGGATGTTTCCCCTTCGTTTTGCTTTCTGTCAGAGATATTAACACATAACCCTCAATGTAGCAGATCATAAATATTTATTGTGTCTATCTGTGGAGGCTGCAACATGTGGAGAAGCAAGTGCTGCAAAGTGCAACAGTTTAACTCAAGAACCCTCATGGACTCTGAGCACCTGTGGATCACCGCTTTTTGTATTGTGTCCTCATGATCAGTATGTAAATTATACACGAAATCCAACAGTCCTAAGTATTTAATCCTGAAACCTTTTTTCCCCCCTCATACAATACCCAGAAAGGCAGGCATCTCAATGTGACACAAGTCAGATGATGGGGGAGTGTGTGTGTGTTTGTAACAGAGAAGTCTTGTGCTCTGTCTGTTCCGTTGTGTACTAACACACAGATCTGACAGGGTGTTCTTATTAGGATTAGACTCTTACAGGATTAGGAGATCAAAACTATCAACCGGGAAGAGTGGAGTTGGAATGGGGCCAGAACAACACATGCCTCACAAGAACAGAGAGTGAAAAGATAAAAAGCTGATTAGCTGAAAAACACACAGACACAGACAACACTTGTTTAGTACAAGTTGGTGCTTGGCATGTGTCTATTTGTAACTGCAAAACACTGATGAAAATATTTCTCTCACCACCATGAAAAGCAGGCAATAATGCAATTTGTTATCTGTGTTTGTGCCTGTTAGCAAAATATCTCATGAACAAGATAACTGATTTTAATGAAATAATTTCATGCACAATTAACTCATTTAAGGAGTCAGCTCAATTCAAGATGGCTGCTACAGCTAGCCACCTTTAGACAAAACAATGGTTACAATGTTGTTTGCAGATTTCAGGTTCACATTAGTTGTGGTAGAAGCTAAAGTCATCCACATCACACACTTTAAACAGGTCATGTGGGCTCTTTAGTTAAAACTTTGGCATGCAAGGTGGCAGCAAAATACTTTCCTTCAAAGGTTGTTAGCTTAGTTGTTAATGTAGTTTTACTTTAAGACAAAAGTAATCAAAAGGAACTTTCACTGGGTTTATCTTACCCGTTTTTCCTTTATTGTTTTAATTCATGCAACAGTTTGGTGGTCATACCTTCTTGGCTTTTGTTTAATCATAAACACAGTAGATGCCTGCAGAAACAAATCTCCTTGTCAAAACTGCCCTTCTGCTTTTCCTGTTGCACAACGTGTCGCTCATGCAGAGAGCGACAAGTTACTGAAACAAAAACCTCATGACACTTCCCTTATCTCCTTCCCGCTGCACGAATCGTAAGGTACGCATAAGCTAAGTGTCAGCATGCACTTTTAAAAATAGTTTTAAATGCTCTGACTAAAATGACCTCTGTCTCTCTTATAGTTCCATTGTTTCATGCTATGTTGAAGTTAGCAGCCTCATAAACCACTCTGAAATGATCTCCGTTGCTCCAAAAACACCAAAATGAGCAGATACACATCCAATCAGTTTGTTCATGCATTTGTGGTATTTTGATCATTTGTAGTTCTTATGAATGTGTTTTCTTAGCTCTTTAGGAATTCTAAAATGATAAAATTAAACACATTTTGTTCATTTATTATCATGAACATGCTATTCCAACATCCACACTTTTTAAGCTGCATTTAAGTTGCTGAAATACAATAACTGTTGTCAAGGTTTGCTCTGACACACTCTTTTTTTTTTGAGTGAGAGCAGTATAAAGTTAATTAATGTATCTTCATTGTATTTAATCACTTTGCTGAGTGTTTGTGATGCTTTTTCAAGCTTTACTTTAAATGCTTTCTTAAATGCATAAACCCCCAACTAGGCCGTGTTTCATTGCTGTTGTTGGTGAATGTCACATGCATAACTAACATGGCTGGACAGGCCGTCAGCCACAATCACAGTGTTCCTCTGGTGATGTGAAAGCAAACATTTCAGTTTTTATAACATCTTCATAAACAGTTTTTATAACAGTTTGGTCTGAAAATGCTGATTAAAACCCTTGATAACCTTTAATGATGGTTTTATTAGTTGTATTTTTTACAAAAGCATAATAATTTTTCTAACTTTATTCAAACATACAAATACTTGAACACAAAATTGGAGCTTTAGTTTAGGTTTATTGTTGATGTGTTGAAAACGGCTCAAGGGTGCAGCCCTGCACCTGCGCTTTGGCCCTGCATGGTGATTTTTGCAACTCTGCACGGGCTGCGCGCTGCATACAAATACTTTGTTCATTCATCAAGTATTTGTTCTCCCTTTACAACATTTCACATTTATAAAGTGTACTGCCACATGTTCATATGAATACAACACCAACGTAAGCGTCAAGTATAAACACAGTTACTCTTAGCGTATCACTTGCCAACTTTCAGTGTGCTTGTGTCCAACACGCTCTCACTCCCAACTCGTCACATACTGACGCTTTTCCAAGTTTTCCCTCTGCGTCCTATTTTGACGCAAAATATAGGGGTCTTTGAGTTTGGGGTCCGTGGTTAATATTAGGGATCAGGGTTCATGGTTTATCTTAGATAGTGGGGTCAGGGATAGGCTGTCTAGGGCGAATATTAGGTAATTTTAGGCTTTGGACACATAGTTGACGTGAATTTCCTAAAATTTCAAAAAATGGTTAATATTAGGCATCAGGGTTGATGGTTAATTTTAGGTACTAGGGTCAGGGACAGAATGTCTAAAGCGAATAAAGGTAATTTTAGGCTTTGGGATGGTTAGATTTGTGCATTTTATACATTTTCTGAAAATATGACAACGGATTCCGCCCCAACTCGTCAATAACTGACACAAGGGGGTACCCGAGCGTCAAAACCGGACGCAGAGGTAACCTTGGAAAAGCGTCAGAATGTGACGAGTTGGGAGTGAGAATGGACTGTTGTGTCATGTCTTACAAGTGTGCTGTCACCAAGTCAAGTTTCTTTTATGTGACATCGTTGGCAAATTAAAGAGATTCTGACTCTACAACACATGTGAAGGTGAGTGTGCTATCATCATCATCACTACTATAACTGAATCTTTACTCTCCAAAAAGTCTTAGTGATTGGTCTCCACCAACTCTCCTCTCACCAAACCTTTTCACATTCCCAACCTTTTTCACATAATACCCTTCAAGATGGGGCTGTGCGTCAATGATACCATTCAGAGTTGGTCTGGAGGTGGTCCCAGGTTCTGCTGTCTCTGCTTGGTCAGGCTGAACTACCAAAGGATGGAAGCTTACTGAGCGCATCGTTTCAGTGCTGAAACGTGGCACTAACACTGCCTAAAATTAAACTTTGCTAGTATTGTTGAAGGACAGCGAGTCAGTGGTTGAAGTTGTTGGCGAGTGACCATCAGAGAGCAGGTTGGCACGGCGATAAACCCGTCAACTGCTTTTGGACCTTGCACAAAAACTCTCTCTCTTGTTGCTTTTTCTTTTGCCTCAAAGGCTTCTCGCCACAGTTTTGTCTCTGGAGATTAGCCCAACCCCAACAGACAGATTTTTTTTTTCTTGCACCAGACAAAAAAATAATTGCTTTGCTCAGATCACCAAGCCTGGTGGTTAACATAAATCACTGCGAATGCAGGAAAGCTGGTAGCGTAAAATGATGCACATACAGTTAAATAGAAAAGCTGTCATGTAAATTGATATTTTAATCCAACTGACATTTTTGAACAACTGATCGGAGTCCAGATAAGAATTCCTTGTAGTCCAGATTTGAAACATTTCCTGACTGTAAATCCAGCATCAGAACATACATGTGGAACATACTGTCTCCAGTTCCATACTGATTCAAGTGTATGTGTTTCAGTATGAAATATTTAACCATATTGACAGATAGTAAGTGTAGATGACCTGTGAATGACTCGATAGTAAATTAGTATGATATATTCAGCGGGTTGTAATGCTCCTCAGCAGCTCTTCTTTCACCCACAAAGAGAAGCAAGCCTTGCTAATTAAATTACTCCTATCTTTAAAGTAGGGCAATTATAGGATTTAATTGGTCGGCAAATGGTTGATTAGATAGTTAACTAATGCTTGATTAAAAAGTGTCACAGGACTTTATGGCGTTGATTGGCCTTAGCATGTGGGGGATGGTGCTTTGAGGATGGAACTCAGATTTTTTTTTTTTTGTAATAAACCTTTATGCGTTGGACCAAAAAATAGAATTGTGAGTTGTTTTCCCTCCCAACATTTCTCACTTCGTCTCCCTCAGACACAAAGCGTATAAATGTGTGGAGTGGAGGGATTTTCTCTAATCTTTCACTTTACTGCTGACAGCAGAGATGAATGAGCGAAGAAAGCTTAGCCACCACACAAAGAAAAGACCCCCTGGGATAAAGCAGAGGAGCATCTGACACTTTTCCCCTCTGTCCAGGCTGCTTTGCTTTCAGCGTGATTTTATTTGGTTATTTCAAACATTTTATTCCTTTTTTTTCATGGAAAAAATCAGAAATAAATTTCAGTTCTAACTGTACATCAAGATTTTCCCCAAACACCCTTTATATAAAGTGGTTAAAAATAGAAGGCAGACATTTGTTATCACTTCACATGATGTAGAATTCTGTTTGATTGTATTTTTGATATAAAAAAAATCTTTGATTGTTAAATAAATCCCCATGGAGAACATTTTTTAAATGAACTAAAAGCACTTTGGGTTAAATAGATTGCTTGTAGAGATGCTATAAACGCCATTATCTTACCTGTTGTAGATATACTGTATCTTCGAACAACCACACATTGCAAAATGTTACAGCCAGATGTTGTGCTTGTAAATAACCATATACTATATGTTTGTGGAAGAAAAATAACAGGTAAATTACAGGTAAGACATTAATTGTTCATATTTGTTTTAAAGGATACCAACTTAAAAAGCCAAATTATCACTTTAGTGGAAACAAAACTCGAGTTAATAACAATATTTCAGAAGGCTCCAATTAACAATAAATCAAACCTAAACTGTCGACAGAAAGTACAAATAATTGTTTTCAGATTCTTGGTTAATGTGTTTGCAAACCTGTTTGTAGCTACATTAAACTTTTAACAAACTGTTTTGCCTCCTTAGCAAAAATGTATTCACATATGTTCCAAATGTTCACATCTTCATGCCCATATGTTGCAAGAAGGCGTCTTTCAGTCCAACATTGTCAGCACTTTGGAGCTTTTTTAATTGCAATGTTAATTAGCTTCTTTATAGACAACATCAAACCATCTCTGCTGACTGCTGCCTGAAAAAAGAGGAAAATGATTCAGCTGCTGTAGTCTGGATTCAGGGAGGGTGGAGCTGATACGAGTCATTTTGTGTTACTGATCTACTGTAGGTGATTTATCACCTTGTTTTTCTTTTAAAAAGCATTGGAGCATGGGATTCTTGTGTCCATATTAGAGTTATCTGCATGTTTATGAAGCACAGATGATAAAAGTAATGCATACTGAGTTTGTTAGGAGTGCAGATGTTATTTGAACTATTGACACAATACGTAACTTTCCAGTGATGCTGAAAAAAAAATATACCATAGAGTCACATTGCTGTAATTCAGGCAGAATGTGGTCCAATGAAAAATAATCACAAGCAGATCAGTGGTTATACTTGTTTGGTGGAGCTGCATGTGATTGACTTATCAACTCTTTTTTAACTCAATATTTATGGACTATAGAGGCATATAAAATGTAGAGAAAACAACAGAAAACTTCTTTTCAGCACATTATCTGCATGTATCAGAGTGCAGAGTGAAACTAATGAGTAAAACACTACATGAGTCAGGCAAAGATAGTATGAACACACTGGTGTGGGCATGTCTGCCATGTCCAATGGTTTTGGATCTGTTGCTTTCGAACCCATGCAGATTTTTTTTTTTCTAAAGCTGTCTGTCTTGAGACAAACAGACACTACAGTCATTTCTGTAACTTAACCCTGGCCATTACCAGTACATACCCAGCTAATTGATATGTTAGTCCTAAACCTAAGCCATTCTACCATAACTGGTCTTTGGTCCACCAAAAGGATTACTACTAGTACTAAAAGTGACAAAAAACAGGTCCACACACTGTTATCTCCTAAGTTTTTTTTTTTTTGGGCAGTTTTTGAGAGAGTACACAAGGGCACTACCAGGAAAACATTTGCCGCTGATTCACAAGACTGTGTTGTAGAATCTTGCAGCAGACATTTTCAGTCCTGCATGCAAATTCCTGAACATCTCCTAAAAATGCAGGACTTAAAAGCACAGGAAATCCAGCTTAAAGACAAAGTCCAGATCTCTTAAAAAGGGGTTTAGCGAGGAAACAATGGTTTTTAACAATTTCAGTTTTGAGAAATAACAGTTTTATTTTGATTGGAATGATAATTCAATAAGCTGTGCAATAATCATTGTAAGCTAACTATTGAATTTTCAGTAAATGAAGAACAAAGCGTTAAAAGTGAAATAAACACAACTCCAGTCAAATAAAACTTCACATGCAAAGGTTGTTCTTTATGCCACTGTCAGTTATGCATTGAACATTTATTTACATGAGTTTTTTTAGTTTACAGCACAAAGAGTGGCAGTAGCGGCTAGCTTCAGCATGTCTATTGCATTCTGGCATTAAGAGCACTTTTATACTTTCATCAGAATGACCATGTAAAATGACATTGTAAAGGTTTCTAAAATATGTGAAAAAATATGAACTGTTGAAGATTTGGTATTTGTTTAAAAAAGCAGCCCTCCTCTTTGGCCTTGGTCACATCCGGTCTAACCATTAGTTTGTCAGTCCAGTCAAAATTAAAATATTGCTCCAAACTGAGATCTTTAAACAGCTACAGGTAATATGTTATAATCTTTCATGTACATACATATTCCTTTATGTACTGACATAAAAGCTTAAATAAAAACTATGATTATCATAGATCTGATATATGCAATCTTTTTGTATGGATGGCTGTTTGCATCATGCATTATGATATTTATAACAGTTACATAATTAAAAAATATTTCTGTTATCAATATTTCTTCAAACGCAGTAAACACCATGAGTTAGCTATTTAATCAACTACAATTTTAATTTTAGGTAAGATTTTAATTTTCTAGTCATGATTTATGCATTATACTTTGCTTTCTTTTTGTTGCTTAAGCAGTTTGTGAGCTGCAAGAGTGCAAGAGTCACCTTGTTCCAGTTTTTCCCTGTTTCAAAGGCTGCAAAGGCTGATCTGAAGTGATGGATGTGTCTAGAGAGACAGCCCTAAAAGTCGTTAATTGAAAATTGAAGCAGTGTTGAGACGTTATTGATTTTCACACTTGCAGGGAGGAGAGCACGGAGGGCTGTGCCACGTGAGAGATGGGTGAGGAGGTGAGCTGGGAACAACCATGGAGGGTCAAAGCAGGAGAGTTAAAACAAGGCATGTGGGAGGAGGAAGAGCAAAGAGGGCAAAAAAGGCCAAAAGGGAGGGTGGGCTGCAAAATGGGGGCATTTAAAAGCTAAAAGGAAAGCAACTATATAGCATAACTAAATTTTTGGCCCTCATAAATCCAGTGAACGCTTCCAGCTGCTGAAAACCTTCAGCTTGAGGGAACCCTTCGAAATCTGTGCCTTTTCTGCACAGCATCGATCACTCTGTAGCCAGTCAGTCCCTGAGCTGTTTGCAAGTCAACATAAACCAGCCAACCCTCCAACCTGTGCTGCATTAATCAATAAAAGAGGGGGAATCCTGTTTACAATTGTGTTTTGTGGCCTTTTCAAATGTCTCAGATTAAGGGTCTCTCACAGCTTTCAAATGACCCCCCTCAGTTACTTCTCTCTCCATTTCAAACACAAGGATATAGACATGTCCACAAACTGTGTCATTTTTCCCATGAATGGTGGCCTCTGGAAACAAAACAGGCACACATGATCAATATGTTGCCCTTCCCATTGTGCAAACCACAGACAGGTTGTTCCCTGCTCCTCGGCACTTTTACGCCTCTGTTAACCAACCGTTTAACACTTCCCTGGAAGAAACACAATCTGGTTTCCTATGAACTGAGAGGATGCAAATGTTTTATGCAAATATTGATTGGAGTCAGCCTTTATTTGTGTCTGTATGGCTGCCATCCAGAATACAGTGAAGAGGAACTTTGTGTTCAGGGCAACGCAACATAAACACAAAAACATCCTCGGTTCCTGGAAAATCATTTAAATTCAAAGGAAAATACATTTTTTTTGCCCTCACTGCATGTGGTGGGCTTGTGTGTTCACGGATGACGTTTTACATTACATCCATGCAGACATGAGCAGGATGATAAACAGGAAATAAAATAAATAATGCAAAACAGTGTGCAGTGGAAGCTTGAACATTTCAAATAGAAGACATAAAGAGTAAATCATGATGAATGTTGGTTGTGATTTTCAACCCATGAAAGGATTTTTCTTATTGTGTACTATTGAAAAATCACAATTACCAACAAAAACATAAGTGAAAGAAGAAAAACTAGGTTGTGAATATATATACATATACATCCTTTTATACATTTTAATTTGACAGAGATGCAAAATCTGATTTTTAGGAGTACATTAAGTAACAAACAAGTTAGGCACCCAGAGGAAAGGGTTTAATTTGGACATATCCTATACATTTAGAATAGTTAGGAGGTTATACGTGGTTTGGATTGCAATAAACTGGAACACTAAGGATGTGTACAAAACTTTATTGCTGTAAAATACATTTTGTCATTATTTTTAATACATTTAAAAAAGAGAGTATCTGTAAGAGACTGTTTTCTTGAGAGAAAAATTAAAAAAATGTGCATATATTTTGAGCTTATATGCATCAGTACATATATTCACAGAACTTACATAATTAGGATAAACAGAACTAATAAATAAACAAAATGATAGTGGTAATTATCCTCACAAAATGAATATTTATATGTATTTTTTACATGTTTTGTGTTTAATTAGATAAGCCTCAAAGAGGTTTGCACACATTCATGTACACAGCTTAATAACTTTCTGTCTGTCTGTCTGTCTGTCTGTCTGTCTGTCTGTAGGCACTTTAAATGTGTAAAGTTTAGACAATAGAGTTCTTAAAGGAATTGCTGTAAATCTTTTTATTGTAAGACTGATAGAATCCACTTTGGCTTTGATTTTGCTCATCAGTCAGAATTAAACTCTTTCTCTAAAATAAATTAATTCAAAACAATATGTGACCCATCACATCGAAATGAGGATTAAGTCCAATTTTGTCAAAATGACCTAACTACATTTTTAGATTTCTGGCTTTAAAAGCTACATTTTGATACCTGGATCATTCTGATATCATAAGCTTATCCATATTTATGACTTA
>JAUBOC010000160.1:14149980-14162173 GCA_032275365.1 Anablepsoides cearensis | reverse complement strand
CCCCCCCCCCCCCCCCCCCCCCCCCCCCCCCCCCCCCCCCCCCCCCCCCCCCCCCCCCCCCCCCCCCCGCCCCCAAAAATGAGGAGGAGAAGGCTCAAATGGAGCTCATGGAGAAATCAAATCACATGTGGAACACACATTTTATTGCACCGATGGCTGGCGTGATGAAGCGACGACTGATAAGTGAGAATGGAAATTTGCATTTATTTTAATCGTAGAGATAAAACAGAACTGAACAGATCTTTGTCTGTTTTTTTTTTTCATGAAGATCTACTGATCACAGCACACACACGCAGACACACCCAAACATCATCATTCATTCACAACTCAGTGTGTGTGAATCAATTAGAGGGCATTTTCACTTTTCCTCAGCTGGTAATAGCAGAAACACTGCCAGGCCTTGATAAGCTGGGTCACATTAGAAACTAAAGAGTTTGGGATTTTTTTAGATGATGTGGAGTTAAAGGGCAAAAAGGTTTTGTCAGGATCTCTGTGTTTTCTCAGTCTTGGTGTTTTTGTTGTCTTGTTGTGACCTCAGCCTATCTGTTCCCTGTTTACCCTCAGCTCCTCAGTACTTGTCCACTCTCACCTGTTATCACTTCCAATCAGCTCAGCCTGTCTTCATGTCTCATCAGCACTAGTTCTATTTAACTGGTTTCTCTCCACCACTCACATGTTGGATCATTGCTTGTTGTGATCTGTACTCTTATTTTCCAGTAACCCTGAATACGTCTTGTTTTGTCAGCTTACTTCCTGCTTTATTTTGGTAGTTTCTGTGCTTTTTGTTCACTTGCCTGGTGGCACCTAGTTTTCATGAGCCACTCTGCTTTCTCGCTTGTTATAAATCCATCCTGTTTTCTTTGCCAGATTCCTATCGTTATCTTGCATGTCTCCATTTCATATCAGACTGAGCAGCATTGAAAGTGTAAATTTGACAAATAATTTATTACGGAATGATATTCACTAAATGCAAATGAGGAGAAAAAGCTCACTTGAACCGTTAAATTTTCATGCAATAGCCTAAAATAATAGGAAAATTGTTAATTGTGTATAAGAAAATGTATTCTCAAACAAGAAGAGTGGTTCACACATCCTGCTTTTTATTTAAAGTAATGTATGCATGTTAAACTTTAGCATTTTTGTCTATGTTCATTTAAGATCTTTTAATAATAAGACTGAATAGTTTCAATAAGTATTGAGATACAGGCTTGATTGTTTGTACAGCTTTGTGAACTTATTTATTTTTTTATAATTTTTGCCTGTTTTTTTTACTCTGCACAAGCAGCTGACCGGGTTTGTTGTGCTTTCAGTGTATTGTTTTCCTGAACACAAAGCCACAGACAAAAGCTCTAGTTTACACCTATAACATGTAACGTAATCACAACATACTGCGACAAACGTGAACAATAACACATCGGATATACTACATGTCTGTGGGCACCCATACAAATGCATACACTGAGAGACCCCCACACCCCAAAAAAAAAAAAAAAACCCACACACACCTCTGTCAGCCACCCACCCACGCACACACAGATTGATTGTCTACAGAAGCACAATGCTCAAGAATCTAATCCATAATTTACACCTCCCTGCCAAGATCTGCACTGGCGCCAGCCAGGAACACCAGCTACTGGAACACTAGACAAGAGGGAACACCATGTCCTTCTGCAATGCATGACTTTACATGAACACACACACAAACACACAACAGGAAGCAGATACAGTTTTGACTATTAATATTGCAAGCTTTATGTTTTTTGACCTTCTTGCTTGAGACTGTAGAACATTTGAACAATCCTCTTCAAAATGTCGGCACAAGATAAGAGGTAGCGTTTAGAAATTTCAAACAATTAAAACTTAATATATACATAACTTTTGACACAATGTCTTAGTATAAAATAAAATTTGCAGTATCTAGACCGTGAGTTCACATTCCCTCAGAGCCATAAAATTAGATTCCTTTCTTTCTTCAGTTTTTTTTTTTTTTTTTTTTAGATTTTGTTTCTAAAATGTAACACATCTGGTTTTGGACACAACAAAAATTCTGGATCAGATTTTCTAAAGTGTCATGAAGTTCTCATTTGGTGAACAAGACTTTCCTAGAAACACCAACCAGCCTCAGAAATCTTAACATGCCACATTTACTATGAAGACTGTTCTTATCCTTATGAACATTAAATTGTAATGGCATGGTAACAATATTAGAACAATGAAGTAAAATGACTAACAGTCATATTGGATGTTCCTGAAGTCATGGTGTGCGTCAGTAACCTCAGACTTTAAGATGTTAAAAGATGTTAAATCAAATTTCTTAAAACATCTGAACCTTGCTGCTGTGTTGTCACCCTCACGTGTAAACATAGTTTTTTTCATGAGCTTGACACGGTGGGGATTTAGTGTCTTTCCATTGAGTGATCCCAACTGCTTCTGGCTCATTTTTTTAGGACCTACTTGAACAAGTCGAGAGGAAGATTTGACGTCAGCAGACTGCAGGTCATTGATTGGCCATAGAGGAATGAGAGCATCTCCTTAACGAAAATCAATTTGGTCTTGTATAATTTTGTGTGTGTATTATTTTTTTAATTCATAGCATGTAAACCAAAAATACAAATGTAGTTTTTTGGAAACAGGGGCAAAGAATGGTTTATGTTTTGTGACTTTAATTTAATAAATTTATTTTTATTTGCCCATTTACCTTGAATAAAAAAAATATATCACAGAAGTTTCGAGCAGCCACACTATAACTCTGACCGCATTGAAGTGGCACTCAGGTTATATTAAAGATCACACAGTCCGTGTAGACCTGAGTAGAGTCAAAGCAAGTCATGCAGAGACAGTACAATGGACAAATAACAATGATGACACATCAGTAAGTTAAAACTTTAGTTTAATATGTTTATTTATTTTCCCATTTGTAGAAAACTAACGAAAATAATTGTTCCAACTATCTTTCACTGAACAGCTTGGGTTGCTGGAAGTATTTCCCTCGTGTTGATGAAGGAGAAAAGAGTAAAATTTGAAGAGAAAAGACTACTTGTTATTTATGTTCAATGTGCGAGCTTTTCAAAGGTTTCTGTGATAAAAAGATTGATGAAGAGGCATAAAGTACCTCTCTGTCTGCCATTCTCACACACTTAAAGAATGAGAGGCAGCGTGCCACATGTTTCTGAGAAGTAAACATGTGAGGGCTCCTGCTTTAAATGTCATCTCCTTTGTCTAACTGGATAAACAAAACTATCAATCTTTGTGCTCGTCAGTCATTCAACTGTCAGTCAATTTGTTATATAATTACTCTGAACTGCTTTTGTCTACTTACTACAGGAAAAAAACAGTATTCCTTCTCAAAGGGCTGCCCTCTTCATCTTCCAGCATCCTTTTATTTATCCTATTAGTTATGAAAATCCTGCGTAAACACAAGCTGGAATGAAGCTAATTCAAACCCATTCCGGCCCACATGAATAAACTCATTCCCTAGCATTGAGCAAACTCATGGTAATGAAACCGCTTCAACATGAAAGGCCATGATGACAGGGTGTCCCTTTTATAGACTCCCAGTGGCAACAGTTTCTCTGCAACACTTTTTTGCAGTGATGATATCAAACACTGCAAGAAGATAAGACTGGATTCATGGAAAAACTTTACAGGCTTCACGTGTCTGAAGTGTGAATGTGTTGCTACTTTTTTCTGACTTTGCCTACAGTGGATTACAGACATGCCCCCCCCCCCTCTTTTCCCTTCCAGTTACTGAAACCATATGACTGTGGGTACAATTTCAAATGTCAGTTATTCCATTACAGGAACAATGATTTTGGGAAAACAGCTTGGAAAGGGCTTAAAAGGTGATTTAAATGATCAGCAACATAACATCTTAGCAGATGAATGAGTTAAAACAACAAAAAAAACCTGCAGTTTGACTTTCAGTGTCTGATCAGCAAATCCATACTAACACTCACACTCCTTTGTGTGTTTGTTAGCATTTATCAAACCAAGAAATGCATCAAACTAATTACCATCCACATAAAATATGGAGGTTAACAGATCAAGAAAGTCCAAAACTTGCAGTTTTTTTAAGAAATAAAGAGTATAAATGGAGCATGCAATAACAAGCTTTATTTGACAAGTATGGTAAACAACAAGCAGATACACTGTAGAAAAAGTCTGCTGTTTTTTTAATCCTTATACAGTGATTTCCACATTTTAATCAAAGGGAGGAATGTTGATCCAAACATGTATTTGTGTTTCCCTTGTCTTGATTATAAAAATTTTAAATATCCATTACTAATGGTTATTTTTGGCCACCATTATCAGGAGGTAAGTCAGCAATGATGCCTCAAAAAATAACAATTAAACAAAAAATTGTAGGATTGCAAAGCTTCAGGCTAAGGCTGCACGATATCAGAAAAACCTGCTTAATATTGCAATGACGATATGATTTGTGATAAATGAAAAAACACTTAAATATGCAGTGCTGATGTCTTTCTGCTCTGGGTTTAGAGCAAAAATCAACCAACACATCATTTTCATTACAACATGACAGAGTGATTATGATTTGATGCAGTATCTCTGGTCCATTTTGTTTATCAGACTGCGATATGCCTATTGAACAGGCTGTTATCATGATGATGATAAATTTGCGATATATTGTGCAGCCCTACTTCAGGCCTCATAATAGTACACTGTTTCTTGGATAAAACACTGCTATAAGGATGGAGAAAGGTATGGCAATGACATACACTCACCACATCCCTATATGTTAAAAGTACTTCCAGCCCCCTGACCTCTCTGTTTTAGAGGGCAGCCCCTGCACCAAATGGAGAAAAGTTGAGATGCCCCCTCTGGAAAATAAACGAGGAAAACAGATTAAGAAGCACATTAGAATAAAAGAGGATGAGGATGCCACTGGCAGCTGGAATATGCTTTAGACTCAAAGCAGAGCATAAAGTGAAAATATGCTGGTTGTGAAAGCGAGGCTGAGGACATTTTATCAACCAGAGGTGGTCAAAGAGGGAACACAGTGCATATCCCCATCTGAAAGTGGAACAAAATGTCCCTTGCTTATTCTTTTGCCCAAAGCACCAGTGACAGTGGCAATCTCTGTACAAATGCAGTCTGGCTTTCACCTCAATTAGATTTTCTGTGATGAAAACTTTGTTAAAGCACAGACCAGAACGTCCCGGAAAACTCATTACGGTGGCACTGACAGTTTTGAACACCTTTATCTTTTAACTTTTATCCACAGAACCTAAGAAAATGGTTTCCAGATGAAAGCAAAGTTGTGTTGCAGCAGAGCAGTGGACTTCAGTGGAAACAGATGCATGTTAGTGACGTCTTGAGCTCCGCAGCAATAAGATCCTGTGGCTGAACCTGTGGGTCTGTTGGGGCGGTTCAAAGTAAACTTTCCTTGTTTTCCATGTTCTAGCTAAGGTTTTCCAAAAATATTCCAGAGAAGCAGATGGATGGACTCTTACTTATTTTAGATGCAGATTAAGTGAAAGTTTGATGAAAACTGCTACATTTTTACTAACTGACTTTTCATAATGTACATGTGGATTTACTGTATAAGAATTTAACTGACTATAACTACAGGATGAGTCAAAAGTCACAGTATACATTTTTGAGTTAAAAGTCAAAAACAAAAAAAGAAAAATGACATCTGAAAAATGGTCTCTCTTTAAGGCCTGTTGTCATATCGGATCAAACTACAACGGTGTCCTGTGACTTTTGACTCACCCTGTATATTTGAACTGGGATGTGAGATAGATTCATGATTTTGATTGTTTTTTGCTCTGTATGGTGCTGTGAGATACATTTTGTAGTTAACTGGTGCCCTGAACTGTATATTAACTGAATTAAATTAAAATAGATGGGACACTATTCATGTCAGCTCATTATCTCAGCAATGACTACTGATATATAACAACCATTTATTAATTGCTTTTGTTTTTTGAGTTGTTTTGAAATGCTGCAGATTTGAGCCCATGTTGCATCAGGATGGGCATCTGTTGCAAAACAATTGCCAAATTGTTTGAGGAAGTTTGTGGCAACCTTTAAAATAATTAATAGTTCATAATCATAATAAAAAAATATATATAAAATAATAATAAAAAATATATACCTTAAATTTGTTCTTGTAAATCAAACTGAATGGAAATTGCTTTATGCCAGATGCATGTCCTGATGCAAACTGGGCTCAAACCTGCAGCGTCAGAATGATGAGACCTGAGTGCTGACCACCAAGGTACCGCAGCCCATGAGACCAAACTCAATAACAACATAAATACTCATCTGAGAGTGCCATAAAGGACCGCTGTAAACTGGGCAACAGTCTTTGACAATGCAGTCCCCACTTGCTGAAATGGTTTCTCAAAAAAAGGTTTTCATGCAGTTTACCTCCAACAGAAATTAGTAAACTAGAAAGAAAATTCGCAGAAAGTACGAACAGCTGAACACTCACAGAATGTTACGGCTCTAATGTGTGTATGCTTATTCGTGGTTAAATCTATTAATAACAACCAATTTTCTGATAAGATTGCCCAGACAAAAAGAACATTTGATTCTAATCTCTCCAGATGAAAGAAAGACGTTAAAGTAAAAGTACAGCGTGTGATAACTCATATCCAACCTTGTATCTGTCATTTGTGACAAGCTCTTTCTTTGTACCTCACTCTGGGTCGATCATATGGTAAAAGTGGTTTTTCACTACTTCAACAAGCTCTTCGACAAATATACCATTGGTCAGTGTTGTTTCTCATTTTACAAACCGGATGTGTCACTTAAAATAGTTTGCTCTACATGATTAAAGTAGTTGTTGGTTACATTTAAACTTTAAACAGTATGTGAAGTTTTTTGAATCATACAATATATTAATCAAGTAAAAGTATGTTTTTTTAAGCCTGTGTCATTACCTGAGTGTGATGACTGTCCATGTGTCTGTGCAGTGAGGAGGTGCTGGAATTTGACTTGATGTGAGTCTCATCTTCCATGGACCCTGGATACAAAATAGAAAAATCACTAATATCAGATTAAACGTCCCCTTGACTGTAATCATCATGCATCATTGCTGCTTTAAACTGCATGATCTAAAGTCTGCGTGTGAAATGTTAGGTGCTAGGGTGTCACCATTGGAGATCTGGTTGCCGTTCTCTACAGGAACAGGGCTCGGGGAGTGAAGTGAGTGGTTGTTGGCGTTCTTGTCTTGCAGCTGCAGAGAAGGTGACGTGGGCGCCGAGCCACATTCTTCTTTCCCTGGCAGATTTATATTAGAATTGAACCCTGGAAGAAATGTGTCCAGAAAAAAAAAGACATACTATAAATCTGTACATGACACAACTAGCATCTATAATATAAAAAAATTGATTCTCGAAATACAATATTTGTGTAGATGTTTCCTTTTGCCTGCTGATAGTGAGGTATGCACGGTTCTTGGGGTTCACATGTGTTTGCAAACTGAGTGACTCTAGTTACGTGTGTGTGTGGCAGTTTGAGCAGTAATTCATCAGCAGCTGTCTCAAGAAGAATGTGTGCCTGTTGGTCCCACTACAGTCACATGATACCTAAATATAACAAATTCTACTACATCATAGGTTAAGGTTTGTGTTTGAGAAGGACAGTCAGCAACAGAAGACTGGTAAAAAAAATAATTAGAGTCAAATCCCATCTGTTTTTAAAATATGCATTTTTTATGATTTTCTCTTGCATTTTTGTGCTTTTCTCACACTCAAAGGTAAGCAAGGATGGCAGGGCCTGGAGAGTCAGCTGCTCTTTACAGAGAAGTCTGGAATAGCAACTGTAACCCCCGGCCACTCCCCCAGAGTTGGGTATCACATTCAGTCATTTAACTGCCAAGAGGGAACGGAAGTGGGTTGTCCTGTTAAGCCCAAAGGCATCCCTGTGCGTTCAGATCTGAGAGGACCGCTGTGGTCTGCCTGCTCAAAATACCTCGTGGCCTGCTCCCCCCCTGTCACACACACTATTTTCCATGATGCCAGTGCTTTTCCTGCTCAGGTCCAGGTGCTGACCAAGAGTCAACTGCAAGACGTGATGTGAGGCAAATGCGTCAGCAAACGCACTTGGCTGCATACAGCGTCTTATAAGGCGTTGAGCTCACCGCTGCCTGAATTTGTTTTACAATTATAGAAGTATGACACAATGGTTTGTTACACAAATGAAGCTTCCTTAATAAGGTTCAGGAAAGATGACTGATTATTTACAGCAATGGCTACCAATTAAAAAATGATACATTTGTCTTCCAAATAGTTGTTCAAGCCACGCTCTTCACTGCTGCAGAGCATTCACAGTCCCTTCAGTAGAACACGAGTGAGCTGTTAAATATTTGATGCCTAATCCTCATCGTTCTACTGCTCATGTATTATTAATCAGGCCACAAGTCATACACTGAGAAAACAGATACCAGGACCAAGAAAATAAAAAAAACAGTAGGAGAGAAGAGTTTCTATTTTTTCCTCATGTTTGTTATAACAACACAATATTTACCATCACATGATTGCTTCAACGTTATCACTTTTTAGATTGGAATGTTTGGACCTAATGGCCCTCAACTTACTTTGCACTACTTTCACAACACATTCTGCCCTGCATGCTACTCGCTAAAGTACCTCACACAGTAACCCTGCAAACTCAAACTGCAGCCTGAGAGTAACGTTGGGTTACATTTACCTCTGAAGTCAGACCTCTAATCTGAGAATGACTTCGTACTCAAGAGTGTCCCAGTTTCAAGTTGGAAAATCATCATTTGTGCTCAGTGACGAGGCTAAATGCTATTAGCTATATAACCCAAAGACAATAGATTTCTTTGTTTTTTATGAATTTAAATATTGGTAACATGTTCACTAATAGAGCCCGGAAAGTACTATGAATGACTGTTGTAATGAGAGACAAACAGAAGTGAAAACAATTACAGCAGCTGTTTTCAAGATGGCAGCGTGCTGTGACACTGTGGCATCTTTTCTAATGATTCATTCTTCATATCCCATGCTTTAAGCGTGTGACATATAGTCAAATTAAAATTTTTAATTTAATGGCTACAAGAACAGTGACAATAGACCACAGGCTCAGGCTCTCCTATGGACATCTGTGTGATACAGCAGAGTGCATCAGACAGAGGGCAAGAGTTTCTCTTATATATTGTTCTTGGGGTTAATTGGACTGTGAGTACTGTATGTAATTTTGTTCCACCTCATGCTTAACACATAATGTGAATGACAACAAAGTCTCCTTGAATCACAAAGACAACCATATTAGATTTCTGAGGATAGAGGCGGGCAGGAAACCTGGGTGTTTTCATTGAGCTTTCTAATTTATATGCCGGAAAAAATGACAAGTTACAATCTGAGTTAAACGTCATAGTTCATACTGAACATGCTTAAAAGCAGCAACAGAAGTTGAAGGACATGTTGCCGAATATAATGAGTTAGTGCTGCTTTGTCAACAAGGTTATTATGAGATTTCAATAAAAATAGGACAATTTTATAGATATTAAAGTGTTTTACTCTCGTGTAAGTCAACGTATGAGTTTATTACTTATTCAAGGAATACATCGCTCCATTAAAATTTGCGTAGTCACAAAAATACTAATTTCTTCACATATAATTTATTGGACATTTTACTGTATACAAGAATCAGTGGTTATCTTCCAAATGATCTATATACACACCAACATGAATATATGGTGACATGTTATTCATCTAGGTTATTTGTGCTTGTAGCTAATCTCTCCATAAATGAAGATAAAAATAGTGATTCAAAGATAAGGGAGAGGCTAGTAATGGAAGTGGAAATGGCTGCTGATATGTGTATGAACATTACAGACCTCCTTCTCTCGCCTTGCGGCCAGGCGTCGACTTCCTCAACAGGCTGCGTCCGGAGCTGAACAGAGTGTTGAGTTCATCCAGAGGGCTGGTCAGTGGTCTACCATTGGCTGGGTTAAAAAGCAGGGGGGACGATGAGCAGGAGTGGGCCCTTCGTGGCTCGGGACGAGACACTTTCACAGGCGAGTAGGGAGGGGGCTTCCCCAGTGGTTCCCCACCCGCCCTTTGTGAGGAGGTTTTGGTAGAATCTGAGCTCCCAGTGACAGATGCTGCCCGAGTCAGGAAGCTGGCCTCAGGTGGGAAGGGGAAGTGTGATGGGGGTCTGTAGGGAGGAGGTGGAGCACTTGGGGGAGGGGGTGGAGGGGGAGGAGTGAGCGGCGGTGTAGACTTCTTTTCTGGTACAAGGACGGTGAGACTAGGGGATGAATCAGCCCTTTGGCGAGCAAACTGTGGGGACAGGGGGCTGTCTGGGCCGGTGGCGTAGTTCAGGTTGGTCTCAAACACGGGCAGCTTCTTCACTTCGAGTGGGGTCAGGGGGGATTCATCTGAAGCAGGAGAGCAGGTGACAGGTGAGGGGGGGAACACCAGGAGAGGTGGGCGGTGGGGGAGCAGGTTGGGGAATGGAGCTGGGATGTCACAACTGCCATCTTTGCCATGTTGGGTTTTGTTCTGCGTAAGAGCGATGTCCGTGGCAGCACTCACCCCAACTGATGCTTGTTTGGCTTCACTATTTTTTGGAGGAGATATCCCAAATCCCACCAGGCCCAGGGTTAGAGCCTGCAGTTTGGCTGCCTTCGTCACTGCTGTGGGAGGTGTTCCACCTTCTTCAGGAGGGAGATACTTCATTTCCTCATAGACGGCTTCTGAGTCTACCGGTTCTGGGCTATCAGGGGGCTCCTGGAGGCTCCGAGCACGCTGCTGAGAACCTAACATCTCAATGTATACGTCTTCTTCATCGTGTCCTTTGAATAGGCTTAATGCTACCCCTTGTGGAGCATCTATAGAGGCTGCTCTGTGCATTAGGCCTCCAAATCCCCCACCCCGGGAAAGCAAGGCCAGCTTTACATCAGCAGGCCGCAGCTGGTGGAGCTGGGGTGCTACAGCGTTAATCTCCTCATACGAGCCTGTCAGCTTAGTGTTGGGGCTGCGCTTAGGTTTCGGTGGTGGTACCTTTCTCATTGTTGTATAGTCATCACTGTGGGGACGAGGTTTGGCTGTGGGAAGATCAAATTAAGTAACTTATGCAGAAGAAATCAAAAAATGTATAAAACAAAAAGGCATAAACTATATACCTGCTGGATCATTTGGAGAGAGCTGGGATTTGGGGGGACTTCCAGTTGGGGATATGTACCCCTCTGGTGTGGAGCTCTCTTTGACAGCCATCGTCAACCCAGCACTGACTACTTCATAGGACGCACTCAGGCGGGTGTTGGGGTCCCTCTTAGGTTTGGGAGGTGGCTGCTTCCGAGGCGAGGAAAGATTTCCGCCGCCTGCCCCATCCTCACTGGTTTGGGCCGCCTGCTGCAAGGCTGGTTTGACAAGGGGACTAGCAGAGAAGTGGACCACATTCTCCACAGCGAGGGGAATGGGCACTGAACTGGAGCGATAGTGGCGAATAACTCGAGTGCCGCTGTTTGCCGGGCACTCGTGGGCTTTTCCATTTTTCTCCACCATTCTAGAAACAGATAAAGAAAATGAATAGCTAATGGAAAAACAAATGGTTAACATTTGGAATATTATGATCTATTAAAAGTAGTCACTTTTTAAAAATTCAAATCTTTCAGATTTAAAGATTTATTTATACATTTAAATTGCTAATGTATTGAAAACCAAATGCTTGCTTAAAGTTGGATGCCAAATAAAAAGTGCCAAATAAAGCAGTGTGTGCATGTTTATAAAATGCTGGGAACGTAAACGTGTTATTATCGCATTAACGCAGCAGGCGATTGATGGCAATAATTTTTTTAACACGCGTTAATGCGGCTATTTATTTCTTTATATTTCTCTCATCACTGGGCTCTCTATGAACCAGGTGTTGGAGGATAAAAAAAAGAAAAAGTAAGATCAGCTTGCTTTGCTTTTGTTCTTTAGTTTTTTAAAAATGAATTGAATTGCCCCCTTTGAAACAAGACCTAAAACATGCTCTAAACATCTTGAAGTCATAGTTACATTTTGTGCATATTAATGAGATTATTCAAGAAATCCATATTTTTTTTTGTCATTCCGAATGAGTATTACACGAAGAATTAAAAATACATACTGAGGTCCCATTTGTCAGCAAATTAAATATATATACAGTGGGGAGAACAAGTATTTGATACACTGTTGATTTTTCAGGTTTTCCCACTTGCAAAGCATGTAGA
>JAUBOC010000160.1:14064102-14074854 GCA_032275365.1 Anablepsoides cearensis | reverse complement strand
ATTCATTAAAGCACATGCCTTCTACTACCCCCTCTCCTCCCCCCCCCACACACACACACACACACACACACACACACACACACACACACACACACACACACACTACCACTACCACACACGTGCCTCCTGGACAATACACCGGGGCCATCTGCTCTGGTAAGACATGTAAAAAAGAAAAACATGTTCTTTTGTATTCAGGATTCAGACAGGATAGTGCGGGGTGGGGGTGGGTGGGGTCACAGGGGTGGAAGAACAGCTTATTATTACACTGTTTAAGCCAGGTGCTCAAACGTGCATCAATTCCAGGAACTTGGCCAGCAACTGATCTGAATCACGTTCTGCAAATTATAAAAAAAAGTTAAAAAATACATACAGAACTAAGCACATTTTCTTATTGTGTCTTCATTTCTTCTCAGGCTTTTATTCTTGCCTCATTTTTTCATCAGCTCGTGAATTTTTTCCTCTCTCACCCCAATTTTTTATTATGCTCCTAGCAGCAAAGTGTGGGTGTTTTGTCTTTATAGCCGACAAAATGATGATAGTTGAATTTGAGGTCAGCTTTAATTATTGACCACTGAAGTTGTTGAAGTCACTTCACTTAATTCAGTATTTATTACATCATTTTGTTACGTTTTACTTTTATGAAAAATATCAATAGAAAACACAATCTGGAATATAACAATATAAACAGACAGCTTGATGACTCCTCTATTGCAATATAAAGCTGCTGCTATTGCAGAATTCCTGTAAAAATGGCTTCACAATAAATCATACAATCACACAATCATACAAAGATGGAAAACACTCCTTATTTGTTTGCACTAATCCATGCTGTTACATAAAAGCTGCAATCATAGATAAAATGTTCAGTGTTTTTTATGCTTTTTTGTATTATTTCAAATTTTGCTAGTGATATCACATCATGATATAGTTTAAAAACCATATTGTACACTTACAATTAGGAGTCCATAATTTAAGTTTCAGTAACACAAAATGAAAGTGCTCCAAAGTCATAAATAAAATATTATATTCCTAATGGTATGAATGATATTTAAACATGGCCTAATTTTAAAGGTCTTCTGAATAAATGTGGAGGAAAAAAAACACTTAAAGGTTTGGAGACGCACGGTACTGAATTCAGTGTGGATACACATGAGACGCACATGAGGATGTGAGTACATGTTCAGCAGTTGATGTTCACACGTGTATGTCACAGTGGGAGACTTGGTGCTAGAGATGTGCTCTCAGCTTGACAAATGAGAGAAGGCTTTCCTTTTCTCATTTGACATGTCTGTCTGTGAGAAGCAGATTTGTAAATATAATAATTAAAATTTCCTTCACAATCTTAAAATGTTTTGTAAAAAAATAAAAGTTATTCCATTAAAAATAAGAAAGTTAAACGATAACTTAGGTCAGTTATTTGTCAAATGTTGGTGCATAAAATGAATAGATGGTGGAATAATGCAACATTTCTTAAAGCTGAAGCTGACACTAAATAAAGGTTGTTGGCACAACACTACAATTAATATTTTATTGTTTGATTTGTTGATAACTTATCCTTATAACTTCCAATGTGTATCACTTTCATTATGAAATACTCCGCATTTACTTTTGGGTCACTGTAAGTGCAATACACTTCCATCCACAATATGTTACGACTAAATCTGTCAACACAAGTATTAACTGCATACAGCTTCAGTTCATCGAATCCATAGAGTAAAATAACATCAATACTAAAGTATCACTTCACAAGATGCTCTACATTCGTTATTTTAATTGTGGTAAAACTGCTTTTTCTCGTGATATTTACTGTATTCTCATAATATTTAGACGATATACATGTAATATTTCAACTTTATCCTGTTAATATTATGACTTTATTTTCATAGCATTATGATTTTATTCTCATAAAAGTCTTGTAGAATGGCCCTGATAGTCTGTCATATGTTTGTCTGCCTGTAAGTAAAATTCCTCATTTAAAATTTAACAAAACTCTCAGAATGCAATCATTGATTCATCTACAATTGAATAAATTTTGACGTTAACCTTAAGAAGGCCACCACAGATAACTGAACATTGCAAGCATAAAATTAGCTAAAGCTAATATATTTTGTCTAAACCCTTTGCATGCAAGCCACAAAGCAAGATATTTGCAAAGACTGCTGTTTTAAGCAGATTTTTTCTTCAGCTCAGTTTTATATATGATGAACTCTGACTCTATCTCTGCCTTATGTGAGACTATATGTTCCCTGCTTTGGCCGCAGACACTTTATTCTTCAGTGTTAGTTCCACACATACATCATCTATTGAACAGACCTCCAAGGCCACAACTACATAATCCTTTAAACTCCCTGCATATAAGCTTATAAAATGATGCACTGGTGCAGACATGGCTCACACATTAAGGTGCGATGTAATGTTATGTGGTACAGTGTGACAGTTTGTTGATGAATAATAATTACAGTATTTGATTAAATTGACTAAAGATGGAGAATGCGGATTTCATTTGAAAAATAAGGTATTAAAATATACAGTAAAACACAGCATAATTGAAGACCCCCCTCCCCAAGAAAAAACAAAGTAATAAAAAAAACAATCAGTACAAACATAATTAACCAATAGTATACATTTCTCATGGAAAAAAACAACTGCATACAAATCCTCTTCCTTGGACTGCTCTTTGTAGGGGTCTCCACAGTGGATCATCTGCTTTCATCCCCAGTAAGCTCTTCTGTCACAGCAAATCTCTGCCTAACCTCTTCCACCAAACCTCTGTGGTTTTGTTCTTTTCCTCCTCAAAATATAGAAAAATAACAATTTCACAACAAACTGAACAACCCCTACAACAGCTGTAACATGCATGATGCACCAACCCATTCAGCCACTGTGAAGTGTGAATTACAAAAAAGATCATAAAAAATAATTCAGACTACATTCGAGAACTCTCTGTCAGAAGCCAAGAATCTGATAGCAAAATATGTGATAGAATCTAAAGAACTTTCTGCACCTGTTTAACTCCAAAATTATGTTTTAAATCCCCCATTCTCACTTTCAAAGCCCATGTTAAAATGTTTGCACAAATGTCTCTCTGGAGCTATGAGGGGGAAAAAAACTGGGAAAAATTTTGTGCATTATTTAGTTGTATATTGGCAGTTTCAAATTTGTTATGAATGACGGTGAATAAATAAATGAATTGAGGAAGAGAGGCGGGAAGAACAGCAAAGACGGATGGGAAACATGACTGAAATGATCTGAGTGAAATGGAAAGACAGAGGCACCTCATCTCCAGGCTATCAGTTATTGATTGAATGTGAAACTTCCCATGCATGCTCCAGCTAATATCACTGACAGCAGTGTAGGAGCTTGTAATTTAGGAAGTAGACTGAAACACACATATACACACACAAATATGCACACATAAGAGAAAGCTTGAACATAGAGGATATACAGCTACGGGGTTGAGACAGGTAGGGTTTTCAAATTAATTGGGAATCTTTGACATTAAGGATTAAATTTATCATTAAATTTATGAATCTGTCATCTTTCCTACTTTTCCTTCCTTGCCAATCATGCTCAAATGCTAGCATCTCTTTCCCAATTCAGTCTGCATCTGCTTGTCACTCTTTGCAACACTTGGCCAAATTCCTCCCATCACTCAATCCGTCCTCACCTCCTTTCCCAGTCATGTCATTCCCTCCCTCACTCTTTCCTCTAAAATCACCCTCACTTTCTCTCCATCTGTCCTTCTCTCTCTGGGAAACGACTCTCTCTTTTTCTCTTTCTCTCTGTTGGTATCTCAGGAACATGCCAGACGCTCGTGGGATCTTTGTGGCTTTGATTCATCTTTTTTTTTCTTTTTTTTCTTCCTCCCCTTCATTTGCTGCTATACCTGCCGCATTCACCGGTCAACTTCATATGTCTGCAGCAGCTCTCTGCAGCAAGCTCACACACCCACCTACACTGCACACATACACACAAGGGGGACACAGCAAATGTTCTTTCGAACTTTAGACTCTGCAGCAAATTGGACATGATTTGCTGCATAATGACCATACTTTTTTATGCAGGAGAATGAATTTGTTAGAGCAACTGTTATAAGACAGACAAAGCAGGCACATTTCTATAGGTGAGGCAAATATAAGTACACTAGCATGCAATAAGATGCAGTAGCTGAATGGCTACTTACAGCATTTGATGAAATGGTAGTGAGACATTTTCTGGGTAAGTCAGACAGTCCGCCAGGCCGGCAGAAAGGTAAGCAGGAAAGTGTCAGGCAGGCAGGTGGACAGCTACAGGTTCTAAAGAAAAAAAAAAACTAACTAAAGCAGACCTCGTAATCGGTACGATGCATTATTAATCTGGCTCCTTGCATGCTATCCAAACTCCTCTGTCTGCATTATTCACCAGCAGCAGCAGTGGCAGCTCCGGTTGCGACTCATGCAGCTTCTACATGCACACAGTCCCAGACTCTCTCTCTCACACGCACACACACATTCTCTCACAGACATACAGTAGGCATCCTTCAGTCAACCTGTCAGGAACGAGGAGCTGGGGCTGCTTCTACCTCTTTTCGCCCACAGCCAGAAAACCGCTGCACAGCGACTACCCTGCCATAGCCGACACACGTGCTCCACTGGCGTCACTGACTGACAGCCGGCTCATCCCTCCTCCCGCTCAACACACCCCCATGACGCAATGCTCCTCACCTCCTTGCACTCTCCCCACTTCTGGTCTCCTTTTCACACACAGATTTGCAGAGATGCATACTAATGCACACTGCTGTAGGTCTAGCATCAGCATGTCAAAGAGGAATGGAAAGATTTATGATGACTGAAGCAGTGCATGCAGGATAAGGTAAAGAATCAGAAATTTTAAAAAAGGGATACACAGTAGGGGGAGCAAGAGACGATGGAAGAGAGGGAGCGTTATATTTGACAAAAGGAAAGCTACAAACAGAGAGCAGAAGCAGCTGCAGTGCGGCTTTTACTATGATGAGAGGTTAAATGCTCAGGAATGATCTTAAAACAGCTTCAGATTAATTAGAAATAAGTATAATTGACTAGACTGGTGAAGCTGAACACCTTAACACACACTCTGCGCACAAACACACCCACACAGATTATGACGTCATGTGAACGATGTGCTTTCACTGCTTGTTTGTCTGCAAGAAAACCTCCATGGTTTTGTGCTTTAAGACTAATTTGATTTGCATATATGAATAAGTTTTCTGCATTAAAAAGGCTTTAAGGGTTAAACCTGAAGATAAAAGGAGAAAGAGAGGTGGGAGAAGTGAGAATGACGATGAAGGTGAGATGGATGAGCGCAAAGTGATTTAACTGTGTTTGACTAAAGAAGGATTGCGGCACTTAGTAGGATCGGTGCTCAGACAGGTGACATGGCGTGCTCATTCTTCCAAGAGATTCCAAGAGTCATTACTTCACCGCCGCTGTCAAACGTGAGCACAAGGAGATGGAATAAGAGAGCACGAGAGGCTGGCGAGGTTGGCTCTGTGATGACAGCAAAAGCAGGAGAGCAACAGAGCGAGTATGAAACAAAATGAGAGGAGGACAAATCGGGGAGTGGGATTTGTGTGTGTGTGTGTGTATGTTTGTAAAATGAATACTCAAGTATTTCTTGTCACAAGAAATCAGGTCAAAGGAAGCACTCAAGGCACCACCACTCCGACATCTACCTGCATAGTCACCAACCAGATTCAGTTGTTCCTGTTTATAACCATGCATGCATTTATGCACACAGTCCTCAAGCATTTGCCAAAATTTCACCACAATAGTTACTTATTAAGTAACTCTAAAGACAAGCAAACCACAGTTATTTGCACCTTTGCTGCTCTTCTTGATAAGCATAGCATTTTCCCAAGCAAGGATAACACAATGTCTGCCACATGAACACTTCCTTCATGACATACAGACCTTGCAGCGCATGGGAAATGCCATGTGTCTTCCTCCAAATGTCAGTAGGCATTAACAGACCATAAAACCTTTTTTTTATCTGCACCTCCAGCAACATGAAATAGAGATATTGCATCAAGAGGCGGTGATGTGCCACACTATTGCAACAACGGGTAACAACAGGTTCTAAATGTTAGATGTCTTGCAGGTCTTCTGTAAATGTAACAGCAACAAGATAATGGGTTGGTGTCACGTACTAATGATTCCCACCTTCTCTGCCGTTAGAACTGGGTCAAGCTGCTAAGCTGAGTAGAAGGCAGAGATGGAGTGAAGAACATTAGGTAAATACTCACAGGGCTTCTGTTATTTAAAAAGAGATAAAGTGAAGCAATTACTGATGAACGCTTTAATGGGGGATATTAGTTCAGTTCTATACCACAATCAAGTAACTGTATTACCTTCAGTTGTTATAGTCTTGTATGCTGTACATATATCAAAAATAAATTGGAATTTGCATCAAAGTCTGTCTGAACAACTTGATATTGGCCTCTATCTCTTTAAGACCCTACCATTTCCAACACTGCCACATCTTCACAATGCTTTGGGGGAGGGGTGCTCTATAGGGTGGGAACTTGACTGAGGTCTGAACTCCAGAGAGGAGCTTTGTACAAATAAGTGGTGGTACAGAATCGCCTTCTTAATGTGGTGGAAATGTTTGAGTACCCCTGTGATCCTGGGGGCTATGTTGTCTGGACCATTAACCCCTGGTAGGGTCTCCCATGTCAAATAGGCAGTAGGGTCCTAAGATGTGGAACATAACCTCACTGGCAGGTAAGGAACTGAGCTTGTGCGTGAGGTTGAGTGTTACCAGCTAGATACAGTTTGGCTCACCTCTACTTACAGCTTGGGCTCTGGAACCCAACTCTTCGAGAGGAGATGGTCTTTTTTCCTACTTTGGACTTGCATAGGGAGAGAGGTGTCAGTTGGGATTCTCACAAGCCCACCGCTGTATGCTTTGGTGCTAGAGTTCAACCTGTTGAATGAGAGGGTTGCCTCTCTACAGCTTTGTGCTGCAGGAGGGAACCTTTTTGGAGACTTTGAATTGTGTCCTGAAAGGGGTGCCTCTTGAGACTCCCTTGTTCTTCTGGGTGACTTCAATGCCCATGTGGGCAATGACAGAGTTATCTGGAAGGGGTTGATTGAGAGGAACAGCCTCCCTGATCTGAACCTGAATTATGTTCTGTTGTTGGACATCTGTAAGCATGGTTTGTCCATACCGAACAACATATTTGAGCGTAGGGTGTTCCATAAGTCTGCTTGGTACAAGAACACTTGAATGAAAAGAGGGGCAGAGTTGTATACTCAAAATTACCTGGTAGTGCATTGGATCTAGTGGTGGAGGAGACTGCCAGACAGATCTAGTAAAACCAAACGCATAGTGAGAGTGAACTGCAAACATCTGGCAGAGACTCATGTCCAGAAGAGTTTTTCACATATCCTGGGGGAAATTGGAGACATGGAAATTTGAATGGGCCATGTTCATTAAACTTCATTACAGATGTGGCTCCTGTGGCCTATATTGGTGTCAGTTGTGGTGGCAACCAAAGAACCGGTTGACGAAGGCCATCAAGCTGAAGGAGGCCTTCTAGACTTGGCTTCCCTGGAGGACTCCTGAAGCAGCTGACAGGTACAGGTGTCATGGTTTGAGTTTTCTACATTTTTTTCTAAGTGTTTCTGTGCTCCCCTGTGTCTCTGCCCTGCTCCAGCCCCGCCCTTGCTCACCTGCTTCCCCTTGTGTCTCTCCAGGTGTTTCCCATTGTCTCCTAATTAGTTTGCTTTATATTCTGTCTCGTGTCTTCAGTGTTTGTCGGATCATTTTGTTATGTCCCGTGCCTGTTCAGTGTTTCCTCGTCCTCACTGCAAACCTGTAAGTTTTTGCTGCCACGTCAGCCCTCTTTTGTTTGTTATTAAAGCCTTTTTTGTTACACCTTACTCCTGCCTGCACCCTGGTCCGTTCCTCTGCCAAATCCCGTCAACAGGGTGTCCAGAAAGGCTGTGGCATCACTGTTTGAAGATGCAAAACTCGGTCATGGGAGGAATTTTGGGGAGGCCATGGAGAAGGACTTTCAGTTGGCTTCGGGGAAGTTTTGGCAAACCATTCTGCGACTCAGAAAAGTAAAGCTGTCCCAGGCTGTTCTTGGTTTGGGTGGGGAACTGCTGACCCCGACTGAGGATATTGTTAAATGGTAGAACACTTTGAGGATCTCCTCAATCCACCCATATTCACCACCTTTGAGGATGCAGAGTCTGGAGACATTGTTGACCCGTCATCTGGCCTGGGACGAGCTGGAAAGGGTTGCTGGGAAGAGGTATGTTCTCTCCAGGACCTGTTGCCTCAACCTTACTATACGTGACAGAAGATGGAGATGATGGAGACATTAAAGCAGAGATAAGTTCTTTACTTTCTTGAGAAAAACTAAATAAGTAGGACTTTTGTTTTTTAGTTAGCTTTAGTTTTTTTGGATTTGGTTAGCTCATATGAATTAGTTTTATTTGTATTCACTTTAATTGGTTGGTTCAGTTTAGTTCATTTATGAGCATAAAATTCACAACAAAAATCATCTCATAGTGATACAGAGAAACCATTAACAGTTCTTGCAATATTAGAAGAAAAGAATAAAAAACACATTGGTTACAAAATTGCAGATGCACAACCTTTTGTGCTTTAAATCAAGCCCTTGTTTTCCCAAAAGACATGGTTTTTCAGCAGCTGGCATAATTACACACTAAATCCAGGTTTATGTGCAACAATATAACTGCTTTGTGTAATTACCTTATTATCATGGCATTGTTCTGTCACAACACACACTCTGTCTGTGCAAGACTGTTGCTGTTTGAAATCTCAAGCATTACATCATATTGTACCATTATGACTCAGTATTTTCTAATGAAATGAACAAAATGCTCTAAATATGCAATTTCCTGTGTCTTTATATAAAGTAGCTGCAGGGTTCCATACTGTACTTGACAAATTGAACTGTGTGTAACGTATATATGTCCGCATATCTCTAGATTCTTGAAATTATGTTTATGATATTATGAACTGCAGATAAAAGTATGATCAGGGTCTTCCTGATTTTCCACAGAGGCACAATCTGCAGAACACATTCTCAGAGGCTGTGACTCTGCAGAAGATTCTCATCACAACTCCTATAACCACAGCTGAATCTGAGAGGTGCTTCTCAACACTGAAGATAATCAAGTGTTTCTTCAGGTACACAACATCACAGCTCACTGCACTGACCTGCTCTATAGGAAATAATCTTGTTCAAACATCCCTGACTTTAACCAGAGAGTCATGAAGAAATTTGCTTCTCAGTTACAGAAAGGCAACATTTATGTACATAAAATAAAACACTACATGATATTGCAATGCTGTTTTTATTGTTTCCATTTGTTTATTAAATACATTGATGTGATACAACTTAGTACCCATTTGCTTGCTTTTTGAGACATGTCTATTTTGGAGTTTTACCCCCCCACTGAAGAAAAATCTATCAGCCACCACAATATTTACCCCAATAAACATTAGCATTTCCAGAGACCAGTAAGTTAGTGTGTTTTTTTTTTCGGTAAAGACTTCAAACAACACAGATTTCTATGTACAATTTTACAATGTAGATAATTCACTTTTAAGTCTTGTCAAGTTTTTTTTTCTTTTTGAATGCAATAATTGTTTTAATCAATGCATTCACAAGAAGTTGGTGAGAAATCGGAAGGCATCACTATGGAGTAATTACACTGTAAATCCCAACATGTTTGAATAAAAGCAAAACCTGCTGATGGTTGGATTTATACAACCAGACCAGTTGATACCAGTCAGCTATGGTACAGCACAGTTGTTTCCCTTTCAAGTTCCTTTCCAAACTGGAAAAGTGCAAAACTTAACAGTGTAGAGTTTCTTTGAATGTTTTTGTTTAGTTTTTTAACATCCCAAAAAGCTCCTCTGGGGGTTTTATTGATTGTTGAAGAATGACTGTTTCTCCAGATAGATTGATCCAACTCTTTATGCAGGTAGTTGCTGCACATATTCTCACTTTAATAAAGAAACAAAAAACTTGTACTGAAGTAAGCATCTTTTGGTCTTGTGCAACAACAACAGTAAAATGAGATCTCATAAACAGATCTCTTTCCCCGAAGTCTCTGTTAGTTAATGATCTGATAACTGATCATCATATTGATTTATTCTGTCTTACTGAAACTTGGTTACAACAGGAGGATTTTGTTAGTATAAATGAATCCACTCCTGCTAATTTTTTAAATTTTCATGTTACTAGAACAACAGGTCGAGGGGGTGGAGTAGCTGCAGTTTATCAGTCAGAATTATAAATTAATGCTAAATCAAATATTAATTATAATTCGTTTGAGTCTTTGTCCCTCAGTTTTTCTCATCCAAAATGGAAATCACAAAAACCTCTAATTCTTAATGTTATTTATTGTCCTCCAGGCCTTTATTCTCAGATTTTTTGACTGATTTATTATTAAAAACTGATAAAAATATAATACCGGGGGATTTTAATATTCACAGAAACACCACTGGTGAAAGTTACTAATGATATTCTCATGGCCTAAGACAGTGGACTTGTGTCCATTCTGGTCCTGTTAGATCTCAGTGCTGCTTTTGATACAATTGATCACAATATTCTATTACAGAGACTTGAACTTGGTATTGGGATTACATGAACAGCTCTAAAATGGTTTGAGTCTTATTTAACTGATAGATTACAGTTTGTTAATGTTAATAATAAATCATCTTCTTACACCAGAGTTAGTCATGGAGTTC
>JAUBOC010000160.1:14016400-14042455 GCA_032275365.1 Anablepsoides cearensis | reverse complement strand
ACATCACTTCCTGTTACTTCACATGCAAATATCTCAACAACTGTTCATCTCAGCAGCGTGAAATCTTTTTGACAATAAGTTATAAATGTCACCTTTCCAAAAAATGCATTCATATTTACTACAAAAATTTGATGTCACAGGCACTTTAAAGCCAAAACTACTGGTGAAGCAGTGGCTGCCCACTGGGTTTCCTGTTGACCTGAATAAATAGCATGAACGTGTCTGTGTGACTCTGCGTGTGTAAGCACATGATGTATAAAAAGTATTAACCTTTTGGGTACACATAAGTATTAATAACCTTGTGTTCTGGTTAAATTTGAGTTTCCTTTTTTCTTCTTTCTAAACCAGGATCGTGACTTGTAACTAATTAACATATGAGTTAATAAGTTTGTTGACATGAAAAAAATACTGATAATTCTCCTTATTTTTTAGGTGATTTTAGATATTAACCATACACCAAATCAAAAATGAATGTGTGCGACATTAGGTGAATTAAATGGACATCCATCCATCCATTATGTATTCCTGCTTCTTCCTTTCAGGGTCACAGGGGTCACTGCTGTCCATATCCAGCAGTCACAGTGTGAAAATCGTTCTCCCACGAGACTGTTTTGGCCATTGAAGTTTTCCGCCACAGGGGGTTTCCCCTATGGGATCTGTACCCCATGAAAATATCGCACATTTCTATACCCATGTGAACTACACCTGTTGGTATTCTTACAATCAGAACATTGACTTAACCATAAAGGTAACTTTTCTCACAGCGTTCAATGTTGTTTTTTTTTTACAGGTCTTTGCTCACAGTAAATTCTGTAGCAACACAATGACGGTTATTGAGGCTGTCAGTCACATCTTGGATCACGACTCTGGTGACAAGGGTAGTTGCCAGGAACCTGACATGATGCTGTAGAGGAGGAAGGAAGTGTCGGTAGAGGACAGCACATAATTTGACTCAAACCAAAAGACATCTGATGTTGGACAATCAAGTGATGAGTGATGATCTTAAGTTGCTGACATAAAATCCTGCTTTGAGTCAACTGACACTATGTTTCCTGTCATTAAAAGTCATGTAGACAACATTAGATCTCATGGAGCCTGTGGAAATAGTTTTGTGTAGTAAATAGAGAGATAATTATGATGAAAACATAACAAAACAGGATTGCCTGGTTTTATTTCCTTGTTCTGTTCAGCAGTCTGTTTGCTTTCTGCCGTCTGGCCACACCTGGTTCTAATTTAGCAAATCAGCACACCTGCCTTGATTTTTTTTTTTTTTTGTTTTCAGTGTATAAAAATAATTGCAAAAAGCACAACATATGAGTTGAACCCTCATTCTTGCAGCCTTCTTATACATATGATTTGTTTGAGAAAGGCTACAGCTTTTCCCAGTATCGTCAGATCGGGCGACGTTATTGATCAGTTTCTTTGAAAATGCTGACAACATCCGCCTGCAGGTTTTCTTGAAGCTAAAAATACTCTGGTTGAGTTTGATTTTCACGGCTCCTGCCTGAACCTTATCTGGATCTCTCTCTTTCTTGTTCTGTCACACGGCAAAATAAATCTTTTCTTTTGTTGCTGATTATGAAAAAACATTTTCCACACAAAACCTCTCTTTTGCAGGAACTGTCATTTTATTGCATCTAAATTTTATTGCATTCATATAAAGGCAAACTTTCAAAAGAAGACATTTTGTTGCATAAATACTGTAAGAAATAGGGGTGTAAATCACCAGCTTTATCACGATATGATATTACATCGATATGTTTAGATGACGATTCGATATTTCTCGATATCATAAAGTCTGTCACGATACGATTTCGATTCAATTCAATTCACATGTCTGCGATCGATATAATGCGATATCATATGCCCATTAACACAATGACTGTTAGATGGGCATAAGATATCGATTGTCCTCAAGAAAATGATGACGATATAGATCGCGATTTTCATTTAGCCATGATATAGGTAAATCATGAACCACTCAAATCGATATATCGATATAGATCGATGTTTCGTTACACCCCTAGTAAGAAATAATAATTTCAGAAACAAGATAATGCTGCGGAAAATGTCAGATTATATTGTGCTGTAGATTTACAGTATATTGTAAGATAGTGAGGTTATTTGCTTTGTTTGTGGTTACATAAAATTTTATAAAGGTGATTTTAGCAGACATTTGTTCTAAAAAGTGATGCAATTGATATTATTAAGCTAAGAAAAGACAGTTACTGCTTCCTTTCAAGTGCAGGCAACACAAGATTAGACATTTAGTCTTGTCATTCTACCAAATGAGAAATAGCTGCTTCCTGTTTTTTCCTCTCAAGACCACCAGCACTTTCTCCTCCAAATATGACAGTTTATTTCATGCAACAACATCTGTTTGCTCCAGTGTGAAATTACACACTTTAAGCCAGTTTGAAAGCACCTAAAAAGGTGGAATCTCCTTCCAGGGATACGTTGGCTACAGAGCGGGGGATCAAAAGCTCCAAGAAATCTCCCTTCTCCAGCTTCACAATCCCTGAGGAAATTAAATCAGTAAATTCAAATGTTTTTATTTTTTTCAGCCTAATAAAAAATAAACTTATTCATAATGTCAGCTCACCTCCTGTGTAGCAGGTGTTGAAAGAATATGTAGGGTTCATGCTCTGGATGCAGCGGAACAGATGCACATCCGGTTCCTCATTTCCCACAACATATTTTTTCCATCGGATTACCACATGACCCATTGTAAAGGTGCTGTCCATGTAGTAAACCTGTAAACAATCAAAATCACAATCCCAGTATGGTTGTTAGTGCATTACATTTGCATCATGTCCTTTATATGACCTTTCTTCAAGGTCAAAAACCAAACTCATGCTCAGACTCAGCACACCTTTTTCCCAGCACAATGTGGGGTGGGGGTGGACATGAACTGTACATTTGCTAAAAGAGTAGCAGCAGCCCCCAGTGGAAAAGTAATGCCATGACAGCAAACCAGCCCACCTGACTGTACACAAAGTAGAAGCCCTCCTCTTTGACTACAATCCGGTCACTGTCTGCCTCCAGAGCAGAGCCTCTCTTCAGTCCAGCTTGCCAGGGAATACCAATGTATGGACCCGAAGGAAGATCTGAACAAAGATAAAGTGTCTAATAACATAAAAAACTGAAAAAAACAAAAAACAAAAAAACAAAAAAAAGTCCAAATATAATTCTATAATGCATCTCTGGGTATGATTAATAAGTTCAAAGATGAAAAAAATCTCACACACAGAGAAAAATATAAATAAAAACTAATAATAGCTACAGGAAAGTCAGACACACTGTACCTTTGCTGAAGGGTTTTCTGCTATTGTTTGCCAACAGCTGCAGGCAGGACTGAGAAGCTGGGAAAATACAAAACATAATGTTTTATTTAGGTAAAACAAACACACAAAACTGTTTGCCATTTAAAGATTCAAAATACGACAATATGATTCTTATTCAATGTGCTGTAAAAGCAAACATCTGATAAGCAGCTGTACATCTATTGATTGTTTTGTGAATAGCTTGTAACCTTGGGTGCAAAAGTTTTTTAAAAATAATAGAATATTAATTAATGTGTGACCCATCACATCGAAACAAGGATTAAGTCCAAAAGTGGAATGTGGAGAAATGGACAGATAAAGGGTTTTGATTTAAACATGTGCAAAAAATTTTTGAAGCATTTTTTTGAGCAGTAGCAACAAATAACCTGACTTTTGAGGGAAAACGCCTTAAAATTTTAAAATTTTGCCTATGAGCTAGCAAAAAAATAAATAAAAATTCCAACTGGGAAATCTTAATATACAAATAATATTTGAGATTTCCTCTTTATATAGACATCAAAAATTATTCAATAAATTTACATAAAATTAGTATTCAGACCAAACAATAATATATTATTGTAACAAACAAGACAAATTAAGTCATATCTCTGGATAAGCTTATGATATTAGAATAATCCAGGTATCAAAATGTAGCTTTTAAAGCCAGAAATCTGAAAATGTAATTAGGTCATTTTGTCCAAATTTAACTTAATCCTCATTTCGATATGATGGGTCACACATTTGAACACAGGCATTCAAAAGACGACAACAAAAATGCAGTGTTTTGCACATGTTTTATATTTTAAACATAGTTCATAATTTAACAATGGTATTAAAAATGATACAATAACAATAAATACATAATTTTGTTTGTTTTTTTTTCAAAATTTAATTTTAAGTTCAATTAAAGTCATCAAATAAAGTTTAACTGTTTTTGTCTGCAAAATAAAAATCATCAAGTTAGAATATTATATGCATACATTGTTTTTAAATAGAGTAATTGGGGTTCTATAGAAAAAATATGAATAAAAAGTATCTTACCTGATGTAGATAGTACTTTGAACAAACTTAGTGTAGAGAAATAACTACAACATCAAAATATTCAAAGTGGGTCAATTTAGCTATTTTATTATCTTTTCACTGCTGTCAGCTGTACATTATTTTGATTAAAATAATATAATTTGCTTTTGGAAAGGTCCAGGCTGCACCAGAAGTGCTGCAGCCAGGTGCTGCTGCTGGTAGTGTTTGTGACCGCACGCAACCATATCATTTTTGTAAATAACTCTGTAATGAGAAACTGACAGTTGTTCTCATGGTTCACTAAAAGATTTTTGGGAATGGGGTTAAGTTAGTGGCAGTTCATTTGGTCTTAGTTTGACTCAGAATTAAACTCAGTTTCTTCAAACTAAAGCTGTTCAAAAAGTTACTGCATCTACAGCAGGTAAGATATTAATTGTTCTTAACATTTCCACAGAAAACTGACCATGAGCAACAATCTAGTATTACATGTGTTCAAATGAATTACTCTCCTTGTTGGTCAAAATTTTATAAAAAACAAATAAGTAAAAATAAGTTGTCTAATGTTAACACAGGTCTTACCTGACCTCTCTGACTCTGATAATGTTCTCCTCTTCCTTATTTGGGTGACGCCATGCGGAAAGCTGGGAGACTCTTGGATGCGTCTCCTGTTACTGATATTTTCAGTCTGCACAGACATGACGCACTCCTTAAACAAACAATAGAGAGTAGAATATCTCATGTGTCTTTTGCATTGTTTCAGTCATTCTCTCTGGACGAATGCTTACTTACCTGACCTGTTTGCCTGGCCTCTTGTCCTTCTTCTCTCCTGCGACTGATGTCTGATTTGAGCACCTCTACTTCAGCTCTAAGAGCCATTAACTGGTACAAGGACAATGCAGACAGAGAAGAGGAGGTGACAGCAGCTAAAGTCACCAGGAAAACTGGCCAGGACAGCCTCTTTTCACCTGAGCCTTTTCCAGTTCCTGACTTAATGCCTGCTAAAACTGCCATCACATGGGAACATTAATCTCTAAAAAAAAATCTCACGCTGGCAGCATGACAAACTCTTGATCCACTTCTCTCCTTACATACGTGGGGTGTTGGTAGTTTTCTTCTGTCATCAAGTTCTCCCCAAGAACCTCAATTCCTAAGCAGAGCTGTATTCCCTTCTAGAACAAAGACAGACTTCCTTAACTCTCGTTTTCGTCTTTCGATTGCCCAGAGAGTGCGCAGTACAGATGAAAAAAAAAAAGGCAAAACAGCTTCCCCTCTGTTGTTCCTCTCAGCTAACCACACTAACAGCTTCCTGTCAGCAGCAAGGCAAACTTTATATAAAACATCTCTTTTTATCAAACACACCTAAGCATAACATCATAACATATTATTAATGTAGGGATTAAAATAAGTTTAGTCAAAAAAATCTAAACTGCTAAAAAATATGAAACAAAAAGCAAAAAGGACACATTAATAATAACTGGATTTGACAAAAAGAAGGAAGTGCAGAACTTGCTTCATCATCAAGCAACAACACAAGGCAAAACAAACTGTAATTCCGAGAATAAAAAATGTGAAGTGATGTTCATACTGATTTATATACTGTAAGGATGTTTTAAAAAGTGGCAAGGACAATTCTTTAACAGTGGATCAACCCTCACTGCTTATAGACTGGGTAGATGACATGAAGCTATGTCACTCTTCTTTCCCAAAGACACGCACAAAAGCAAATTCATAAATGTCAACAGTTCTGATACTAAAATGTTCTTAAGCCCCTCAGAATTTTAATATTTTTTTAAAAAATATTTTGATTAGATTTCCCCCCCCCCCCCCCCCTATTCTAAAAATAAAACTCACTGGGTGCTAATTCACTTGTAACATTTAGAGTTGAACTGGAGGGTTTCATACAGTTGCAGTCATTTAAAATAAATGATACACTAAAATAAATATACTTTCTCTATTTTTTTATTAAAACAAAACAGGGACTTTTATATCCCCTGGGGGCTAATCTCATCATCTTTTGATCCTGCCATCCATCCATCCATCCATCCATCCATCCATTTTCTTCTGCTTATCCGGGATCAGGTCGCGGGGGCAGCAGCCTAAGCAGAGAGACCCAGACTTCCCTCTCCCCAGCCACTTGGGTCAGCTCCTCTGGGGGAATCCCAAGGTGTTTCCCAGGCCATCTGGGAAACATAGTCCCTCCATTGTGTCCTGGGTCTTCCTCTGGGTCTCCTCTCAGTGGGATGTGCCCGAAACACCTCACCAGGGAGGTGTCCAGGAGGCATCCTAACCAGTTACCACTTGGGGCAGGACCTCTTCCCCCACTCGGAGGAGGCACTCTTCTCTTTTCCGGCTCAAGACCGTGGTCTCGGATTTGGAGGCACTGATCCTCGTGGCTGCTTCACACTCAGCTGTGAACCGCTCCAGTGAGAGCTGGAGATCATGATCTGATGAAGCCAACAGGACCACATCATCCGCAAGAAGCAGAGATGTGATCCTAAGGTCACCAAAAAGGATCCCCTCAACACCTCGGCTGCACCTAGAAATTCTGTCCATAAAAGTTATGAACAGAATCGGTAACAAAGGGCAACCTTGGCAGAGTCCAACTCTCACCGGAAACGAGTCCAACTGACTACTGGCAGTGCGGACCAAACTCTGACACCCGTCGTACAGGGACCTAACAGCCCGTATCAAAGTGTTTGGTACCCCATACTCCCAGATTACCCACCACAGGAGACCCCGAGGGACACGGTCGAACGCCTTCTCCAAGCTGAGGGTGTAGAGCTGGTCCAGTGTTCCACGACCAGGATGAAAACCACACTGCTCTTCCTGAATCTGAGATTCAACTATCCAACGAACCCTCCTCTCCAGGACCCCTGAATAGACCTTACCAGGAAGGGGTAGCAGTGAAATCCCCTGTAGTTGAAACACACACTTTAAATAGAGGGACCACCACCCTGGTCTGTCAATCCAGGGGAACTGCCCCCTGATGTCAGAATAATCAGAATACCTTATTGATCCCAGAGGGAAATTACAGGTATTACAGATGCAACTGTTCAGATCAGAGATGTCCACGCGATATTGCAGAGTTAACGCAACCCCACAACATCCAGAGCCAAAATGTTTCTAAAGCAGTTTTCAGTTTTCTTGAATTGTTGTGGCAGCCAAAAAAAAAACACAAGTTGAACTGAACTCGTGTGAACTGCTCAAGCAGTAAAAACAATGTAAAAACAAACTGGTTTTGTTGTTATCATAACTCTGTGGACTCATTTCCACTTTGGGTCAGTCCATCTCAAATGAGCTCAGGCCCAGAGAAGCTGGGGCGTCTCTAGGTGTTAGTTTTGGCTTTGCATGGAAGAATTACTGTAACTATGTTCACTGACAGTGGTTTTCTGAAATTTCCCTGAGCCCATGTGGTAATATCAATTACAGAATGATGTTGGTTTTTAATGCAGTGTCATCTGAGGGATCAAAGGTCACAGGCATTTGATGATGGTTTTCAGCCTTGCCACTTACTTGCAGAGGTTAAGTCCAGATTCTCTGAATGGTTTAATGTATTATGGACTGTAGATGATGAAGTCTCTAAATTTCTTGCATTTGTACGTTGTGAAATGTTCTTAAACTGTTTGACTATTTGCTCATGCAGTTGTTCACAAAGTAGTGAACCTCACCTCATCCCTGCTTCAAAAATCAAGCCTTTTGGGAATGTTCCCTTTATACGCAATTATGACTCACTTGTTTCCAACTAACCTGTTCATGTGTCAAATGCTCCAAATGTGTTTTTTAAGCATTCCTCAAATGTCCAGCTTTTGTTGCTCCTGTCCCAGCCTTTGTGGAACATGATGCAGGCATCAGTCAAAATGAGTGAATATTTGCAAAAAAGAAAAAAAAAAGATGATCAGTTTGAAAATTAAACATCTTGTCTTTGTGTTCAATTTGAGAAGGGATTTGCAAACCATTGCATTTTGTTTTTATTTGTTTTGCACAATGTTCCAACTTCATTGGAATATGAGTTGTAAAGAAACTGGTTCAAAAATGACAAATAACTTGTTTTGCAGACACCTTAACTGCAGATTTATGTGAAAGGCCTCTGAGATGTAATATTCTGCCACTACTGAAGGTGCAATAATGACTGCCTTTGATGCAATAATAAGGGTTATTAGTGTGTTTGATATCATAGGCATACGTAAATTATAGTAACATGTATGCTACCATCAGGCTCATGTCTGACTAGATCTGCAAATCTTTCAGGACATTTCCTGACTTCATTCTCCACAAGTGTTAGACACGAAACGAGTTTTGCCAATAGATTTGTTTCCTGTAGATGTAAGGTATATACTGAAGAAAAACCTACTTCCAAAAAAAAATATAAAAATCTGGACTTTTTTTAGTTGCAAAGACTTCAAGGAAGGGTTGTTTAACTCAAACAAAATCTCAGCTTGATAAACGTGTTCTAATTTTATTTGAGTCACCAGTATCAGATTTTCAATTTGTTTAGTCTTTGTATATACACAAAAATTATGTCTGTATGAATCATTCTTTTGTATTTTTGTTTCTTTAACAACCGGCACAAACAACTTAATAAATTACAGATTTGTGATTCAGTTGTTGCATTTTCAAAAAACTGTACCCGCCTTCCTGAAACCATGGCTTCTATTAGATTTTGTTTAAAAAGGTGATGAGCAACAAAACAAGCAAACATGAAGCAAACATGAAAGGATGTATCAATTTATTGCATGTTACCAATACAGAAAATAGAAAGTGAAAATGTGTGCTTACAAAAGAAGTTGACAGAGATTTGGAATAAAAAAGAAACTCCAAGATGGAAAATTGGTACCAATGTTTAAAAAACAGCTCATTCACATGTCTAATCGGGCAGACAGCCCTTTGGTGATTTATGGTTCCTGTTAGAAATCCTCAAATAAATTTGTACACTAAGTATTTGAACACCGTGCACACTTACAGGTGACTCACAATGAGCCTAATGTCAGCTGTACATTATTTTGAGCAAATTATCAATTTAAAATACCAACATTTTCAACTGTTTTGACCCTTATCTGTTCACATGAACATAAAAAAAGTTCTGCAGTGTTTTTTTTTTTTTTTGCGTTTTTCATATTTAAAAATACATTCATTTTCTATTTTTCTGTCAGTTCATCACCAGTGTGTTAAATAGTGACAACACTTTTGGCGAGGAAGAAAACTCATTAAATTTTGTTTCAGGCCAGGCAACAACACATTATAAATCAAGAACATTAAGTGAAAGACATGTTCCTAAATGTGTGTTTTTTTTTTAATGAATGTAAAGATTTCACAATATGAGTGATTATTTACATAGTTGAACTCAGCACATGGATTTCTTATTTTACAAAAAAAAGGGTCTGCAAATGTTTGGGGTCATCAGTGGAACAAGTCACAGAAATGGAAGAAATAAGTATCACTTATTACACAATCTTTTATAATAATGCATGGAGATGTAAGACCACCTTTTACATTCATAGTGGCTTCAAGACAGTTTCATGTTGTGAAGAAAATTATGAATTTTGAATGAATTCAAATGGCTTTTAAACCACTGCAGTGCAGCGTGCTGCATTGAAAAAAAAGCAAAGAGCAGACAATAGTGTTTTAATCATCAGGCTTTGCTCTGTCTCTGGAAGACATGCAGGAAAGGGTAATTAGCTCATTAAATGCTCCCACACCCCTTAAGTGAGAATAGTCATTTTGCCACAGAAGCATGAGGGGGGGGAGACAGAATCCTCCAAATAACAATTACAATGCTAAAGATAACAGCTAACAAATCATAACGATTTAAAAAGTCTTCGCTTGATTCATTATGTGACAAGATTTTTTTTTATTTCCCAAGATGTCGTCATACAACACTAATGTTAGCATACAGCGTTTATGTGAAGTGAAAAAATGAGCACTGACTAGTTACGAAAAGTTTTCACATTAAGTGATGAGTGTTAAAAAGATAAGTCATTTTCGTTTGTTTAAAAAGCAAAACATACTTGAAATTCCCTGTTGTAACAAACACAAGGTGGCTATATTTCAAAATAATTTTATTCAAACATTACAAAAATCTAGCAAATGCAGCAGATCAGCAGGATTTTTTTCTCTCCTGTCAACAGACACCTTCACAACATGGCCTCGTCACATCACTGTATTGTCACAGGTTCAACCAAAAAAACAAACAGATTTTTGTTCCAACTTCCTCCAGTGAATTTTCCTAATAATCAGCAAAGTCAAAGGGATTTCAGTGACTTTAAACTCTTCCAGTACACAAACTGATAGCACTGTAGACAAACCTGAATAAAACCAAACTAGTGTGTGTGAAAAATATATATTTTTTTATGAAGAAGTGGATTTCAAAGTTGCTTAGTAACTACGACTCATTTAAAAATAACTTCTCTGTGCTAGTTGCATTTTAACACTATGCAGAGCTGGGGGTGAGAAACTCCAAGCTTCTCCTAATCTCAAAACTGAAGTAGCTTAACAGGAAATAAAAAAGTTTTTTAAAATTTTTATTTTAAGACATCATCTGACCACCTCATTTAAATAATATGAACATAAATATGCGACAAGATATTTTTTTTTATCCCTCAAATGTGGCTGACAAAATGCAAAGGCAAGCGTAAATTTTAGAATGATAAAGCCATTAGATGCCAAGCTGCACATGCTCAAAAAGAGGGGAAACAAAGGAACATTTTTACAATCTTTAAAGTATTGCTTAGAAGGTTTTAGCTCTCATAAAGAAACTGGTGAATAAACCTGAACAAAAATAAGCGCAATATATTAACAAAGCTATCTACATTTACAGTACACCTCTAAATATAATTTTAAATTACAAAATCAGACACGGTCACATGTTATTTTCATTTGAGTAATATTCAATTTCCCTTTCATGGTTATAATACTTTCAGACTGATCATATGATTGGAGTAATTTTAGGTGATTTGCTGCAGGGAATCCTGTGATTGTGACGCGTTTTGTGGTATGAGCATATAGGCTCTGGCTTCATTCATAAAAAGGTCGTAAATACATGCATTCGTATCTGCAACACACAAACAACGGAAATCCAGGAGGACGTAGATACAATCTATTCCAACCTTGAAACTGTGAAAATATTTTAGCATATTAAAATTTACAGAAAGGTAGAAACCGTGAAATAAAAACAAACCCAAACAAAAACATAAAAAATATACATTCTTTTCACCAATCAATAAAGTCTCTCCACTACATTCATACTTTGTAGACACGGTCAGACCTGACTGATCAGATAATGGTGACGCTAGCTGAGGGCTGAGCGCCCTCCTCGTGAGCGTGGCTCTTCAGCAGATCCTTCATGAACTGCTCCAGAGCAGAGAAATAGCCCTGACACTGCCACGTGTCGTTGTGCGTGCCCTCTGGAAAGATGGCCAGGCGTTTAGTCCGCGCAGGTGACAGCTCGTAGAGCTGTTTCATCATGACAGGAGGGATGAGCTGGTCCGACAGGCCCGACACGAACAGCGAAGGCATGCGGCACAGCGTCACCTGTCGATAGGACAGAAACTGATTCCTGTAGCACCACAGGGGCAGCAGACGCACCGGCAGGAAGGAGAAGAGTGTCGCAGCCATGTGGGGGATGCTGAGGAAGGTGTTTTCAAGGATAATGGCTGCTACCCGATGAGGGTTGACTGATGCCAAGCGAACAGCCACGGCACCGCCTAATGAGCGACCGAAGAGGACCACCTTGGTCTTATCCAGGTCAGGCCGGGTCATAACATAGTCCAGTGTGGCCTCAGCGTCCAGGTACAGCCCATCCTCACTAGGCTCACCCTCACTTTTTCCATAGCCACGGTAGTCCACCAGCACTATATTTGCTTTTAAATTAACCAGCATCAGAAGAGCGTTTGGCACCCTGTGACCAATATTACCTGCATTCCCATGGAAATAAAGAATTGTAGGTGGTGCCGAGGAGTTAGGGCTGCTTTGATTGCCAGACGTGACCCCAGGAAGAGAATCCCCTCCCGTGTAACGGAGCAAGATGAGATTGAGCTTCACGCCGTCCTTGGTGCGAATGTACACATTCTCGTGTGGAATTCCCGTCGGCATTGGTACGTAAAGGCGAGAGGAGGAGGGCTGGTCAGGGAAGTACAGGAGAACATCTTGAAATTTATAGAGGATGCCTGCCACGGATGCTAGGATGAGTGCAAGGAGGAAAAAACCTCCATACAGGTGGAAAGTGAGGATGAGGGCCAAAAGGGATAAACGACATGCACCCCAGGACCAGGAGACCAGAGTTAGAGTGCAACGCTGTATTGCTCCCCACAGCCTCCAGGGCTTCTCCATGGCTGCACAAGAGCTGAGTCACAGAACACACAGTCTGCAGAAACAAAAGGTATTCAACATAAGTAAACCACAAGTTAAATTAAAATTCAACAAATATTGTCTTCAACTATGTTTTACTTGTATTCAACTGGTATACATTCCTAGGTTTCCCTATTATTGAGTATTCCTAAGAAATTATGGGGAATTTTGACATTTCTTTAAACATTACTTTATCGGATCCTTTGAAGCTATTATTATGCCATCAAATAAGTAATACTGGAACATTTTGTGGCCAACATTATACTGTAACATAATCAAATTGTGAACATTTTCTAAAAAGCTCCTTTAAATATGGCTGTCAAGATGCAAATACCACAATACTGTGTTTATCTGAATGAAACACACCCTGCTTATAGATGTACATCAAAATGCACTTAGTCAAGTTTAGCAGGAACCCTACATGGAAACCGCTGATTCCATGATAAAATTAAAGAAATGTGATATTTTTTTCAGATGTCCCCTCAAACAAAAGCATAGCCTGTGGGAAAAACAATGATTCTACCCACACAAATTAAACGTGGAATTTGAAACAGCACCATTTATGTCAGTGACTGTTTCTCAGAGAGAACTGCAACCCTCCCTGTTCTGTCAAAAACAAGCAAATACTATCTGATCAGGTTTCAATCATGTTATGTGTGACGGTTCACAAAATGCCTTATGTGATAAGTGAACTTCATAGCAGCTAATCTGCATACTGCAAATATCACATCAGTTCAAAAAAAAAAAAAAAAAAAGAAATGTCTCGACCCCACCTACAGAGATGATGAAAGCTGGTGTCCGTCCGAAAAAAAGAAAACATCTGCGGTTAGAAAGATGTTCACAAGTATCGAATCAAATATCTAGTTCACAGAAGTCATTATTAAGTTAAGAGTTTGGTCAGTCACGACAAGCTGTTAGCTTAGCCGAGAATGGGCTGATTATAAATGCGAAGTCCAAAGGGAATCGACGGTAGCTGCAAACGTGTAGCCCAGTGCCTGCTAATCTAGCTTCCAAGTTAGCCAGGTTTCTATTTAATAAAGGATTGCCTTAACAGCAAGCTACTCACCTTTCTCTCATGTTTAGTGTCTCAGCTGATATAATTTAATGCGGAACAATGGCACATGGACAGCACAGTTACTGTCATTCAGCTCTGCGCTGGTAAACAAAATTGTAGTTCCAGCAAAAAGGCAACCGAACGACAGCGGCTACAACCGGTGTGGCTAGCTCAGGTTAGCATTTTAAGTGCAACCCTTTTTGGTTCCGTCCGTGTACAGTAAAATACCAGGGAAATGGTTCCGGGTAATTGATGTTCAGTTTATAATTTATTTATATAGAATATCATAACACAAACGAAACTAATAATGCTTTTAACTACTAAACTAGGTAATATACTAAACACAAATGTGTATTAAAATCAACCCTGCTGTGTGTGTGCTAATCCGTGTTCACCCACCAGGTGCTGCTATTAGATAAAAATATAGTTTATACAAAATCAGTTTCAGCTCTACTTGTTTAATTAAGTATTCGTTTTAGTATATTTTTTCTATTACTATTACTGTTCAAAGAAAAAAAAAATCAAGAAAACCAAGCTTTTTTCATAATTTGTGTATTTTATGTTGACATAGTCCTCTACAATTAAGCTGTATAGGTTTTATAGTTTAGTTGTTACTATAGTATAATGGATATAGACTTTACTGATCTAATTTACCTCTGGGATCAATAAAGTATTTTTGATTTGATTCATGGATTAAACATATTTTCTGAAGTTCTTAAAAGTAAAGGCTCTTTTTTCTCAATTCTAAAGTCTTTTGAGCAAAGTTGATTTGAACGGATGTGATATTAAGTTTTTGCCATACAGTTGAGCTTAGTTGTGTGGTCAACAATAATCTAGCTAAAATAAACAAATAAAGAAACAAACATCCATAATTAAACAATGATCATACAATTTAAAAAGAAAATTAAAGTATTCTGTTCTCCACAGTTTTTAACAAGATCTATTACTCATTTTTCACGTCTGGTTTTGCTGCATTTAACATTGCTCCAAAAAAAACTAACAAAAAAGCACAATTAAAATCAAATAAACTTCATTAAAAATCATTAAATCTTATTTGTGAATTATTTACTATTAAGACAAAAAAAAACACTGGCAAGTAACTTTGAAGTTAAATCATTAAATATGCTAAAGGTTTAGCATAAATTACTTTGACAAAACTGACTAAGATGTATTCATATGATGGCTTCAAATGCATACTCAGATATGTCTCTTTGAATAATAGTCTATGCAGCATTCTGCAAAAATCAGTTTATAGGAGACTGAAAGCTGGCAAGTTCACTTTTTCTTACCTATGACTCAATTACCTTTGACATGGCAGTCAAAACATCTATTACACATTGACACACACGCGCACACACAGACAAGTACAAACTCACTGCACACACTCTCGCTGTGACTTTCCTCTCAACACCACGACTCAATTACTTGAAATATAGCACTCTGAACAGCTGGAGGGCACTATAGCTCAATAACACAAAATCAAGGCAGCTATAGGAGGGGCAGTCAGTGTGATGACCTGGCAGCAAATCTGCTATCACCAGGCCGATGGACACACTTATCATTCAAGTCACACAATGAAAGCAGTAGCCAAACTGTACAATTCTGCAAGGCACCAATGTGTTGCTTTAATCATGAAAATTTAAACTCTGCCTTAAAAATAAAATCCAACAACTGTTATTTCGGCGAGTCAGCGCTTTTTCTGACTGTTGTAAAAGGTGGTCTTTTGTGATTAATATAGTATTATTGTAATATTAAAAACACAGTTTAGTTAACATGATAGTACCCAAAATGTGGCCTTCCCAAGTCACTGAATGCCAAACATGAAGTGATGTGGATGTCCATGGCTACAATTTGGATGTGTTGTCACCTTGGAGACAGAGCATTGCTTTACGAGAGAAAAGGACAGCTATAAAATGTGAACTTATTTTAAATACAGAGCACAGAAGAAAGGCCAAGGTAGCCACAAGTTACTGACAGAACAATGATTAAATTCCTTCTGAATGCTACTTCAGAAATTGCAAACTTACAGCAATTTTCTCATTGCTTTAGTGTAGTGTCAGTCAACAAAATGTGGTCAGATTAGGCTGTTTTTAGCTCTATCTTTAAAGTGATAACTAAATCACTTAGATAAAGATAAAGTGATTTTTTGAAGTTGGGTTTTGCAGGAATATATTTACAAATCTTTTGCATGTTGTAGATAGTTTGTTGAACAACATTAACTCTAAAAATAATCAATAAATCAGCTTTATGTATACCTGCAGGTATTTCATTAAATTGAAGTTGGACAGCATCCTTCCAAAAACACAAGCCATGATGTGGACAAAATGTTTAACTCTCACCAATTGGTAAGCTAATTGTTAATCCAAAAACCAAAGTATGTTGCTGAAATTAAAGACTACCAATCTCCAAAATTACCTTTGCTGTGGATGCAAGGAAAAGTGAACTTTATGTTTTCTACATACCAAATATTTGTGAGATTAAATAGAGTGATTTTTCATGTTGGATTTGTTCTCACTTAGACTAGTCATTAGCTCATGAGTTCAATCAGAACAAAACAGGTTTTCAAAACCGAGGTTATGCAAATATCCAAAGGGTAAGAGATACGTATTAATTTTCTTTCCATATAGAGCCTGACTTCAAAACATAAAAAAAATATTCTTTAATGCTTTTAGCATGCAACAATGAGTTACCAATATTTAAAAACAGGAGGTACTCCTGTTATTTCCTCTTTCATCTCTCTTGCTTCATTCCTTTAAATCTTCTTGAGGTCTCTTATCCCCTGGGAAGCTCTGGCTCCTCCCCTGCAACCTCTCCTGGACCCTCCTTCTTCATCTGCAAGCTGTTGTTTTTCATCAAACCTTCCTTATAAGCTTTGTTTGAAACATTTGACGAAGTTTAATGTGCCGACCCACAAAAATGGGTTTAATTTAGACAGCAAAGTAAAGTAAGTTCAACTTTAACTAAAAGCTCACGTTTACACCCGTCTTGCTTGCCTGCAAAGACTGTGGATCTCCGAACTCCTGGAGTGCACTGATTTGGGATGCTGTCTCATCTTGAGAAACCACCATTACAACCAGCCATTGCCACCAATCTTCCTGACTGCAGGACCAGAAGGTCACACAGCCGCCTGCCGAGGTTCCTGGCAGCCAAACCAATCTATGGATTTCCCTGGAGAAGTACCTTTTTCTTCAGCAAGTTCCTGTCAGCAGCCAAGCCCCTGGTACCAATACACAGCCAGACATTGAGTATAGGGCAAAACATGTGTTTATTTGCTGGTGACAAGGTGCTCAGGGTGATTACTGGTCCCATCTTCCAACAATCCTTTTGGTAAATATATTTTAAAAGGAAAAATATTTTTGCTGTGTGACATATTTAAACATATACTCTTTCAAAATAACATCTCCAATAATCATTTTGCCTCAAAATACATTTTATTTGTTTTGTTTTATGCTAAAGCTTATTTGTTTAAACTAAATTAGATTCCTCACCGAGTATTAATCTTGTGTCATTTCATGTCATGTTTTTATTATTCTCATACTTACATATTTGAAAGAACCTGTCAAATAAATCTTTCAATATATGATACATAAGTGCATCAACATCAATGTAATGTGTTTATGTCTTAATAAAACTAATGGGATTTATCTAATGTAAAGGACTCTTATGTTTAGAGTAAAATACCATCAGACTGATAAGCTTCAAATCATTGATTTATAACAAAAATACTCACTTAAAGGAAGTGGACTTACAAATTATGAATTAAAAATAATTCATAATTTATTTGAACATATGTATCTTACATATGGTTAAGAGGTAGACATTTTTAAAAGCCACAGTTTCCTAATTTTCCTTTGAAATAAACCCAGTCTAGTATCTATCATTCTAATTAGTGTGCTGATACCTTTGTGTGTTCAAATATTTGTGACTTATGACCCTTATTTTGTTAAATGCAGGAGGTGGAAATAGAACTGAAAGAAAAAGAAAAACCAGAAGCAATAATCATTAATACACAAGATAATTGCACGGGAACAGGACATAGTGTTCTAATTGGGTTGGATTGTAATGAGAGGTTGATGGTTTTCTGTAATGATGAGCAAGTTACCATCATGTCTCACTGTGCTTAGTATTAGTATTACACAAAGTATAAGACTTCAAAAAAGATGGCTGTGTTGCTGTTAAAGCTTGTATTATATCTTTAATATGTTTGGAGCTTAAACAATGTAATCTTTACTTTAACAGCTTTATTTACCGTTTATTTGCTTTGTTGCTGGGAATCAAACACATAAGCCTCTGTTTAGCCAGCAGGTAAGGTCAGAAAGTAATTTATCTAGCTTTGCATAAAAGCAAGGCAAGTGCAGGAGTTTGGCACTTTCCAAAGTTCAAATCCTTCATAGCAGCTAATTATCATTTATCTATGCTTTGAACTTTGACAGTACTTGGCCTATCCTCTCCCCTATGTATGTGTTTAGTCTGTCGTGCAAAAGGATTTAGTGCACAACTGTAAACTCTATGTAAATGAAAAGACAAGAAACAGTAACAGAAGCAGAGTCTAAAACCTTCAATTCTGTTAATTCTGGTCATTAAGTTTATTTCAGTGCTGACAATGTGGTGTTCAGACCACCAACAAAACAGTTGAGGTGATAATTGACTTCTGAAAAAAAATCTCATTATCAATGGTACCGGCTGACACTGCTGCATGCTTGGGCAACTCCATCATCAAGGACATGGGCAGAACACTTAAAAAAGGTTGTAAAGAAAGTTCACAAGAAGACACATGAACTTCATCCATCTACCCATTATCTTCCACTTATCCAGGGTTTAAACAGCAGCCTAAGCAGAGAGGCCCAGATGTCTCTCTCCCCGGCCACTTGCACAACTCCTCCAAAGGAATCCCAAGGCATTCCAAGGCCAGCCAAAAAACATAGTCCATCCAGCGTGTCCTGGATTTTCTTTTGGGTCTCCTCCCAATGGAATGTGCCCAGAACCCCTCACCAGGAAGGTATCCAGGCATCCTAACCAGAACTAGAACCTCAACTGGTTCTTCTCAATGTGGAGAAGCAGCAGCTCTACTCTGAGTTCTCTCATTTGTGAACAAGACCTGAGATACTTAAACTCCTCCACTTGGGTAGGACCTCTTCTCCGACCAGAGGAAGCACTTCCTTTTTCAACTCAAGAACATGGCCTTGGATTTGGAGGCACTGATCCTCATCCTTGCCGCTTTGTACTCGGCTGTGAACAGCTTCAGCGAACACTGAAGATCACAATGTCATGAAGCCAATAACACCACATCATCCGCAAAAAGCAGAAATGTGATCCTTAGACCACCAAAATGGATACCCTCAACACCTTGATTGTTCCTAGAAATTCTGTCCATAAAGATTATGAAAAGATGGTAACAAAGGGCAACCTTGCAAAGTCCAATTCTCATTGGAAACAAGCCTGGCTTAGTACTGCAGGCATTGCAGACCAAGCTCTGGCACCGGTTGTACAGGGACCTAACAGCTTGTTTTAAAAGCCCTGGTACCCCATACTCTTGGAGTACCCCCCACAAGACTCACTGAGGGACATGGTCAAACACCTTCTCCAAGTCCACAAAACACATGTAGACTGGTTAAAAAAACTCTCATGCACCCTCCAGGACTCTGCTGAGGGTGTAGAGCTGGTCCAGTGTTCCACAACCAGGGCAAAAACCATACTGCTCTTCCTAAATCTGAGATTCCCTTCCTCCCCAGGACTTTGGAATGTGATCCCCTGTAGTTGGAAAACATTATGCAGTCCCCTTTTTTTAAATATGGGGACCACCACCCCGGTCTGCCAATTCAGGCGAACTGCCCTCGAAGTTCATACATAGTTGTGTCAACCAACACAACCCCACAACATACAGAACCTTAAGGAACTCCAGGTGGATGACATGTACCTTCGTGGTTTTCATCAGCTTCTTCGTTGGAAGACGTGCTGGTGGGATTGAGGAGGTCTTCGAAGTATTCTGCCCATCGACAAGCAACATTCCAAGTTGAGGTCAGGAGTACACCATCCCCACCAGTATTGGTGGTTTACTCCACCCACCCACCCCCACCTTCTCTGAGACGTTGAATGGTGGACCAGAATCGTCTCAAAGCCATATTGAAGTCATTCTCCGTGGGTACTCTGTGTTCGACCACTACCCATCATACATGGCACCCACCTTTCGACCCCTTCACAGGTGGTGAGCCTATGGGAAGGAGGACCCATGTCTCCTCTTCAAGCAGTCCCCTCAGGACTCAATGAGAGAAAGCCTGGTAACCAGAAACTCAGAAACTTGCCAGTGTGTCCCACCTCCCTGCCTGGCTCCAGACTGAAAGCTGGCAAGTTCACACTGAATCCATTGTTGTTGCTCTTCATAAGAGGTCATTGGGCTGCACTTTGTTAGATCCTTCACCTAGGACCTGTTTGCTTTGGGGTGACCCTTCCGGGGGCATGGAGCCCCTGAGACATAGCTCCTATCATTGAGACCCTCAAACCCCTCCACCTTGATAAGGTGGTAGCCCATGAACTTAGAGTGCTTAAAAAGCTAAACATCTCCACTAAAGTGTGTGCTCAGTTCTACAGAGGAACTACTGAAAGCAACCAGACCTCCACTACTGTCCACACTAAACATTAACTTGATCACATCATCAAGCTGGGCAGTAAACTGACTGTAAAGCACCAACAGCCGATGATGGATCTGCACAGTGCCAGAGTAATGAGATGGGATTGGAAGATAGCAAGTCACCCAGCAGAACACCATTTTTGAAAAATTGCCCTCTGGACAGAGGTTCTGTGCTGTCAGTACAAAAACAAGCAGACACAAAAAATAGTTGTTACCTCACTGCTGTCTCCTTTCTTGATGACATTTTCTTCTCATGAACTGCAACCAGGAAGATTTCCAGTACAGTTGACAGAATAAATGTGACTGGATGTAATACAGTTATTGGGTGAATTTAAATAATTATTTCCCAACAGACTACAACCAGCTGTTTTATACGTGGTCCTTAATATTGTAGAATATTTATTAATCTTTTCTTTAATAACCAAGATTATTTTCATGAAAATTGATAGTTCTTTTACAGGATGTTGTGGAAATTTTATGAACAATTAATGTCTTGCACGTTGTAAATAGCCCTTTAAGCAACAAAAAAAGGGTTTTATTCTGACCAGACTGATTTGTTAATCTGAGCGAGGCCACCAAACTATTTTCCTAAAACGTCTCCTATCTCCCAAATTTTAAAGCCATTCATGTGAGCGTAATTCTTTTAAGACATTTTCATTGCTGTCAACATAAGGTTAGTGCAGCAGAAATGATAAAATATTCTTGCTGAAATAGCCTGAGGCTGTACTTGCTATGCTCGTGAATATTGGTAGAATTAAAAAAAATTCTGTAATCACAAATGGACAACAAAAGGTTACTAAATTGCTTTCCATCATTCATCTAAAATCTACAAACTTTCACTATTCAATTCCTTCAGTGACGAGGGTCATCGCCTTATGACATATTTGAAAAAACCTGTGAGGACATTAGAATGAGTGTGAAACCAACTCCTTATAAAATAAACAGACAAAAAAAGTCACCTTCATTGTTACATTGAAGGCAGGAGGTTTCTTAACTCAACATACTTACAGGGGTAAGAGCACAGTTTTGCTCAAAATATTGCTATGAACACAACATTATAGGTGACATACCAGAGTTCAAAAGAGGACAAATTATTGGTGCATATCTTGCTGGTACATCTGTGACCAAGACAGCAAGTCTTTGTGATGTATCAAGAGCCACAGTATCAAGGGTAATGTCAGCATACCACCAAGAAGGACTAACCACATTTAACGGGATTAACTGTGGACACAAGAGGAAGCTGTCTGAAAGGGATGGTCTAAAACCAGGTGTTTCAGTTTCATTGTCTAGGTTAAGAGCTGTAGGCATTTTAGGGCAGTTCCTAATCCCTGTCCACTCAAGAGCAAATTCACTCAGTTTAGAGAAAAAAAAAACAGTCACTTTGTGAAGGTCAGTCAGAGCAGTAATAAGTGATTGTTTGACTTGTTTTCAGAGATCACTGTTGACAAAGCTGATACCTCATGACATGTAGAGTCTGGTCTCCAGCAGAAATAGGAGGGTTGTGGTCCAGATTAAAGGTTACTGTTTCATCCTGTGGTGACTGAAAGGTCATCTTTCATTTTGCATCTAAAAAAATTCATGTTTTTGTGCTCAGGACTGCAGGTTGCATGGATGTGGGTGTGTGAGTGTGCAATAAAAATGGGCTCAAGAGAAAAGATTTAGCATCCCCACCCGCTCCAGCCGAACAACAAAACAAATTTTCGTTGAAACAATGATTTTGACTGATTTTTTTTCTTCAAGAACTATTCTAGAAATTTGCACTTAAACTGTTTTGTGATACATATAATGTTACTTACTAACAATGATCTACAGATGATGCAGTCTTGAGTGTAAATACTCGTAGTTTTATATAAATGACCAAAAAAGTTCTAATTTGATAGTAGTGTAAAAGTTTTATTTAACATATACAAATCAATATAAAATATTTTAAAATGAAGCTGTTTTAAGAAGGCAGTTATTCACTTTGGTCTTATTCTTGCTTGGGTTGTATATTAACTTTTTAGCTTTCTGGTAAGAAACAAATTATTCTGTTTCTCCAAACTGAAGTATTTAAACAGGATATAGAATGTGGTATAGTTCAGAGTTCAAGATGGCAAATACTCATCACAACTCATCAGTGAGTAAACCTCAACTTTTATTTTTAATAGTATTTCTGTATTGTTTATTTCATATTCAGTCAGTTGTATTTTTTAGAATAAGAAGAAATGTTGAAAAGTCATTTCTATGCAGGAAATACCATGTAGAGCTCAGTTATTGTTTGATAGCAGTGTTCAGTTGTAGCAATGCAGTGATGGGACATTTTGTGTTTAGTTGAAATTAAACACAAAATATCAAAATCATTTCTAACTGTCCCTTTGTGGTCCACTGTAATGCTCATATGGCCCTCAGTGAAAATGAGTTTAACATCCCAGTATTTTACAAAAAGTCAAATACTGACTGCTTATAACATTTCCACAGAAACCCACTTACAAAATTCAGACCATCACTCTAAAAAGAATAATCAGAATCCTTTCAAATAAGAATGAATTGAATACAAGGTGCTAAAAACATTTAAAATGTTGTATTTGCCAGTTAAGTAAAGATACATTGTATTTTTTTAGAAAACCTTAAATTATACATGACTTTTCAGTAAAGGACGATTTGTGCATTTTGTCTTTATAATTTACTCAAAGCAAAAGCCGACAAGCAACATGTGAATTTGAACAACTGCACACAACCTCCTCTCTTCGTCTTTTCCTCTTTTCTCGCACTTGTTTCAAGCACTTCTCTCTGTCTTCCTCACAAACACACACCCTCTCACAGGCACATGCACACACACACACACTCCTAAGCACTAACCCTCCTCCCCTCTCGAGGCCCACACAATAAGAAGTTAATGAAAAGGTACTTTACACCAGCAGCCGTGCACAGGGGAGATACCTCTAAATGCCACTGTTAATGGCATGAATTAACAGAGAGCGGCCTGTGTGTGTGAACACGTGCATTCTGATGTCAGCGTGTCATACCTGCTTCAAAGACTCATTGAGATTTTTTTTTCTTGTATAGGTGTATGTGCTGGTTCACCACGCAGTGATATATAAAAGCAGCTCATCTGGTTGATTTATGTCCCCAGGCCTCGGCGCTGTGGATCCCATCTTGATTACAGTGTATCGCCGCAGTTAAAGCCATGGCCCCCCTGTAACCCCATAAATTAGCCCCACTCTGTGATGGGAGATCTCAGAATCAGATGACACCAATCCATTTGAGATGATTGATTTAACTACAGACATAATTTCAGCATATCATTTATGCTACCCAGGCCTTTTGAATCGAACATCTCTCTGCTGCAATGCATCACAGCTTTGAGAAGACAATACTGAGAACGGATGTTAATCACGCATTACTGTGGAGATGGTCAGTTTTATAGCTGTGGTAATAGTTCACATGCATGACGTTAAAGTGTACAAAAATTGCGCACAGCTTTTTTTCCCCCATGCTTGCTTTCATGTTCTGATAAATGAAACCATTGCAGACTCGCAGGTAGAACACTGTCCACATCCTTCATTTCCAGTTTCACACTGAGACACAGAGTCAGCACAGAATTTATCACTTTTGACCTTTTTCTGAACTTTATTCTGTCTGTGGCAGATATTTGCAGAGTCTTGCAGCAAAGGGAGAGAGAGGGAGAGAGAGGGGAATAAGGAAGAAAGAGGGAGTGTGGTTGTTGATCGGAGGGCAAAGTCGTGATGGAATATGTGGAGAACGAGAGCTTCCCCCACATCAAAGCTGCTTTCAAAGAGTTTGCAGAGCAGAGCTGCAAATGGGCAGATAACATGACTTGCAGTGTTACAATCTTTACATTTGACCCCATGCTAATGATGAGTAGAAAAGACGAAATAAAAAAAACAGACAGAAAGAAAAAAGGTAACTGAAAATATCAAACAAAAAGAAGAAGAAAATAAAAAAAGGAAAGGAAGGGGGGAACAAAAACAGTAACTGTTACTAATGAAAGTCAGTCTTTGATTTTCTCCAATTTTGTATCGTCAGGTGAAACACAAACGTATCCTGTGATCTGAACTGGACCAAACCACTACAGGAGGAGAGGGAGAGGTTTCACACGTGACTGCTAGACCGCAGAGTGTGTCTGCAAAGTCATCTGAGGTCGGTTAGTTTATGTGATGGGATAGATGATGCAGAGAGGAGCTCAGCACAGTTTGAAAGGAGTAGTCGTAAAACCTTGACCTAATTTACAAACAAGAAAGCTACATGCAGAAAAAGCATCCATACAACTGTATGAGAGCCTATTTGAGCTTTGGGTGAAAGTGTGTAAGCTCCATCAAAGACGGCTCTGGTGACCTTTTTATGGACACTCAAGTACATGCAGAAAACACCCTTGGCTACTTACATTGTCATGATCTGTGTTTTTCAGTTACTTATTATTATTATTATTATTATTATTATTATTATTATTATTATTATTATTATTATTATTATTATTATTATTATTATTATATTCCCTATTCATCGTTATTAGGTTTTATATTTTTGTATTCTGGGTTTCTTATGTTTAAGTTTTGTTACTTTGTTTTTACCTGATCACTTTATTTCGGACATTAGTTTCCCTAAGTCCAGATCATGATCAGTCTGTAATGGTTCAGCAGATTTTTTTTTTGTTTCTGTTCCCTGTGTTCCTTTGGCCATCTCTTACTCATCCTCGTCCTTTATTCAGCCTGCCACTCTCACCACTTCAGTCTGTAATCAGTTCAGGTTTCTCAAACACCTCATCGGCCTATCTCTATATATTCAGCCTCTATCTCACAGACATGCTGTTGTGACTTCCTCCTTGTGTGTTCCCCAACAGAACAATTGAACGAGTCAAACAAAAAAAAAAAACCTATGTTTGAGAAAAATGACAAAACTTCTGTTCTCCCATGATTAAAAATTCAGACTAGTTATCCTGTTTGTTTGTCTTCCTACTCCATTCCATCTTTTTATTTTAACTTCAAGCTACCCACATTTAGAAGACCCCCGCCCCCCACACACACAATTAAATATTTACCTAATTAGAAAATAGATGAAGCAATACAATCAAAGAACGTTTGTATGAATGTTCCGAATATTTGAGAGTCATGTTTACATGAACATAAGTAATCTGAATAAATGGCCAATCAAAATGAAAATGCGTTAAACCTGGTGTCATATCTGTTCAGTCAGTGATCACATCCATCAGAATCTAATGTGTTTCTTAGTGATTCTGTCTGTTGTGGACATTATTTAATCAGCCTGCAATAAAATACCTCTGATTCATTTTGACATTCAATCAGGTACTATATCTTTTTTTAACATTATGATGGTTATCATTATAAATGTTAAAACTCTCCATGTGGGCATTGTTACTGATAAATTGCGTTTCTGAATATTCTGTTGTTTTTTAGAAAGGCTGATAAAGAAGCAAAGGTGTTATCAAACTATGTAAGTAGTTTCAAATATGTGTTAGTACAAGTCCTTTGTACATTTTAGTCAACATTTTTTCCAGGTAATTACCAGTCTGCAAAAAGTTCTTATATTTAATATTGTGTCCAGTCATGTTTGGACTGTAGAAATATTGGATAGGAATTAATTCACATGTTACATTATAAACTTCCACTGTTCATTTTGAAGGTTAAAGTTTTTCATTTGAGCAAATGACAGGTAAATAAATAAATATA
>JAUBOC010000160.1:13971494-13987407 GCA_032275365.1 Anablepsoides cearensis | reverse complement strand
TAGATGAATTAATAACCTATCTATAAACCATTTATAAGCCATTTATAAAGGGAGCCTTATTGTAAAGTGGTACCAAAAGATGTTTAGATGGCAGCATACTTTGCTCCAAGACCCGTATCTTTCATTTATTAACAATTACACTGTAGCTTGTAAAATTTGCAAGTGACCCATTCCACATGCTCCTTCTATAACATCTCATATGCTGCCTTTCAAGCTGTGAACTGATAACAAGCCAGATGGTCTTTGTCCTCTTCAGCTAGAGGGTCTGTTGTCTGTATTATCAGAAGAAGCATTTCAGGTCATGAATATTTTTATCTTACAGTTGGGTTTTTACCCATGATAGACCAAAAAAAGTTGTTTTTTTTTTTTTTTTCATTTTTTTCAATGTAATTTTTCAGTTTTAAAATCTATGTTTTTTTACTTATTATATTTTTAACAGCACATTTAAAGGGAATACTTTTAAGTCTTTGAAGTGTAGCTCTGTGAAAAGGTTCTGAATTTGCATCTTATGTACATTACATTATTATTTTTCTGCTAGAAGTACCTTCAGGTACAAGAGAAGGATCACAGACAACTGTTGCTGCTATTTGTACTTGCAAATAATCACAGATTTGTATGTAAATAACTGTGTAATTCAAATTTAATGCCAGTGCAAAGGCTTATAAAACAGCATTTGCCTGAACCGCTTTGCAAATTTTCAATTAGAATTGTTTTAAGACCCATTTGCACTGTATATCTATTGTTTAAGAAGGGTCCATAACCTGTTTTATAGGATTAGGATAATTATCATTTAAGTGAGGTGAGAAAGAGTGCAAAGCCATTACCAGACCACTTTTACTAGTAGCTAGGCAAAGCAGTAATTGAATGCATGCTATGGTGGATTGTCCTTCACACAGCTCATACTGCAGTCTTTCTGTACGAGTTTTTGAAAATAAAGCATCTTAAAGAAACTTGTAACGTGCAGAGAAATAAAAACGTATGCCTACTTTCCAAAAGGTTCAGCAAGCGTATCCTCGATGACAGCAGCCCATGGCAGTGCCCCACCCCCACCGTGATGTATCCTGACCAGAACTAGTGACCTGTTTCCATTAGTGATGCACCACAAGTCCATCCATCTGCTCCATTAAGATGACATTGCTGTCATTTCATCTATTCCTAAAACCTCTGGGAAATCGGCCGTCAGGTATTCCATTACTCAGCTGTAATGCATCAGCTGGGGAATGTTATTATGGGCAGTTATTGTTGTTGCCCCTTTTTTCAATAACTACCAAAGTATTTTTTCAATAAGTGTTTAACATTTGGAATTAAAAATAATGTTAAAGAAATAAATTTATGTAAATTCATACATGTTCTAGATCAGAGCTATTCAACCCAGGAGCCACATCTGGCCCACAGGCATGTTTAATCTGGCCTATCAATGAGATCTGAGGAGAAAGAAAAAGAAAACTGTGAAAGAAATGAAATACAACTATCAAAAATACCTAAAATGGAAAATATGTCTGTTAAATAAATTATATAGATCTGTGGTTTTCAATCTTTTTAGCTTCCGGCCCACAAAATAATAGTTGTAGAAGCAAATGTTTACATGCAAACTGTGCTAATAACGTTTATTTTATAATATAGTCATAATAACAATATAAGCAAAGCTAACAACTATTTACCATTATTTAACCAGTCAAATCCCATTGAGATCACAGATCTCTTTTGCAAGGTTGGCCTGGGCCTGAAGGCAACCAATTGTACATCTTTTTGCAGTGTGAGGGGAACTGCAGTGCCTGGAGAAAACCCACACAAGCACAAGGAGAACATGCAAACTCCACACAGAAAGACCCCAGGTCCGAACCGGAAGTTGAACCCAGGACCTTCTTGCTGTGCTAACCATTGATCCATGGTGCTTCCCAACTATGATACTAATTTTATTAAATTTTGATTAGTGTAAATACAAATGCAAAAATTATGGTGAAAATATTCCATTAACAATTTATTTGTATTGAAATTGATAGCTGGAAATTATCTGGGGACCCTTGCTTGATGTTTCATGACCCAAAGAGGGGTTGTGACCCCAACTTTGGAAACCACTGATATAGATGATTTATGACAAGACTATCAAACTCACTCAGGCTGCCAAAGTTCATTTAAATTAGAACTAGATTTTAAATCTCAAGTTAAATTGATGTGTTGACAATAATTACCATATTTCTGGCATCTGAATTGTTGACTTTCAGTACCTGTGGCCCCTTGAGTAAATTAATTGAATGGACCTGTTAGATCGTTTTAGGAACAATCTCAGATTGAAGAAATAAGGTTCAATTCAAGAGCAGTTAATAATAAATCCCCATACTTAAGTGGAATTACTACTTTTAAATCTGACCAGTTTATGGATACAGGCCAAGACTAAACAAGAACGCTGCCAACTTAAAATAATTTTCATCCCAAGTTATATAGCAGTTCATGTACCTACTACTACTACTACTACTACTACTACTACTACTACTACTACTACTACTAATAATAATAATAATAATAATAATAATAATAATAATAATAATAATAATAATTTATTTACGTCACCATTAATACAGATTTGTAATTAGAGTTGTTTTATTATCGGTTCTATTTGGATTAGTTGGTAGTTTTTCCAAACAGATTATTTTCAGAGACTTCTACAACAGGTAAGTCTTCTGCCCCTTCTTTTCACAACACTCTGGGAGGACTTTTCACTCCCTCTGCATAAGAACTTAGTATTATTGGTCTAAAATTTTTGACCATGTTTATGAATGTGCTTAGATGCTGCATTTTGCTTCAACAACTTGGTTCCAACAAAACAAACAAAAAATACTCACTTCCTGAAGCCGACTGTTGTACTTGAAAGCAGACATACAGTATATAAAGATGGTCAAACGGCCATAAACTCATGGGTGGGGATAAAACAGACGTTTGTCACAGAGGAATCCGTGTTAATTTTTTGTTTTCCAGTACATAGACCTTGTCGGGAAGGAACCTTGTGCAGTGATGTATGCTGCAGCAGGAGGGGATCCCCAGGAGCTCGTCGTGTAGTGGCTATGAAACGTGCAAAAATGAACGTCAAACAACCACGTGACCACATGTCAACTCTTCGCTTCGAATGGCTTTAAGTGTTCAGTTTCCTAAATAATGATCATGCAGTAGAAATTACTGTAAATTGATAATACTTTAGTAATCCTGAGATGAAAAACCCCGAGTCCAGATTCCACTGCCTGTCTGCAAATCTCTGTCTGGATTTCTGTTTCTATTTTTGTTCCTCTCAAGCTTGATGTTGCAACAAGAAGCACAGTTCAACAGCAGAAAAGGAGGAGATCACTGTTGGAGCCCCACAGGCTAATACCAACCTTTACTTGTGAAACTTCCACCCCGTTTGTGCTTATTTGTCGACATGTGTGACTGTGATGGAGGGGAATGTGCACTGTGTGTGTGTATGTGTGTGTGTGTGTGTAGCCATGTTCGTGGGGCTCAGTGTAATCACAGCTCTAATCTGTCTGCAAGGATTCTGTGTGTGGGTGACATTAAAGTTCTCATTAGCACTGTAACTCAGCACCAGTGTCACTGTGAAGACACCAGCAACACATCCACTGCACCAAAGTCTACAGAACCCACAGTGTGTGCGAGTGTGTGTGTGAGGGAGGAGACTTTTATAAGCTTAAGTTAACAGTTTGAGGAAATCTTTGCACACATTTTCCTCCTTTTCTTTCTTTATCTTTGTTCACACCTTGTTGATTTTATTACTCATATGTGCAAACTTACATAAACTGCACACAAGTAGTTCCTTTGTACTGGGATGGTATGCAATCTGTAAAAAAAAGTTGTGCAATAAAAAGTGCTGTCATATTCCATGTTAAGTGAAGCTTTTATATTAAATAACGGACTAGCTTAAAGGCGCCTTTTATGTGATTTTTTTGTGCTGAAGTAAGGCTGGATGAATAATAAAGAGGAGGTGGAAAGATTTGGAGAATTGCAAAGGAGAGAGAAGAGTCAGGTTGCTATGGTAACAGGAAATGGGTTGGTATTGAGTGAAAGATGTGATGTAGATTGTTTTATTGAGTGGAAACCACAATAAATCCAATGCTTCACGTTACAAGATATACTGCAGTTGTCATTGTGAGATAGATGCACTTATCTGTGTGTTTGGTGGTTTTGACACTTCACTCAAGAGGAAATAATACCACGTTTCCTCATCTTTATACCTGACCCTCCTTTGACGGCTTGTTTGCATGCAGTGTGCATTGTTTTAAGCGCAGCTGGCATTGGTTTATTTGCCATGTTTGTTGTGCAAAATGTGAAGGGAGGAATTAGAGCACATGGAAGAAATGGGTCAGAGGATGGGGAACTGTTCTGTCCCTATTCAGAAGTGATGCAGTCTCTACAAACATGATGGAATCAATTTATCTTTGGATGTTAGAGTTAGAAATGATGTCGCATTACACAATGCATGACAGCATTCTAGTAAAACAAGTTTAAAAATTATTAAAAATATTAAAAAAATATTTAAAAATTATTAAAAAATTATTAAAAATCATTGTCAGTGAACACAGGTCAGACTACATCTATAAGTGCAAGTTAGAACTTTACCATGCAAAGCCAAAGCAAATATCAGCACCCAGAAATGCCACCAGGTTTTCTGAGATGGGAGCAAAGTGGAAAAGCGTCTTGTGGTCTGACGAGTCCACATTTCAAAAATATTTTTGGAAGTCATGGACGTCATGCCATGTCTGGATTGTTGCACAAGTTCAATAGCCAGCATCTCTGATGGTATGGGGGTGTATTAATGCCCATGGCACGGCTCACTTGCACATCTGTGAAGGCACCATTAATGCTGAAAGGTACATAAATGTTTTGAAGCTTCCATTGCTTCCATTCAAGTCACGTCTTTTTCAGGAATGTTCTGCTTATTTCAGCAAGACAAAGCCAAGCCACATTCAGCACGCGTTACAACAGTGTGCTTCCTAGTTAAAGAGTTTGGGTTCTAGACTGGCCTGCCTGCAATCCAGACCTGTCTCTCCTTGAAAATGTATGGCCCATTCTGAAGTACAAAATACAACAAATGAGACCATGGACTGTATTTGTACATCAAGCAAGAATGGGAAAGAATTTCACCTGTAAAGCTTCAACAAGTAACATCCTCAGTTCCCAAACACTTACTGACTGTTGTTAATAGGAGGTGATGTGAAGTTTATCTGTTTGAACATTAAATGTCTTGTCTTTGTTGTGCATTGAACAGAATATAGGTTGACAATGATTTGCAAATCATTGTGTTCTGTTTTTATGTATGTTTTATGCAACGTCTCATCTTTGTTAGAATTGGGGTTGTATGTTAAAGTCTTGTTCGTATGCATGCTTCACTGTTTGAATCTGTTTTTTTTTTCATCTGCCCAGCCTGTTCAATCATTTTTAGGTCAAAAATAAACAGAAAAAACATCATGTGTTATCCCTGGAATTACTTATAGAGCTGGGCAGTATGGCCCAAATTTTATATCACGGTATTTTCAACAATTACACCGGTTTCACGGTATTTGACAGTATGTTTTTTCTATTACAGCTGAGCTGATAATAAAATGTACAAATGTTGCTTATTGAAGTTTTTTTTAATTATTTTACTTTTGTCTGTATCACTGTTTCCCTCCTCTAGTTTGTCTTTTCTTCTTTGCCTGGTTGTAGACAGTAATCATGCATTTTGGTCCGATCGTGAAAGGTTGAGGAAAAAAATCTTTATTGGGTCTATCATTGTGTGTTTAGTAAAACTTAACAGGACGACACACCAGTCAACTCAGCTCTACTACAAAACTACTTCCCTCGGGCTTTTCACAATAAAAGCACGTTGAAGTCTCCATGCGTCTCCATTATATTGTAGCGCGTTAAATCTAACTGTGCTCGTCACTGAAGAGTTGTTTACTACATTCAGCAATGGTGAAAACGGGATGTGTTCAGTCAATATAAGCAGCTGAAACACCACCTGCCGCCAGTTACTCAACAAGCTGCTCCGACAATAACATTAGCATGCTAATACACATAGCGGTGCTGCGAAGAAATGTGTTCCCCAGGAAACACTTCACTGGCTGCCGCGACAAAACGGTCCGAATGTGTTCAGGCTATTTAAACAAATATGTCTAAAATTCATATCGTAACAAAAATAAACATTTTTTGGTACAAAACAGTATACCGCCCAGCACTAATTACTTTTTTATTATCTACTGTAAGCATAAGTTTTATATTGGAAATTTTATTTTGGGGAAAGGTGTTTCCTCATTTTGTACAACCCCAATTCCAATGAACAGGACACAATGTCCATGATTTCCAAAGACAATTTAAAATGTGGAATTCAACTGAATATAGGTTTAAAAAGAATTTGCAAGTCACTGTATTCTGTTTTTATTTTGTTTTATACAATTAGGAATTTGGGTTGTATTTATATTTTTATTTTATTAGTATTTGGTTTTTACAATTACAGACTTTGCACATTTATTATATATTTTTTTCTGTCTGATGAGATGACATCATTGTAAAATATCAAATAAACGTTATGTGTACAATTCAGTACTTGAGTAGCCTTTTTACCAAATACTTTTTCACTCTTACTTGAATAATTTCTTGTACAGATACTTTTTACTTTTGCTTGAGTAAAAATATATTGAGGCAGTGCTGCTCTTACTAGAGTACAACGTTTGGGTACTCTACCCCTCTGGTTAAATCACAAGTAACACTTTATTGTAGTTCCATAGAAAAGCTGTGATTTGTTACCACTGATGAATTTACATGTCAATGGCCACAGCTGAATATTTAGCATTAACACGCTTGTGCAGGTTGGTTGGCTGTCATGTCTTATTGAACTGTTACTTCCACATCTTTCAGTCAACTAAACTACTTGAAAGTAAATTGTTGCCTTAAACATTACTGAGAATCACTTTTTTCACGTTTAGTACCCTTTTTTAGTACCAGCTAAATGTGGCTAAAAGTTTTATAAGATCCATCTGCACTTACAAGTGAAGCATCAATTTTTTCTTCTTGACATGTAACTAAGTTCTATAAATTGTTTTTTTGTGTTTTAGAGAAGGTTTGGGGAACATGGAGCAAAAAGATCTGAAGCATAAAAGAAGCTGAGTAAGTGATCTATGAGATTGGTGGCTTGTGTCCTTAGTGATGCTGTACATTTAAAGGGTCGGTAACTGAAATAAGCATTGATACACAGCTGCAGTGTGACTTTGCTGTTCAGTATGGGGCTGCGGTAGCTCGATGGTCAGTGCTGTGTTCTTGTGTCCCTGAGGCTTCAGGCTTGAGCCCAGATTGCATCAGGTAAAAGCATCTGGTCTAGAAACAGTTGCCCAGACTTTCATGCGAGTTCGCTCGCTGTGGCAACTCCTGCAGAAACTTTTGCATATGCATCATGCTAGCAGCATTGTCATCTTATCTTCAAAGTAAACTTTAAATTAGTTGAATCATAAAGAAAGTGCCTAATTGGGTAACAATAAAATATAGATCACTTGTTTCCTTTAAAGTAATTTTACAGCTGCGTTGTGTAAAAAATTAGGAGAAAGTAAAATAGCAGGGCTGCAGTCTGGGCATGAAATTGTTGGACTGAGATTAAAGAATGGATGCAGGAAACAAGTCACCACTACAGGGAATGTGAAATAAAAGAAAAAAATAATTCTGGCAAAACTCACCTGGTTCACCCCTGAAAACAAAAACTCATACATTCACTAGACAAAGCACCTTTTTACTGACAGTAGACTTAATGATTTTAAGTATTTTTTTTCTTCTGTTGTAAAGGCACAAGAGAAAAAAAGAAGCAGATTCATTTCAGAGAGCTGACTTGATAAAAGCACCAGTGTTTGACTAATCTGCCTGCGTGCTAAGTGGGGCTTTTGTCGCAACAATAAATCACATTTCTACAATTTCACTGAGGCCGATTTTTCCTTACAACAGTATTTACTTATTTATTTTTTACATTTGATGGCCTTTAATGAATCTGCAGAAAACAAAAGCTACACACACAAAACATTTCCCAAGAAAAAGGCAATTACTGCACTCTCAAACAGGCAAAAAAAAGAAACTCAGTTCAGAGTGGTGGAAATTAACTGGAGTCTGACATTTTGAAAAGAATAAAGTACAATTACAAAGTCAAATCAAATGAATAATATGTGCATCAGTGCACCTGACCATCAATACAAGAACATTCAGTTAGGTCATGTTAGGAGAGTGAGGCAACCCTTTGGGCCTTGAAACAAATGAGTCAAGCCACTTCACTTCATGCCCAACAGTCACAGCACCACTCCACAGGCAGCTGTCTCTTCTTTAGTGTTAATAGCAGCCTACACATGAGACAATGAACTTGTAGTTCAACTGCCAGTGTTTGAGACATTGATAACATGGAACATTGTAAAGAGGTCAATAGCAGCTACAGATGCCATTGAAATTTGCCGGGAGGACAATCTTTGCTTGGTGTAGCCTGTCTCTCGGTGCCCTCATGTGCCCAGTGGTTCCAAGGTTGGCCATTTGTGATATCTGTTCACCAGCAGCTGAATAATTCAGTTGTTCTATTTCATGCAAACCCACAATGTGAGTTTCTTTCAGGCTGTGCTAAGTTCTGTTAATTTGGTCTAATTCATTTAAATAGATCCTCTCTGTCTGGTGACCCTCACTCACTGTCCAGTGTTGGAGCAACTACCTGATAACAATATCACTTTACTTTGTGGTGCCACCAATTATACCCACTAGTTCCAAAGAAAGATGTTAAACATAAACTTCACGGAGTTCATTAAACGTGTAGTTTTTCAGCTCATTTTTACAATTGAACCCATCCATTTGTAACTTGATTGAGTAAAAATGGGTCTAAAAATAAGTCCCTTAAAACTTTGGTTTAATTAATAAAGGTTAATGCATTAAAGATGGAACGCTTTATTATGCTGCACAAGTACATTGTAATGAATGTTCATTTTCATATAACTCCCCTTAATAATTAATGTAGAAAATGAAGAAAAGCCTGCAATGGTTTTACAAGACATTTTAAAATGTTTTTATAGGAGTAGTTTGTTTTATTTTTATTTTCCCACTGCATTATTTTTTCTACTATGCAGGAACATTTGATTATTTTTGAATTTACTTACTGCAATTACTCAAAACCCATTGGTTACTGATAAAATTGAGAGCTAAATTTACTCACACATATACATTTTAAGATAACATTCAGTTGTGGGATTGAACTGATGCAAATATCCAAAGTGGTAAATTATCTGTGAGTCTCTGCACCGAAAATGTCACATTTTAATAATTATATTTCAGTGTCAAAACAGAGAAAATTAGCATGTCTCTTTGTAATTATATAAGCCTTCTTGTCACAGGATGATAGATCAGTAGCCCTTGAGGTCACCCAAAACCATTTAGTATCACTTTTTATTGTGCATGATACTATTCAGTGCCTTACTGGAAAATATCACTCAAAGGAATTCCATCTCCACCAATTAGGTGTGAATATATCAAGAAAAAAATTAAGGGGAAATCATTTTTGACAAAGGTACATCCTTAGCTGTTTATGCAGCAAGATTTATCTTCTTTTTGTGTTCCCAAAATAAGAAATGCACAGCAGTCACGTTAATGAAAATAAATCATGGTTTCAGACACTGATTTTTCCCCTCCCTTGAAAAAACAACAACAAAATATTTTGTCCAAAAAAAACGTGAATATGAAAAGCTGGAAGTGAGAACAAGTTGTGTTTTAAATACAGGTTGTGTTGTTGTGTTTGTTTTGGAGAGATATGAAAGCTTGCAGGATTATCTTGACAGGTAATGCATTTTTGAACCAGTGTACAGTCTTATCATTGCAAGGAGGTGGTTGGACTCTCAATCCATAGACTGAGATGCAGAAAGAAAATAAAACAGACTTTTCAACGATGTTTGCTTTATCGGGTCATGGAGTGTGTTCTACGGTGTCCAAAAAAGAAAGAATATTAGTAGCTGGAAGATATGGGCAGGTTAAATACAGCCACCTACAAACATCAAAAAGTCATTTTTTTCTTTTCTTTTTCTCTTTTTGTTAAACTTATTATATATGTGGTCAAATTATGTCTTCATTGTTTTAAAACTGAGTGTTGAGATGATTTTAACAGCTGCAATTTGATGAAAAATATCTGGATCAATACTCGAAAAAGTTTCACTGCCAGTGATAAAACAAATACATCAGAGAAAATTGCTCAACTCGCAGCAGAATTTAATGAGAGCGTTTAATCAAGTCAAGCAGGCTTTTTTGCTAAGTTTTGCATCTTGTAATTTACTGTCTATTGTGCTTTTAGTTGCCACTAAAAGAACAACGTGTCTTTTTGTGTCTGACATAGTTATGAGACGCTGCAACAGATTTTAGACGACACTGGCAGGAGAGATATATTTTCTTTTCGTGTTTTTAAGTAGCAAAATGTTCCCAAGTCATTTCATTCTCACTTATCAAGAAACTATAAACTAAATTTTCATGTGCGGATGTCTGCACTGATCAGCCATACCATTGTGACTACTAGTAGTTAAAATAAGTAAAGCTGCTCATATTGATTGCATCATTCTGATGAAAAAATCTCTCTTTTTGGTGCTCAAATAGATGTTTCTTTAACATTTGCCATTCAGCAAAATATTTTTACAGACCATTCAACTCCCCCTTTAAAGGGCATCAGCTCTTTCTTTTTTCCAGTAACAGCTCCAGTAGAGCTGTCTCACAGAAAATTACTTATTTTGTCATAGAACATGATATGATGCATTTATCCAATGTACAAAATCTCCAGTTATGAGTTTGACAAGATCATATCTAAGAAAGTCTATCCTATCTGACCAACATATTCTCACTTGTCAACATATTGATGCTTGGTCAGGTAAATGTAAGATCAAAGCATCTTTTTTTAACTCACCTGTCCTATTGTGTATTTCCAAGCTGTAAAAGGTAGCGCGAGCCCGTTGCGAATGACCTGTTTACCTTGTTCCCCCATGCATGTCTTTCTCTTGAACAAGGTGATCTTAATTGCAAGTTCCTAGTCTGTGTGTATTCACTGACATGGCAATAAACCTGATTCTGATTCTGAGGTAGTCATCTGCGTCCAGTTTTGACGCGTTGTGTTTTCCCTTCGCGTCAGTCATTGTCGCCCGTGGCTTTTCCGGGTTGCGCCTCTTAGGGGTCTTTGGGTTGTGGGTCTGTGGTTAATATGAGGGATCAGGAATGATGATTAATTTTAGGTACTGAGGTCGGGGATAGGCTGTATATGGCTAATAGAAGTTAAATTTAGGGTCTGGGATGGTTAGTTTCGCATATTTCCTACTCTTAAAAAAAAAAAGAAAGCACGCTCCTCCTGCTCCGCCCCATCTTGTTAAGAACTGAAGCTAGGGGGGTACCCAACGTGTCTGAAGCTGGACGCAGACGGCTACCTGACCAAGCGTCAATATGTTGACGAGTCGGGAGTGAGAATGGGTTGATCTGACACAGGGTCTACTGGTTTATTTGCTAGAAACCTCAGGGTATTTTTTGTCTTTACATGTCAGGGGTGTTATAGTCTCAGAAGGGAAACATCAGGAGACTGGTTTTAATGTTAAGGTAAAAAAAAAAGCAGTACCATGCATTATGGTGTTAAAAGGTTGTTTGAAAATTATCATGGTTCGTCTGATTTCTCCTCTAAGATAAATTGTTTTTTTTTGACTGCTTCAATACTGAAATGAGTTGATTGCATTTACATTTGTAGATCAGTGCAATTTGAGAACCCCAACATCTGCACTGAGACATGATGGTAAAAGAGATGGAAATCCTAAATAGTGAGTTTGTATCCCAGTTCAAGATAGTTTGTAGTATGCAGCTTCTGCAGCAACACTAAGAGACAAACACTTCTGCTGGACTTTTCCAAAGACGGATTTCTACAGTCAGTTTAATGGTTTGCTTAATATTTTTTTTTTTTACCTATTCAAAATTTCTAAGACACATCAACAAAATAAAGTGTTAAACAAACCACACACAGATGTTCTCATATTGATAATAAATGTTTCCATAAATACATAAAAATGTTCTAAATGAACATATGGCTGCCAGTTACCAACCCTCTTTATGGAAACAGTTAAAGTGACTGACTGACAAAAAATGTAAACAAAAAAGTAATGTCAATGGAAAAGATGCTGGGGATGAAGAATTCTGACTATTCTGATCCACTATTATACTCAAAAGTACTTTGTTTACATTGTGTGTGAACACAATGCACATTGTGATATAGAATAACTATTTTATATTTGAGTTCATAGTTTGTACCTTAAACCTTTAATTTTTTTTTTATTTCGAACAACTCCAACAGACATATAACAGTAATGAAACAGGTGCAGCCGCTTCACAAGGGCAGGTGAGACGTTGCCCCACTAAAAATATATATTCACCCCACAAAGTAGCTTGCTGTGCATTGATTTGTTCTGTGTCCTTTTGATTATTTCATCATTTTTATGCAATTAAATTTTAAAATTGTCAGTGTTTACAAAAATCTTCCAACTCATTTTGTGCCACTTTTAATGAATTATCTTATTGCTTACCTTTTTAACTACAGTAAATTGTATGATCCTTTTTCATGAACTAATCTTCAAAAAGCAAAATGTAGACCTTTAGTTTGATGCTTGTAAGTGAGGAAGGAAGAAGGAAAATCAATAGTTGTTTTTCCATCTCCTGTCCTGATGCAAGAGATACAGGACAAGCAACAGGGTTTGACTGCATTGATGACAAGTCAGATACAGTGATGTACCGCAACCGCTCAAATGACCATTTTAAAGCAATGATGATTTAAGATTTTAAATTAGGAATTTTACCTTTCCACAGCTGTGGTTGCAGAAAACAGCTGCTGCTGGAAGGGTTTCCTGTATCTGTCAGAGGTTTGCCCTATAAGTGCCCATGGGGGATTTTATTTATTTATTTTTTCTGCACAAGAGAGTGTCAGCTGTACACCTGCATGTGTTTTGTCCTGTGTCAGCATGGCCCCTCTGAAGGCTGATTATATCAAACTTTGGTGATGAAAGGTAGATTTTGTAGCTTCCAGGTGTGCTTGAATGAAAAAAAGAGCTTTCACAAGTTGACCTGACAGATGACTGCTGGTGGTTCAGTTATTGGGTTATTTCATGTAAATTTGTCTTGATGTCTAGACAGGAGTCTGTATCAAATGTGAAATTTATTTGGAAAATCATCAGTCCTTCAGCTAATTCCTCATGTGGTTAAGTGCACTAAGCAGCAATGAAAAATAATGAAGCACCTGGTTGGTAAAATCTAACTTATGCAGTCAAAACTGGATGAATGGTGTTTGTTTCAAACATTTGAATTTTATTGTCACAGTGGAAGGTTTCAACTCAGAATGCAGATTTACAAAAAGAGCTTAGAAAAGATACATTATATCATGCAAAATCCACTTTTTTAACCCTTAAATACATTTTATTGTAAGACTTTAGAGTTTGTAGGAATGCAGAGTAGTTGAATGTAGTCTTTCCCAGTGATTAAATTATATCTTTATATTCTGTTTGGGTCACTTTTTTCTGGTCTGGTCAGTTTTTTTTCTATTCCCTATTACACACGTTGAACAAGAACATCTCAGTATTTGCAGCTAACTGCTAAAAAAGGTCTTGGACTTCTAGCGACACACGTGGATGAAAATGTTGGTACCCCTAGTTTAATGAAAGAAAAACCCACAATGGTCACAGAAATAACTTGAATCTGACAAAAATAAGAATAGATATAAAAAATCTATAAAAAAATAATAAATTAAAATCAGACATTGCTTTTCAACCATGCTTCAACAGAAAAAAAAATCAAACTCATAAAACAGGCCTGGACAGAAATAATGGTACCCGTGAAAATAATGTGATCAAAGGGACATGTTAAATCAAAGTGTGTCCACTAATTAGCATCACAGGTGTTTACAATCATGTAATCAGTCAGTGGACCTGTATATAGTGCTGCAGATACTCACTGTGCTGTTTGTTGACATGGTGTGGACCACACTCAACATGGACCAGAGGAAGCCAAAGATAGAGTTGTCTCAGGAGATTAGAAAGAAAATTATAGACAAACATGTTAAAGGTAAAGGTTATAAGACCATCTCCAAGCAGTTTGATATTCCTATGACTACAGTTGCACATATTATTCAGAAATTTAAGCTCCATGGGACTGAAGCCAACCTCCCTGGACGTGGCCACAAGAGGAAAATTGATGACAAATCAAAGGGACAGATAATATGAACGTTAACAAAAGAGCCCAGAAAAACGTCTGAAGAGATTAAAGGTTAACTTCTAGCTCAAGGAACATCAGTCTCAGATTGCACCATCTGTCATTGTTTGAGTCAAAGTTGACTTAATGGGAGATGACCAAGGAGGACACTAAATCATAAAAAAGCCAGACTGTAATTTGCCAAACTACATGTTGACAAACCCCAAAGCTTCTGGGAGGATGTCCTCTGGACACATGAGACAAAAATTGACCTTTTTGGCAAGACACATCAGCTCTATGTTGACAGAGGGAAAAATGAAGCATAACAAAAAGAACACTGTCCCAACTGTGAAACATGGAGGCTCTGTCATGTTCTGGAGCTGCTTTGCTACATCTGGCACAGGGTGTCTTGAATCTGTGAAGGGTACAATGAAATCTCAAGACTATCAAGGGGTTCTAGAGAGAAATGTGCCCAGTGTCAGAAAGCTTGGGCTCAGTCATGAGACTGAGATGGTCATGGGTCTTGCAACAAGATAATGAGCCAAGACACAGCTGAAAACACCCAAGAATGGCTAAGAGAAAAACATTGGACTATTCTGAAGTGGTCTTCTATGAGCCCTGACCTAAATCCTATTGAGCATCTTTGGAAGGAGCTGAAACCTGCTGTCTGGAAAAGGGACCCTTCAAACTTGAGACAGCTGGAGCGGTTTTCTCATGAGGAGTGAACCAACATACCTGCTGAGAGGTGCAGACGTCTAACTGACAATTACAGGAATCGTGTGATTGCAGTGATTCCCTCAAAACGTTGTGCAACAAGTTAAGGGTAACATCATTTCTGTCCAGGCCTGTTTCACAAGTTTTATTTTTTAGAAAAATATTGAGTTGAAACATGACTGAAAATCAATGCCTGACTTTCATTTGTTCATTTTATATACTTTTATGTATTAATACTTTTGTCAGATTCAAGTTATTTCTGAGACCATTCTGTTTGTTTGTTTTCATTAAATGACGTGCCAACATTTTTGTCCAAGTGTGTAACCAATTTCTCAAATCTGTGATTCTACAGGTTTGAAACTATTTAGCTTTGGGTCAGACTCTGACTCCAACATATAAGGCTGTAAGGACAAGTCTTCTGTTGTTGATATATTTTAATCATTTTGTGGTCCTATCTCTGCTATCAAACTACATAAAGGTGGAGTGGACAATGATCTATATCACTAGTACAACCTGGAGGGGGTTAAGCCTAGTTTATACTTTGAGTCGCACGTCTTTTCCCCCCTGCTGAGTGACAAAAAAATTGTGCAACTTCTGTCTGCTCTCCCACTGCCATCCCCCAGTGACAGCCGTCTTGTGCATTCCCCCCGGTCAGAACTGTGCTGATGGGACGTTGCGGCTCTCAGTGTGTGATAGGTCCAGAGTTTGTGGGTTTGTTTCTTATGAGGCGCACAGCAGCGTGCCAGTGGAGTTGGAGCTTGACCAGAACAGGACCCTGAGCAGCTCTATTCCTCCTTCTGCATGTTATTTTGTTTAAAATTATATTTTTTGTCTGAAGCCAGCTTTAAAAGGAGCTCAAAGAGCAGCTGGTTTGATCCATGTCCCAAGGATGAACGTGAGCGCGCAGCTGGGCGCGTTCTTTTTTTTTCTTCCACCGTAAAAAAAAAAAAAAAAAAAAAAAGAGCAGCTCTACTTCACTCAA
>JAUBOC010000160.1:13854269-13869581 GCA_032275365.1 Anablepsoides cearensis | reverse complement strand
TTATCTTTGTGGATTGATATATACTGCTTTGGCAATATACTGTTTGTGGATTGATGTATGTATCTGCTGCTGCTACTGCACCTGAATTTCCCCACGTGGGACAATAAAGGCTGTTTCTATTCTATTCTATTCTATTCTATTCTAGACAACGGACGGACGGATACACGCAAGAAAAAAAAATATTTTTAGATATTCTTACCTTTGTGTTGTACGGCAAAAAAATGCTAATAAAATTTCGCAGCATCAAAAAATGTAATACATTTATCAACACGTCAACCTTCAAAGAAACACTGAAGTAATTTAAACTTTAAATCTGACCAAATAAAAATGTCTCAAACACAACTGAATCAATCCTTGGTTGTTTCACATCAGAACATGTCACTGCTTTGATGCTGAATTACATCAGGTCAACAAAAATAGGGGCCCTAAAATCCCTGTCCCTGATAAACAATAATGGATTGTGATATTTACATTACACATTTTGAACTCATAAAACAACATTGTTTTTACTTGTCTTGTGTTTCCTTTTACAATAAATGCTTTATAAGAAAAAAAAACATTTTGCTTTATGTTTGTGGTTATACTGTTTATTTACTTTAATATGCATTAAAATATTAGCATGATTGTTTAATCCCTAAAAGCTGTCTGTCTTATTTATTTGAATGTCTATTTAAGTTGACCACAATAAGTATTTTTATGTGTTCCTGTTTGCAGGGGTTGCACTTGGTAATTTTTACATGTCGAATGCCTTTCCTGATGCAATCGGGGCTCAAACCTGCAACCTCAGGATTACCAGACTCCGGCATTGACCACTAAGCTGCAACGGCCGCCCAAATGTGTTGCATTATCTGTTAAAATTGTACTTCTATTTATTATCATCTTATTCAGTCTGTCTGTCTTATTTGTTTGAATGACTGCAGTTTTTCTCATCTTTAGGAGCCAGTTCAAGATGTTTCAGCTTTTCCGTCTGATTTATTGTCACAGCAGTTTTATGGATGATTTCAATAGTTAAAAATGTCCGTAAACTCTTGATACTCTTGCTGGTTTGATATCAGATGGGAGACCAGCAGAAAGCAGAGGGTACAACAAAGACTGACCTGTTCAAGCAAGAAATTGCAGATAGATAGGAAATTTATGAATCATTGAGTAATGAATAAATCATAAATATCAGTGAAAAATAGTCATTAAAGAGTGAGTAGTTTATCACCACCTGTGGCAGACACATCTGTTATCTGGAGAGTCTGGGGACAAGACATTTAGACGAGAAGATTTATTAATATGACGAGAAGTGAGAAAATGTTACAAACCCAGTGTTGTGCAGCTAAAACAATATAAAAGGAACATGATATGCTTAGCTTGCATTTGTTTTTTTATGTTGATATATTTTTTTGTATTAATATTTGTATAATGGATTGCATTAAGTTTTTTTATTTGTTTTATGTATTAATTCAATTGTATTACCAATTTTATTGTTATGTCATTATGATGTTATTGTTATGTGGACCCCAGGAAGAATAGTTATTGCTGAGGTAATAATGGGGATCCTTAATAAAGCTTATTAAAACTAAACTGTGAGAATAAAGCATATTACTGTAAAATAATTCAAAAATATGCAAACTGCATTAAAAACTCCTCATTTTGCTGAAGGCAGAATCAATAAAACAGGCCTGATATAATAAACAATAAGGTAAATATTTAATTTTTTTTTCAGAATAATCAGGTTTTGTTAAATTAAAACAATAATTTGAGCTATTAAAACAACTAAACACTAATAATTTAATCCAACTCAACCACTTTGTCTAAACAAAATTCATACTTATTTTAAATTCATCTATGGACTATTAAGTGAATGCAAAGGTTGAATGAAATGAATATTACTTTTTTACATTTAAATGAGGTTTGGTGGAAGAGCAGCACATGGCTCAGTCAGTAAAGCTGCCTCCCACCAAGAAGGTTGCCGGATCAAATTCTGCCCGAGGACCTTTGTGGGTAGAATCTGCAGCGTCTATGTGAGTTTCCTCCCACAAAAACATGCATGCTAGGTTAAGTGGTAACTCTAAATTGTCCTTATGTCACTCAGAGAATGAATAGTTTGTTTTGTGTGTCTCTGTGATGGACTAGCATGATCAAATCCACAGAAGGTTAACTGAACTACAACAACATAACTGCTTTAGAAAAAAAAAAGTTAAGAGAAAATGAATTTAGGAGAGATTTTTGGTTCAATGTTGTTTTTTAATTTGTCTTTAACACGTTTTTATTTTGATGCATTTTTGTTTTAATATGTTTTACTTGTCATCAGTGTTTATGTGTTTGGTTTTAATGTTTTGCAAGACATTTCTACTACGGAGTTGAAACATTAATCCAAAATATGTTATTTTTGTCATTATTTGAATAATAGTTTGTTTTTGTGTTAAACAACAATAATTTTACATTTCTTATGTGGTGAACTTGATTGGGTGCTTGGTTTGTAATATAAAGGCCTGAAAGGCATCAGCAGAGCACCTGTAGCCTCGCACCTGAGAGTAGCACAGTCTTTTGACTGTCACTTTTCTATTTGTTTTGTATTCTTTTTTATTATTATTATTATTTCAGTACAGTAACAAAATATAACTGATTGATTCAAGACTAGTGTGTGACTATAATGTGTTGCTTTTGAAAGAACTGTCTGGGTGAGGCCTGCTGCATTCATATGTTTCTTGGTATTATCTATGTGTTATAGAGTAACTGTGCAGCCAATTACTAATCTAATAATCAGAACTATTTGTGTTTAAATAACCAGAAAATCAAGAAGGACAGAACAAAAATTGTAATCCTATTAATTTTGGTGAAATGTTTACTATCAGACACAGAAATTAACTAATTAAATAAAAAGGTTTGTAACATAACCATGAATATTTAAAGTTTAATCTGCTCTTTTTATTCCAGCTTCAATCATTCAGATTGACTGCCACCTTTTAAAACAAGGGAGCATCTGTCACTTTCTTTCCCACCAGCCTTCATGTTCTGGCACCTCTCAGAGAAAAGCCAGCACCGCTGCGCTGCTTTAAGACCATAGGTGTTTGTAAATGTCACAGCTAGTAACTAATCCAACACGGTAAATGCCATTCAGGTCTTGTCAGTGAGACAAAAGCTCCCTCAGAACAGTTCGACAAAACCAGTTTCCTCTGACTAAAGGACTACAGCACATGGTTTCACAGAGGCTGTGGTCACAGAAACAGAACAACATGTTGGAGGTTTTGCCCGCAGTGCAGTCATTTACTTTACACGTCAGCTCTTGACAGGCGGAGTGGATGAAAAAAGGTGTGAGATAATGATATGGTCAATTAGAAGAAACTGGGGGAGGGGAAGCTAAGTGTAAAACTGTATTTGTTACTTTTGAGCTCTGTTTTCTGGTTCTCGACTTTAGTTTATAAGATTAATTTTTCATGGTACAACTTGGTTGTGAGTCTCAAAAACATTTGATGAAAATAAGCAATATGATGCCTTTTTCTTTAAATATTGGGGAAAGAAACTCCCAGTTAGACCCTATATAACAGTACAAAAGCCCTTCATTTGATAGCTTTGACTGGTTGAATCTTCACAACCCGCCTCCTCCTAGTTTAGCTCAATTACCTCTGTCATTCAGTAAAACGTTGAAGGAGAAGAGGGAGAAGGTGAGGGATCAAGACAGTCTCCCTGAACTGCAGCTCCCATCCTTTTTGCCATTTTGCTTTTTCTGCGATATATATATATATATACTTTTTTTGCTCATCCTCAAAAACATACAGAGCCCGCAAGATTTTCTTTTCTTTTGGGTTACCTTGCAATACTTTTTGCGTTGCCTCGAAAACTTTTGCATTCCCTTGCTATATTGTTTTGCTTTCCCATGCAAAAGTTTGTTTTGTATGAACTGAAATAAATCAGACTTTTGTTTCGAAATATCCGGTTACCAAAACAGGATGTGTTGCCACAAGTTCTGGAAATATTTAGGTTGTATTTTGTGGCTGCACAGATTTAAAATATCTGCATATTAAATATACTCATGTGTCTATGATACATTTAATCTAAAGCTAAATTAAAATAGTAGTTTAACTACTGTATAATGGTGAGCATGTGAATATGTGAATAAACCTGTTGAACAACGGTGATAAATTGCTTTTGCGAGGAAAACCAAAAAGTATTGTGAAGTGACACTAGTATTTTGTGGGAATGCAAAAGAGAAAAATTGCAAAACGGAAAAATTGTTCTTGTCCCCATGTGGGCTCTGTAAAAACAAACAAAACAAATGTTGAAAGTTGTTTTATTGGAGGTATTGAGTAACAAGAACTTGAGTTCTGCATGTTGTCATCTTTCGACTGGTTTGGGGTAAATTCTGGTATTTTTGTTTTATTTACAATAATATGTATGCAAATTTCTGCAGTATATTTTTTTATGTGACTATAATTCATATTCTTCATGTGCTGCTGCCATTATCTTAATTTATTTATCACCATGTCAGAATAATTACATGCAAAGCTGATTTTGCAGTCAAATCATATGTCTTTTTTTTATAAGAAAAGCTAATTTGTGACTACTGACTTTAACAATGGTCAAAATGCTTTCATGTTCTCAGCCTGAAATTAGTACAATGCAGCTCAACTTGACTGGTTGTGACAAACTTCAGTCATAAAAACAAAGTGATGGACTGAGACAGGAGGGGAATGAATGAAGTAATTAAATGTTGAGAGTGATGATGTGAGTAATGATGGTGACTGCAACTGGAACTGGCCTGGCACTGTAATCTAATCTTCTATATAATATGATGATATAAACTCTTTAGGTGACAGAAATACCAGGATCATGAAGATATATAAGTTGCAATTTGGTGAGACATGCATGTACTTTTTTTTTTTTTTTACATATGTTTAGGTCATCAACAAGTCAAATAAATAATGCTGAAAAGCTTTTTTTTTTTTTTTTACTGATGAAGACAGATGTTTGCAATAACTAAGTTTCGTTTTGCTCATTCTGGCAAATTAAAGCAGTTTTATCAGGGGCTTATATCGAAAAGATGTCAAAACACACAGAGAATACTGTAAGTAAAAGAACATCTTTAAATTTACAAGCTTTAAAGCAAAATGATATTTGTTTGAAAAGTATCCTTACCAATTGTCAACATCCATTTCATAGTTCCTGGTTAAGTCAGTTAAATGTTAACTGTTAAACATCTAGAAGGTAAAACTAGTCAATGAAAATTTTAATAAATAAAATTATATCAAGCATTTCCCCTTTAAATAATGCAACATGAATATTATATTATGTAAAAAATTGAGTCTGTTACAAAAATTACTTAATATTGTTTGTAGTTAAAATAAGAGGCTGGACTTCCTGTAAATACACCCCACTGATCATATTCTACCTTAAAATAAACTACACCTACTCTGCAGCCCTGCAGTGTACCAGAAGTGGTCTGCAGGAGGGTTACATGCGAGCTTAAGCGTCTGAAGCATTTCTGCAGAGTTTCATTCAGCTTCCAAAAAAAATGTAAAAGAACCAGGTGAGACTATGTGAATAGAATAATAATAAAAAAAATCTGAAGCACTTATATGAGGGAGTGTAGGAGGTTAAATACCTGTAATTAAAATAAATAGCTGCTTCATGTTCTTATACTGCTGAGTTGTTATTTACCTATCACTCCTCACTACTACATTCATATACAGTGTTTCAGTTTCAACCTTAGGAAGTTTCCAGGAACATGCTGTCAAGGAAATAATGAAAACCTTCACTCTTTCCCCCGGTGTGCTCTGAAAACTTTCCCTCAAACTTCAAGCTGAGGGGAGAATATCTCCTGCAGTTGAATCACCTGCTCGGTTCATGTGTTTAAAGCAGCAGTGAAAATAATTTAAACCAAAATCCTTACATTATCTGGAACATTCATCTGTGAAAAAGATTATTTTAAAAAAGTGTGATTCTGTGAAAACATTATGAACACTCAACATATTACCTGTTCTTTGAACAACCTCTGTTTGAAAAATGTTTATTTCTGACAAGTTAATAAGTTAATAGTTAGTCCAAGTGAAGCTAAGCTAAAGAGCTATCTACAACAGGTGAGGAGTTGTCCATAACATTCCACAGAACCCCACTTAAAAAAATGCCTTACCATGTAAATTATTAAAATAACCATTACTTTACATTACGCAATGAACAGTACTGAAAATGTAGCTTAAATGTGCAAATAAAAGTGTTATAGTAAGCATGGTGGACTTTAGACATAACATAAAATAATTTAAAGATGAATTTAAGTATTGTTCTAATAAATTAAAACAAAATGATATTTTATGTAATTTAATAGGCTAAAACTACTCAGAAACAAGCATTTACATCTAGAGTTTATGGTTGTTTTTAACCTCTGATTTTACATGTTTTATTTATAGTCTTTTGGTTTAAATGATTAGGAGACAACTTGCTTTGATCAGTATGTGAAAAATAAAATACGCACATATCAGCCAATAAACACCTTCCTTCTCTTTTTTTAAGGTGTTGATAAGTAAAGCTGCCGTGTACTAATGAAGGTCCTCAGGTTTTGCGTCAGAAGTCAGGGAAACAGTGACGCACAGCTGGCATCAAAGAAGATAACAATACCAGCTGATTTTTGAAGGTGAATGAGAAGGAAGTGAATAAGTCGTCGTGAATTGAAAAGTCCTTCAATGATCATACGCTTTTTAAAATTTGTTTAGACAAATACTTTCCCAAATCCTTTCAGTTGTTTTGTTTGTACCTTTTTTTGCAGTGGTGTTTATGATGCTCTTTATATAGTCTCAATTTGTTAAAAATATAATGTTTTGAAATGATTTAAAAAGCTACAGCAGACTGCACTGTGTGGCAAGATGACATGACACTGTTTCTGTGTTTTCTGACGGGAACATGTTTTTTTTTTCATGATAATAAATACAGAAGAATAGCTTTACACCTCAGCCTCAGCATGGTTGTAAAAGATAATAAAAACCTAGTATTCCTTGAAGAAATGCATGTCACTCATCACCTTTTGTCCTTGTTGTTAGCTGTTACTGATTCTAAATACAAATCACTTGAGACAGTCAATACAACAATTTTAAACAAAATCTTGTGTTTAGTGTTGCACATATGATGTGTTATGAATTACTCTCCACTACAACCACTCAAAATTATAGCTCATTTTTTGTAAAAATATTGAAAATATAGCCTTTTTGTGTATTTTATGTGTGGGTTAGCTGAAGCAGTCATTTTAAAATGAATTTGCTCCAAATGTTAAGTATTGGTTCATTAAACTCTGTCTAGTGGTTCCTACATTGCTAACAGTTGAGTTCACATAGTTATTGGCAATTTTTGAATAAACACCTTGTGCAATTACAACCACATAGTGCCTGTAATACTGGATTACTTATATGCTTGTATTTGTTCATGTCAGTTGACTGCAGTGGTCATCTTGTGAAGTGACTCCAAAAGTTGATCAGTTGTTGATTTATATCCAATGATTCATTTCTGAAAGTTACATTAAGATCCGTCCAGTGGTTCAGTTATTTTGGTAAAAGACGCGCGCAGAGATGGGCAGAAACATAGGCTACAAGCTTTCATTCATGGATTATATGAAATCAAAAGAAATCACTACAACCAATAAATTACACCTTCTTTTGTTTCATCCTTTGGAAGATGTAAGCACTCCTTCGCCTCCAACTCCCTTTATTCACTTTTGAATAAAACTCGATCATTTTGACGCCACACCCCTTCATCCTCAGAAGCGCCAAATCTTATGTTCTCATTGTATTTTGGTGTTGATTTTAAGACGCTCCCTCGGTCTTACCTCTGTGCCTGGCGCGCTGTGGAATGAGGAGCGTGGACTCGTTGTCATAAGAGATGTTCAGCGTCTCCAAAGAGCAGTTGTTCTGGAGCGCATCGGCCAGCGCTCCGACGCACTCTGAGTTCACAGATGTGTCGTTTCGCTCCAAAACATCCATCTCTTCCACACAGTGTTTTCTAACTCCACCTAACGCTGTCTAAATTGATCAAAAAAGTATATTCGCATGAACTTTCAGAATCTGGAGCTTTCAAAGTTGAAACAAAAGAGTCAAGCAACCATAGTCCTCTAAAAAAAGAAAGAAATGGGGAAAAAAAGAAAGGAAGGAAGAAAGAAAAGAGAAACCTGCAGATTACTGCCTATGTTTGTTTTTATTTCTGCTAAAATGTTCCTAGTCAGAATGGGTGCGCTCTGAAGGGAGGAGCGCGGCGCAATGCTGCGCCTTTTGCCAAATGACCTGAATGAAGTGAGCGAGTGAGCGCAGAGGAGAGGGAATTTCTAATGTCAGGCAGGGTGCGTGCGCGTGCGCGTGTATTTATGTTGGGGGTGGTCTGTGTTTACCACCCACTATGCTTAATAAATATTAACGCTTCTATTGGTCAGTTTACGCACAGATTTATGCGGAGTATTGTTTTTTGATGTTGAGCAACTTGTTAAACAGGAAGCAAAATGTTTCTTCTGATAGTTCAAAAAGCAGTTTTATCCTCGCCTCTGAGTTCAAATAATTATTGCAAGTTCCTCGTGCTTGACTCCAATGAAAGCCTCTGCAGGGGAATTTAAACAGTCGGGATGTTTCCACACAGCCTGCTTCAGGTATTAAGCTCCTCGTGTGTCAGCACTAATTTGATTTGCAGGCTGACTGAGTTGTTTGCAGATTTAATTGACAGCATGATCGTTTCCACCGCGTTTAATGTATGCTGATGTGATGCTTACAGTCGAAGCTCCTCACAGGCTCACTGCTGCCCTCAGGTGGTGAGTGAGGACATCACCTCAGGAAACGCTTCACATCATGTGAATGAAGCTTCTTCAGTCTGTCTTTGTGCATTTCACAACTACTGTTAATCATTTGTTTAACAATAAAGTTGGATCCAAGAATTAACATTTTAAAGAAGAAAAAAAAAAGAGATTGACAAAATACAAGCAAGCTCAGTGTTAGCATTAGAAAACACTCACATCCTATAATATGCTGAGGACCTTCAGAGAGCTCTTTAAAGAAACAGTCAAATATCAACCCAACACAATACAACACAATCATGGCTGAAGAGTGAATGACTCACTTTCTCTGACTTGATCATATAGACATCAGTATTTTACTGGATCTGTTATTTGAGAAAAACTAAGACATTAAACAACAAGAAAAGAACTGATCAGCTTTGGAGGTCTTTCTGCAGTTGTAAAATGTTTTACTAAATGTAACTTGGTTTATTTTGTTGCATTTAATTTGTTCAAAAGTATATCGCAGTGCAGCGCAAAAGAAAAGATGAGGAACACAGCCATTTTTTTATTTAAAGATGTGATATATTCAGTGAGGAAGCTGCCCAAGAAAATGGAATTGTATTTCTTGTGAGCTTGTTTTGCGAGACGTTTTCCAAACCTGCTGTAACTTCACAGTCTAAATGGGTCAATGTTTGTTTGTAAATAAATATGCAATTTATTTTAAATAAAATAAAAAAAATGAGATGTGTGGTTCCATTTTTTTATTTTTGTAAAACTCTGACCTGGAGTTTTCACAATTAATTCTGATTTCTCTTTAGTATAATGGTAAGCTCTCTATTTTCCAGAATTTTTCATTTTAATGTAAAATTTAATGGAGTGTTCTCAATGAAAGTTAAAAGGCAGCACCAAGTTACAAAGCTTTCTACATGTGCAACTAAAACTTTTATCTTTTAAAAGGTTTTCTTCCTTTCTTTTGTATTTCCCTCTTCCTTTACCTGATTTCCCACCCACTCTCTCTTTGCACTTTGAGTTTTTACTTTAGCTATGAGTGAGTCACCGCTGTGGCTGCTCAAAGTCTAACAATTAATTTTAAATAAATCAAACAAACAAAATAATAAAAAATTGGAATCAGACAGGCATTGTGTCAGGTTTGCTTAAAAGATGCATTTAGATCATATTAATTTCGAAGGCTATGACCATTTTAACACAAGCAGCGCTGATGTGGCACCTAATATTCCTGTAGTGATTCAATTACCTTGTTTGGTTTTAGTCATTTAACGCAGCACTTTTTGCAAAGTCTTGTGAAAGATAGTTCACTTTCATCATATTTTTGTGAATGAAAAAAATGAGGATGTTTTTTGTTGGAAATTCCATTAGTCTGAAGTTGTCACTAATTATATGAAGATTTCTACGTATGAACAGGAAATTGATGAAATTGTCTCCTAGCTGGAAATGAGCTGCAAACACAATGCGAGCCTTGGGTCTGGAAGGGTTAAATGCTTGTTTTTTTTTTCTGTAAGCCTTACAGAACAACTCTCTCTTCTGTGCCTTCTGTAAACTTGAAAGGTTAAAAAGTCGCTGTTGTCTGAGGTGTGATATTGCTGAGAAGAGCAGGCGGCATCTGCTCGGCCTTCAAGCCGACAAAGAACTGAGAGAGGAGAGAAGAGAGGGAGATAAAAACGGGGCCATTACTTCAAGCACCTCCTCTGTAATCTCTCATTTGGTGTGTGTGTGTGTGTGTGTGTGTGTGTGTGTGTGTGTGTGTGTGTGTGTGTGTGTGTGTGTGTGTGTGTGTGTGGCGTCAGCAGGTCATGTGCAGAGCCACTTAGCACAGATAAACAAGCCTTGTGAGGACGCCAATCAAGGCGAGAAGCGAGACTAGTGCTCCCCTTTGAGTGTGCTAATTGCTGGCATGGCATGGGGCATTGATTACAGATACTCCACTGCTGATGAGGACAAGTTGAAGATAATCACCTCAGGGGTGGTGCTTCACATCTCATGTCTGCATCTTCTGATGCTTCAGTATAGCCATACTTTGCTGCAGTTGCTGTAAACACACTCAGATCATGTTACAGATCAAATAAACAACCGTGGCTCCAGAAGGCCCATCAATACAGGCAGGCAGCGTGGCGGAAAGACATTAAACAGCAGGTGGTGACTGCAGGTAATGGATAGGGAATGCATCAGTGCTAAGCTGAGCTAAAGCAGATTTCTGTTTCCTTCCACTCAGCTCTGCCTGTGGCTCCTGGACCCCAGGGATCGATTGGTCAAACATGGTTCCAGGCCAACATAAAGCGTAGGGGTGCAGGGTTGGAGTTACTGTGGTGCTTCCTGATAGGGAAGCTCAGAAGAGAAACCCATCAACTCACTAATTACCCAGTCTGCAGATGCAAACTGTAAACATGTGACAAACAGCAGTTCTGATGCTTTTTAGACTTGGTCAGATTTGAAAATTCTTCTGCTTCCTGAAATCAATAATTATAACTCCACAAGGTCAAAATGCTTTATTAGGTGCAAAATAAAACTGAATGAGATGATTTGTAGATTATTGTTGCATCATATTAATAACGTATTGCACATAGACACATGTATAATCAACAATAGTACGACAGTTGTAATCCAGGTGGTTGAGACAGTGCAGCAATCTGGAGCTCTTGTTCAGAGAAGCACCATAATCCTTATATTTATCCAGTCTGTAAAGAAAACACAAGACAAGAAAATCAGATAAAAACCAGACATCTTCTTTAGAGATGAATATGTTATAATAATGGTAAAAGTTCTAGCTCAGAAACTTTTTTATTTTATTGTTATGGGTCACGGAGACACAACCTCTGAAAATCATGATATTTGAGTTATGTTACCAATTTTCAGCTTCACCGTTTTAAAATGGATTTTGGACACCGAAAAGATTATATATTTATGGTAAAATTGATAAGAAATTAGGTTCCATCTACTACATTATTTTTTATAAAACCTGAGATTTTCTGCTGCCTTTGCATTTTTGTCTATACACGAGTTTTAGATATGAAAATATGAGATATTCAAAAAAGCTTTTGAAAGTGATTATTATTTTTAGTACTTTTTACTTTTGCAGTTGTTATTTTATAGAAAACATAACAAGCAAAACAAATTGATAACAACAGGAGCATCTTTGTCACTTCACATGCATGGAATGTATTTATTGAAAATATTTATTCCCTTAAGTAAAGTAGTGTATAAGTGAGTATAATAGTAGGTTCTTGTACTGTTTGTGAATCACTTTTAGGACAGCAGTGTAACGTGATCCACATTCTTGCAGTCAAGTCCGGAAAGTAGCTAATGGATATCGTACAGCTAGAGATATATCAATATACATTAATGCTGCCTGTGGTAATGTGTTGTAAAAGGCAGCAGTGAGCCAAAAACAGAGAAGAAAGTAGCTGTAAAGTCAATGGTTTTTGTGTGGAAATCAATAAACTGAAGCTGTTTTACAGTATATGTAATAAAGAAAGCAAAACTATAGTTTTTCCAACAAGCACTCACCTTTAAAGTGTTTTAGACTACTTTCCAGTGACACGTTCGGACATTTTTATTCAGATAGATGAAGATGTAAAAGCTAAAAATAAAAAAGGAAACCTACAAAAATGAAATGTGCTGCCTATTTAATGTTTAATGTTATTAAACATATAAATTTAGAGTTATATTGCCTACAGTATATTATTCAATTTTAACATTGTCTTCTGCTCAACAAATTTATGAATTTATTTTAAATTCTTATTAATTTCTGTGGCAATCTGTGTTTTCACCTGCGTCCTCCTGATTGGCTGACACCTGTTGGAGCTCACCTGCAGTAGGCTTTCCTGACGAGCGTCTGGGGTTTATTAGACGGCACTGAAGTTCTGGTCCTCGCCGGAGCAACACATACTCGATGGTATATGTCCTGGCTGTTTACTTTTGTAATCTTACCTTGAGTAAACTTACCTGTGCTCCCCCCCCAGTAAGAACTTAATTTACCTCAACTCAAACATCAATATCACTCCACCTGCAGATACTCACCTCGTCTCCTTCCTTTTCAGCCCCAGAGTTCCATCCTGATCTCCACTGTAAATAAAGAAACACTTATCTTTGGTAAATTGCCTCCTGTGTCTGTTCTCCTAATAATGCTCACCTTTGACCTACCAGCAAACCTGATAATTTCTTCCAGCATTTTAATGATCTTTGTTCATGATAAATATTGAAATTTGAATTTCATGAATATTGTATATTTGTGACTGTAATTATGTAATATTTCTTTCAATGATTTGACAAAATAAAAGGCATTGGTTGACCAGTCCTATTTACGTATTTGGCAACATGTAAAACAGTTTAAAGAAGGTATTCTTAAGCTTTTATGTGATTTTATTCAAAATAAAGTAAAATTTAGAAAAACCTAAATGCTAAAAAGTCAAATGTTTTCTATTCCAGATCACTTCATTAAAGGGGGATTAGTTGAATATGAAAATAATGCACAAGTATTGCTAAATGTTAAAGTACTAGATAAAAAAAGAAAATCAAAGTGATAATTTTCCTCTAATAGATTACATTTTTACAGTTTACAAATGTGTTGTTTCTTTGTCCAATCCAGAGGACAAAAGTAAAGATCTTGATAGGTTTTCTTTACAGTAACAGACACCATACACATGCAACACCCAGGTTTAACTACTATATAGATCAGAGCTTTCTTAATAAGTTCATATTTGACAAAGCATTCATTATAAATTACAAAACCAGTTAAATAAAACATGAATATATTCTGATTAAGTGTTTATTACACATTTTACATAAAACAATAAATAAACTTATATTATTACAGCTCATAAAACAATAATGGAAACACTATAGAATTTAATAACTAAATTAAGAATCCAGTAAACAGTGTTTTGCCACACAGTATTGTTTTCCCTTGTTTTTGACTTGGATGTCCAAACAGTAAGCCCCCATGTGCCACCTGCACCATGTACCTTTGACCACTGAACAGATGACTGCTCACACATTTGAGGACAGATCACACAGGTCCATCGCCTCCGAAGACAATCATGACACAAGACGCTGGTAAATAACTCAGCCTTTAGGCTCACCTTTGACCCGCCAAAGTCCTTGCAGGGAGACGGGGAGGCAGGGGAGGGAGGAGACAGGTTTTAGACGCAATAACAGCTAATCAGTGACAGGTGAGCTTCCTCTTTAGACCTGGACACACTGGAGGAGAGCTGGTGAGTGAAGTCATTACTCTGCTTTATGTCTTTTTCTTTTTAGTCGTCAATCAGCAAATTTCAAAAATATTAGGGATAAAACATTAAATTTAAGATTGTTAAAATTTTTTAAAGCTATTATTCCTATTGAGGAATCAGGAACCTTGTAAAAATCTGCCAGAAAGCATAAGATACTTTGATGTAATGCTCAGAACAAGAACATGAAATCATTTATTCATATTACTGTGTGTTTTATATATGACAACTGTGATCTTAGGTTTAATAGTGAAAACATTTATGTTCTGTTCTAGTTATCACTCCTAGAAAGCACTGCTGTGAAAACAGATCAGATAAGACTTGTAGAAAATAACACAGTAAGATACAGAAGATAAAAACAGAGGTAAATTCTATTCACTTTTGAGTCAAATCGCCTGCTGTTCTTGGGTCAAACTGAACCACAAGGCCTCAGTCTTAGCACTGAAGCTGTCTCACATTTTGTTCATACGTGTCACTTAGGTGAAAATATATTGACAATATATGAACCCAATGGAGTGATGGAGCTTTGTCTCCATCACAGTGGGGCTCTAATGCTCCTTTAGACTAGAGGGTCGGCAATACGAGGCATGGGTGGTTCTGCTAGAAATCCTTTTATTTCTAGTTTAGTGTGACAGGTTTTGAGTCTGGTTTTAAGACAGCCCCCATCTGAGACCCTCTGTGACCCGACAGTTATGTCCTCTTCAGTGTTGGTGTTGCTGCCTGTGTCACAGCATAATCTCGACAGTCTCCTCTGCATATTATTCTTATGCAAATGTGGGATTTTTCAAACATAGATTGAAAAGGGTGGTTTCTGACCTGATTGTACATGGAGCCTTTCTGTCAAAATGTTTGTCCAGTTCTGCTGTGAAAGAGCTCATAAGCTCTCTTGATGTGCTGTTGCTGCTTGGGGTTTTCTGCCTGTGGGCAACAATTTTCTAGAGCCTTTGTGCCACTAAAATAGCTTTTGAGCCCATCACCTGTCGAAGAATAAATAATAAATAGTGGTCAAACTGTGTTGTTTGTTTATGACACTCACTTACAATTTACCAGAGCCAGAGCTGGGAGCTCTTTATTTTGCAGGAAGCTCTCCAGAATGTTAAATGTTGAGTTCCACCACTAGAAAACATTTTGCTTAGTCTACAACCGGACTTGTTCGTGCAGCTTTGCTGAGGCTATGGTGCTTCTGTATATTCCACAATGCTCTTCATCTTGTGTTTAATGTTCTGCATTGCAGGCATTCATGACTATTAAGCTAAGGAGATGAAACAATGGGCCTCATGCAAGAACATGTTCGTATTCTTATCCTAAATTTTTCTTACTTTTGTTCGTATGAAGGGTTCG
>JAUBOC010000160.1:13835277-13846215 GCA_032275365.1 Anablepsoides cearensis | reverse complement strand
TTCTCTACAGTCTGTTTTGTTAGCTTTGTAACAACGCTCTGTTTACATGCAGACATTCCCTTTTTACATCACTTCCTATTTCTTCACATGTAAATATCTCAACAACCGTTCATCTCAGGGACGTGAAATTTGTTTTTCAACATGTTATCATTGTTATCTTTCCCAAAATGCATTCATGTTTATTACAAAAATTTGATGTCAGGGCACTTTAAGTTTTGAATGAAGATATGTTGAGATTAGCCGTGTCACGTGACATGTCTTACCTTAGTGAGAGTGATGAGTAGGCCTCGGATGGAAGTAACAATTATAATTCCAACCAAGATAAAAGAAATATGCTGAGACCAAAACTTAACCTGGGACAAGAAAAATAATCAAACATAAAGAAAAAAACTACCTCACAAGCATAAGATTTAAACTAGTGTTTTCAAGAATGAGCAAAGACTCTGTTTACAGTTGAACGCTCTCTAGAAATAACCCACATTATTCCAAGTTGAAAAAGTTACATGTTTCCACTGTAATGCTGTGCTCAAAGAGTCTGCAGTAGTTTCCATGCCAGGTCAATAGCTGGATCTGGGATTTTGGTATTTAAACAATACACCCATGCACATTTTTAGTCTCAACTAGGACTCGGCTATCCTCCATTGCTCCTGTTGCTCATCTGCTCACACGAAAAAAGTGCCCATAGTGCTTACAGATGATTTCATAATGATGCTGGGCGTTTCAAAAAAAGTTTCACCCTGAGACCTGCATTCAAAAAGCTTCGGCATCAGAGAAAACAACCGCTGTTGTCGCGTACACAAACAGCTGCAATGCAACAGTTTCACTTCAAAAACACAAACAAAGCCTAAAGGTAACTACGTGTATTTAATTTTGTAAAGATTCAACACAAGCGGAAAGAACAGATGAGAGACGATAATAACAAGCAATTATCTTTACAAGGGGTCGCAGCAGGTGTGCATGGGCGTGTACTTGTACTCATCACAGGGCTTTGCAGCTCTTTAAGGGACATAAACAAATCGCTTTGAAGTAAATCATTAAATTTAACTATGAATGCTTAAGTGTTATGGTTAGTGTCAAGGTTAACGCAGCACTCGCTACAAAAGATGTTAAGAGTAGGTCAGTGTAATAACCTCAGATGTAATAAAGGAACTTTTGGATGTGCGTGTGCACATGTGCATGGGTTTCTCACATCGAACTGGATGCCCAGATAGTTCACTGTAATTTCAATGCCCCTCGTCACCGGATCTGTCTTTCCAACTCGATCGAACACAATGTTTATTGTGGCCTGTAATAAAAAAAAAATATGTTTGTTTTTTTTATTAAGATGAATACCACCGTGTGCTGTTATAAAACACTTGAATATACACTGCCTGGCCAAAAAAAAAGTTGTTACCTATAGGTACAAGCCTCTTATTGGATAATTACTGCATGGGCGATTGATTATCTTTTAGCTGGCAACAAGTTATTTAACCCCAACTGGTGCAATAAGTTGCTTCTCATTTCTTAAACAACCATGTGGAAAGATACATCCTGTGGTCGCGGAAAATATGTCAGTCCGTTTGAGAAGGGTCAAATCATTGGCTAACAAGAAAAAAAAGGCTTCAATTTGCTAGAGAGCATAAAGTTTGGATTCTGGAGCAATGGAAGGTAATGTGGTGATTTAAAAGTCCAGATTTACCCTGTTCCAGAGTGAATGGTGCATCGAGGTAAGAAGAGAGGCAGGTGAAGTGATGCACCCATCAGTGCCTACTGTACCAGCCTGTCAGGGCCGTGCTATGATGAGAGGCTGCTGCAGTTGGTCAGGTCTAGGTTCAGCAACAGTTTGTGCTCAAAGAATGAGGTCAGCTGACTACCTGAATATACTGAATGACCTGGTTATTCCATCAATGATTTTTTTCTTCCCTGATGGCACGGACATATTCTAAGATGACAATGCCAGGATTCATCAGGCTTGAATTGTGAAAATGTGGTTGAGGCATCATTTTCACATACGGACTGGCTCCATAGAGTCCATTGAGAATCTATGGGATGTGCTGGAGAAGATCAGACTCTACCATCGTCAATGCAAGATCTTGGTGAAAAATAATGCAACACTGGATGGAAATAAGTTCTGTGACATTGTAGAAGCTTGTTAAAACAATGTCACAGCAAATGTGTGCCAAAAGCAAAGCTAAAAATGGTCCAACAAAATATTAGTGTGTGACCTTTTTTTTTGGCCAGGCAGTGTATAACAGTATAAAGTACATGATATTAGGAGGTATGTTACAGTATATTCATGTCTTTACCATGAAAATTTTCCAAACGCAATAGATGGAGAAGAAGTAACCAAGAAAGTTGAAGTATTTTCCCTGAAATGTCTTGGAGTATTCAATCCGCTCCTAAAAACAGCAAAAATGGTAGCAAATAATTAAATCATTTTTCACATGTCAGCAAAATAGATAAATATTTCTAATAAGACGTGTGCTGTGGGTTTTAATAACTCAGCTAGTTTTATTAGTTTAATTTAAAGGACTAATAGCAAAGGTTTGTGTGACATAATATTTCTCTGTCTAGACAAGCTGAAAAACATTGTATTAACTAAAAGAAAGATCCAACACGATACTTTTAGCTATTTCAGAAAAAATATACTTCATTAAATACTTTTATTCATTTCTGTTTGTGTTAGACTGAAGTACCAACAAGTTCCTAAATTTACACTAAAAACAGAACATTTCATGTATGAACTGATGTGTATAGAATGCATATTAACTAGTATGCTTGACTAAACAGTCTTTTTTTTTTAAATTGATGAACCTGAATTCACAAACAGACTAAAACAATAACCCCAGATAAAAGATCAACAAGTTAAACATTCCTAACCAGCAAATACAGTATGTTGAGACAGAAACCCATTTTAAATTTCACACTTTTGTTTCTTTTTTTTTTTTACGTTTGTTGTTGGTTTTCAGTGCATTTTGTGCAAATAACTTCTCTAGCTAAAAGGAAAAGAGAACCCACGTGTATCACTAATGTTACCTTGGTGGCTTGCAAATCCACAGTCTCAAGGAAAAGTTGTCGACTCAACTCCTCCAGAGCATCAACCTCCTGCTGGATCAGAGAGAGATCTGAGGGTAAAAAAGTTAAGGGTGATGTCGCCTCCAGCAACTGTAAACAGCAACCTCATCGACGTAAACATGAAGAACGCTTGCATTTAAAGTGAATGTAAATATAAAGGATACTTTCACTGCCAGTTTGAGTGGAAGTGACACTCTTGATCATCCCCCAGATTCTTGTCTGTTTATTCTGGTCCTCCCCTCGTTGGTACATCTGCCTCCGTGTCATGGCGATCCTTCAGATAAAACAAGATGCAAGTCCACATGTAGTGTCGAAACAAAAAAAAAAACTAACGACATCAGAAGTTTAGGGGGGGTAAAAAATGTATAATTCCTCACCGCTTCTTTTTGCTGACAATCATGTCCATAGTTTGGAGCAGTCGCCTCTCTAAAGCAAGGATATCGCTGTCTGTTACATTCCTATTAAAACATAAATAAAAAGAACCGTTATTATTGGTTTTAATAGCTTCCTTCAAGCAAAAATACAACTGACTGTTACATGTAGTTGATCATAAGTGAGTTGATTATTTTTTGCATGATCCGGCTGCTAAAATCAATGAGAGAAATGCCCAAGAGACTAACTCACCGTAGGAAGTAAGACATATAGGTGTAGGGACAGTTGACAGCACCAAACCCTGACAGCAGAGCCATGAGAGTGACTCCGATCACACCAACACGACTGATTAGCTGCTCAATGGACAGAATTCCTGCAGAAAAGTCAGCAACACACTGAAAGATCTTTTGTGACTGATTAACTTAATTATACAGCCTTATATATTTTATTTTGTGATCAGTTGGAAGCATTTCCACTACTTTAACAAGTAAGAGAGTCTGTTAATGAGCAGCGTGACTCCCTCTTATGCTGACGTAAGAACCCCAAAGGGTGTGACATGGGTAATCTGTAAGTATTATGGTTTTAGAAGGACATGTAAGTGTAAGAATCAGAGGAGTTGGAAATTTACTTGGTTGCTCCCTAATCACTTTCTTCTCACTAACAAGATAAAAGAAGTGACTTTCAAACTTATACACAGAATTTACCCTGCTAAAGACTGCCTAAAGAAGTTCAACTCTAACATTGCTGTAAACTGTACCTTTTGTGATGTTCACTCAGAGACTGTCACTCATTTGTTCTGGATATATTCTTATTCCAAAGTATTTTGGCAACATTTTTGTAACTATGTTGATTCAAAATTATCTACAGGATTTCAATTATATTGAAAACATGTCTTGTTTGGACTGAAACAGACCGGAAAAATGAATCCAAATGTCTTTGTTATAATTTTATTAATCATCATGGCTAAATTTCACTCACACAAATGCAGATTTTTGAAGAGGAAACCAAATGTTTCTGTTTTTTGATTGAATTTAAACAGTATACGTATATTTACAATTAGGCCTTCTACAAATCAAAAAGCCAAAACAACAATATGGGCTTGTTCCCAACTTGGAATTCTGGATGATTTGTTGCTTTAACTGATTTTAACTTGAGGCTTTGTGGCACCTGTTTTCTACAACTATTATTGTTTCATTTAGCTATGTATTTATTTTTCTTTTTTTAATGGAAGAATACTGATTTCTTTTCATTTCTTTCTAAGTTATGCTCCCCCTGGTGTTCTGTTTTGTCTTATCTTATGTACACTGTTGTGTACTGTTGTTTAATGGTTCTAATAAAGTTGAAAAAAAAGGAGTTAGACGTCATTTTGTTTTGACTAGTCTCTAACACAGGCTCTGATGATGATTTTGAGTTTTTAGATCTGGGAACAAACATTTATTTGAGAACTGGATGGGGTTTTCTGCGCATAATTCAGGTTTTTAATTTTTGAACATTTTCTTACAACACACACACAAAAAAAGAAGAATGAAAAAAAGCTTCACACACTCACCATGCTTTGGACTCAAGATGGGGAACGGGTCACCCAGCTTCCAGAAGAAATACATGAAGGTGAACCAAACCATACAGGCTAATAGAAGTCTTTGCTTCTGAACTGCAAAGTTAAGCACATCGACATAAGATAACATTAAATCTGCAAACATTTAGACGTCATCTTTGCAATGCAGTCACACTTACACAGTCGTATGTTGCTGACAACAAAATAACCGATGTAGAAAGGCACCACAAAGATTAGAACCAGCAGAATCACGTACAGGTTCAGCTTCCAGTGGAAATACCTGGAACTGTGACAAACACGTAAAGGTTGGTCTTATTTATCAGCTGTGAGCAGTGAAACAAACTGATCCTGAAGGAAAGCTCCTACCTGCTGCTTAAGGCACCGAGAATCTCGAAGATAATGAGCTCAAACATGGTACATGAGAACGCAAAGGTGATCGAGAACACCACCTGGACTACATACTGACGCACCTGAAAATAAAAGCAGATGGTCTGTCAGAACTTTTACACATCAAATAAAACCTTTATAGTCCCTTCTAACATTTTAAATAGTATTTTGTAAACAGATTTCTTGCAATACAGCCATACCTCATAGTCTTTGAATAACTGCCGCATGAAAAACAACCAGCCAAACCCAAAGAACAACACCTGTGTCGAAACAAACAGAATTATTTTTAAAGAAGTAGTGAAACAGAAGCTCACTGTATCGCAGTTTTTCTTTTTTTTCTGCAGTTTTTTTTTTATTATTATTTAATTTCACCAAACTAGTTAATTTGATTTCCTGGAACTATTAAACAGCTTCTATTAAAGCTAATGGACTTCATCACTTAAGTTTGCCTTTCATGACATTTTGAGGCATTGAAATTTAACTTATACAAATTCCTATTTTATCAAACCCTACAAATATATAAACAATGAAGCAACTCTAGAGAAAGAGTGAAAGAATGGTGGCTTTGCGGTGCCAAACACACTTTATAATCACAAATACATAGGCTTAAAGTGATCTTATTTTATGTAAAGCTGCATAAAAGCAAATGTATAAAAAAACATTAGCACAAAATTATGCATTAGTACATAATATGAAATATGTGATTTCATATTAATGTATTTGTTTCTGTTCAAACTTTATTAACTTCATTTGACTTAAAGGAGACGTTTCAATGCTTTTAAATCCTTCTCTTTCATGTTTATATCATTCAGTTTATATAAAGTGGAACTGCAATGCTTTGGTTTGAATTCCTCATTATTGTAACTTTACCAGCCCCTCTTTCACCTATTTTCTGTGGTGGGTGGGTCTTAAAGTATGGCCCAAATATGACCCAAAAAGATTATAAAGGTATATTTGCAGCAAGAGAGTCTAAATTCAACTTATCTGCACTCCTAGAGAGTCCAAGAACACAACAAAATGTATTTAATGGCTATAAATTTGAATTTTACATTATATGTCCCCTTCAATTGTTAAGACTTTAATTGTAAAACTAAAACAGCACATTTTCACTCAAGGTTCACTTAAAAAAATAACAGATCCTTCTACGTGATGTGTGAAACTTGCATAAGGCGATCACAAATATACTACAACAATGTGCATTTAAAAAAACTGTTAGTGTCAACTATTTATGTAGGGTAACGTCACTGAACAGGGTATACCAATAGCATAAGAATTTTCACGTAATTTTACAGTACATATTAAGAAAATTGTCTCAATGCAACATAAATTTAACTAGCCAAACAAAACTACTAATTTAGATACATGATCTGCTGAAATACGTATGTATGGTCCTGCATAACGGTATGTTGGTATTTATTTTCGAATAGTTCATAAGGCAATGCAAAAATAATTTTGTTTAAGGACTTAAGTTGGACGCATTAAAATATTTTGACTTTTTACCTGAGAGGTGAACATGATCACTGAGTCCACCAAAAACGACATGATGACAAACTTAAAAACAAGCTCTAATTCTTCGGAAATTCACAGTTTCAGTTCATCTTAATGCAAAACCAGATAATACTCCTTTGTTTTGGCATAAAAAGTATGTTAAGTCACCAAAGAGATCATTTTAAGAGCATTTGTTTTGCTTTTCGACTTCTGCTTATCACCAAGTGAGTCCAGCAGATCCACTTCCGTCGCACAAGTATGACGTCATGTAAATTCAAATTAAAAAAATATTTGAAAACTAGAAAAACACTATTTGTGAGCGAACTACCATAGTTATCGGGTCCGAAAAATAATACGATCAAAAATACAACAACAATAGAAAATATAAAAAAATGTGATTTTAAATCTTGTTTTAAGACGATTTTGTACTTTGCATATTTCACATCTTATCTTTAAATTTACAGTGAATTAAAAAGATTAAATACTAATCCTAAATAATATTTAGTTTTTCCTACTTTATAAATAAGAAAAACAGTACTGCTACTTCAATAATAGAACCAGTATTTCACAAAGACTGACACTAGAGGGCGCTGTGGGACAAAAATAAATAATACTTATTATTGACTCCATGCAGCCCCTGAGTTTTACTCCTTTGCTCAATATCAGACAGTCTGCCACTGGACACAGTCTGAGCTGGTGTTGCGCATAGTATGTATTTAATTCAGTAGGAAACAGGTTCTTTCTTGATGAAAAGCCCCAAAGCTGCTGGATTATAAGAATGAACACTTTGCAGAACATCCGGTAACTTTTTATTTTATTTTACATAGGACACAAGAGGTAAGTGGATCTTATGGAAATATATATGCTCTTATTTAACTAGTAAAAGAAAGTGATAATCTGGGCTTTTCTTATTTTTTTATTAACTCAAGCTGTTTATGCTTTAATTTAATAAACAATAATGGTCTTAATAGATGGCCATTTTCTGTCAATTAAAAAAAATTGCTAAAAGTCACTATGTGTGCCCTGTTTGTTTTCTTGCAATACTTTGGATTGAATGTTATGACACACTATGTATAGATTTGGTTTTAATTCATTCTTATAACTTCCTGGTGATGTTTAAATTAAACACAGTTTCTACAGCTCTAATCTGCTGATGTCACTAAATGTAAAGCAGATACAAAAAAAAAACACTACTAAAAATGTGCACTACTAAAAAGTTGTCATATCATTGTTGCATTCAATTGTTGATGCTGCAAAAAATGGAGCAAAGTAAACCCAAATATCTGATAATTTTTGGTCCCACTGGTTTGATTTTTTTCTAATATTAATAATATTAAAATCCTAGAGGATCTAACCTTGTGTGTATTTGAATGTTTTTATAGAGCAAAAATGTGAGGATAAGCTGAATTTGATCTGATATTAAAGTATATAAAGTTTGTTGCATCACAATCTGTGCAAAAGAAGTATTTTGTTTTATCTTGAGAAGACATTGCTATTTTACAAAATGTAAGAACTCTCTGTCCTCTTGTTGAGCAGTGAAGAAGACAATGATCCCCACCTCTTGTAGAAAAACTCTGCCGGTGTGTCTGCTCCTACTTTCAGTGGGACACCTACACTGTGAGTGCGAGCATGCCCAACAAAGCTAAAAAAAGATGAAGTCCAAGTGCACCAGCTTGTTGTGATGTGAAAAACCTTGCTGGCTGTTTCAGGCAGAGTAACAGCGCCGGCGGTTCTGAAAGCTCCAGCAGACAAGCCTTTCACCCTGACCTGCACCGTCTCGAGAGACAGAGGTGAGTCTGTGAGGCAGGTGCGCTGGCTGGACGTCCAGAATCAGACCCTGCTGAGCTACCAGCCGGGCAACAAAGACAGCGTGAGTGGACAGCAGCACGTGGAGCTCTCCTCTTCCCCCTCGAAGGACACCTCAGCGATCACCATCCGCAGGGTGGGCTTCAGGGATGAAGGCTGCTACACCTGCATATTTGATCTGCTTCCTTCTGGGTCAAAGCAGGGGCAGACGTGTCTCACTGTTGATGGTGAGTAAAACTTAAATTTTAACCTCAAAAAAGCTCTTATTAGCAAATGCAACACACAAATAGTTTAAAGCTAAGATAAAATATATGCAGATGTACCTTGATAATCTATAACATTTAGCATATTGTTTTTTTTTAATGGAAGACAAAACAAAATAAGTATCTTTAATACCCCTACATAAAAAAGGCATTGCCTTCAGTGTTAGTGGTTTTATGTGCTGTAGAACCTACAAATTACATACAGTGTTATAGGTAAACATGCATGCTAGAGGATGCAGTACACATAGCCACATTTAAAAATTTCCTTGCAGGATTTTAAAAGAGTGTAAGTAAAACAAATTTTAGTTCTACATTTCTAACAGCTAGAATAGTCTACAGAAGTGGTTCCTAATCAATTTTCCTCAAAGTCCCTCATTTTTTTACATCCAAGCCAAGCTGACTTTACAAACTTTTATTTAGAAAAGGGAAAAAAAGAAGAAGAACTGAGTTCTACAGAGGTAATTATTCAAATAGATTTGATTTGGTCATTTTTGTATCCAAACAATAAACTGTATTTTCACAACCTCTAAGCAGACAAGGTTATGCTTTCTAGTCAGAAAAGTGATTTAAACAGGAAATGCCTCCACATTAAAACCTGAGTGAATGAATGAGACACAGAAGAAAGACGGACCTGGTGAAATCCAATTTTGTTTTGTTTCCCTTCGAGACGACATGTCCACTATTTGAGACTGACATAATAAAATATTCACATCTGTTTTATAGTTTAACCAATCATAGATTTGTAAGAAGAAAAATGTTCAGGAAAAAAAGTGTTGCTATTAATCTAAGTGAGGAATTATGTCACAAAAAGACGCATAAAATATATTTTAGATTTAGATTCCACCGTTTCTGTCCTCATTGATGTTTCATAAATTGGCTGATTTTGTCTGCTTTATTTTTGCACACATGGATTAAAATTGAAAAAAGAGTGAATACAGATGTTCCTAACCTCTGCTCATCTCCAACCACATACCTACGAGCCTGCTGAGACTCAGCCAGTCATGTTAATAAAAAGCCGAGCAGCAGTGGGCGAACGAAGGCTTAGTCTACTAATCAGAACCAGCTGCTGCAGATTCCAGGGACTGGTTTCTGTTAGGGTACCTCATACCTCTGAAAATTAACATTCTTTTTTTCTGTTTGCACCCTCTGTCTCCTGCTTTCATTTCTCCTCATGCTTCGACGCTTCTGTTTTCTCACCCCCAGCCCAAGTCACTTCTGAGCGAAACAAAACAGCAGTGAGTGGAAAGAGGGCCTCCCTGTCCTGCTCCTACGGTCTGCCTGAGAAGGTAAAGCAGATTATTTGGTTTCACAGTCCCCCCCGAGGCCAGCCTGCAGAGGTGGCCTCGTACGCCAAGAGGAGTGACCCCATGATCGAGCCTGTGTACCAGGGGAGGGTCTGGCTCAGCGCCTCCCTGTCGGACAGTCAGCTAACCATCCAGCCTGTTGCCGTCCAGGACGAGGGCTGCTACACCTGCCAGTACGAAACCCATTCTGATGAGACAAAGAGCTCCGTGGTTTGCCTCTCCACTTACGGTAAATAATCAACACAACGTCACCAAAACCCCATAAACTTAGGAAATAGGAAAAACAGTTCTTATTATTTCATTCCACTGTGACACTCGGGTTACATGGTTCATAAGAAGACCTGATCATTTTAATTATTGATAATTATTTTCCCAAGCCAAAGCTAAATATTTAGCTGGTCAGATAAAATTAGATAAAAATACAATAGATGACAACCACCCCACATGTAGGCTAATGAAAAATGTGAGAAAGTGTAAAGAAAGATAAAAATATTGACAAGGGTAGTTACTGCAATATAGTTCTCATTGTGTAGTCATTGTATACAGCATTTTTTAAAGGGGTTATATTATGTGTTTCTCAGGCATATATTTAAATACTATACCATAATAAGTATCTATTTCCCCTTTAGTTATTATTAAAATGTTGTTTTTGTGTTTAAATAGAATAGAAATGTTTTCTTCCCCTCACTTCCTCTTCTAGACGCCTTGA
>JAUBOC010000160.1:13778013-13799444 GCA_032275365.1 Anablepsoides cearensis | reverse complement strand
TTCACTTTTTAAATGGAATTACTGAAATAAATCTACTTTTTCATGATATTCTAATTTTATGACCAGCACCTGTATAATAAAGATTATAATTTATATAAACATTGAATTTAATTGATTTTTAGGATTTGTGTTAAACTTGTATTGTTTTAATGTCATATTTATAGGATTGCAAAGAATTTACTTTTTTTGTATTTAAAACACATTCTGCAGTATTTTTGTGAAGCCGTGTAAAGACATAAAGCTTTAACTTTTTTTTTTATTTATTGAAGTTTACTGAAAATTTACACAAAAAATGCTTTACGTATGACAAATATGACCTGTTTTGAGCCATAGTTCTTCATAAAACTCGGATCATTAGTGGTGATCCAAGTAAAGATGTTTAAATTTCTAAATGGATCACAATGTCCTCTTAAACTAAACATAACATTACAAAAACCATAATGTAGAGGTTCTGTAAAATACCTAGAAAAAACTTCATAAACACATTGTTGCTGTCAGATTTCTTAGAAAAGAAGAATTCAGAAGCCATTTATGCTGCCGGGGTGCAAAGTTGGCTTTGCTGCGATCTAATATCTGCTGGTTTTTCAGAACATCCTGCCGTTTGAGGGTCACACCGTGCTGCAAACATGAGCTGTTATTGTGGGTGCAGGCATTAAACTGACTCCATCCTGCTTTTTGCAGATGAGAGATCATAACCGACAAGAGCATGTGGGAGTGAATGTGCGCGCTGCGTGTCTGCAAACACTATGCGGACTTTGTGGTTAATGAGTGTGTCTCGAAATGAGACATTGCCCATTAACTGTCTCGTTAAGAGATAGATGTGGCAGATGAACTCAGCTTTTCCTTTTTTTTATGTGTGTGTATTTACTCTCAGTTTTGATTGTGTTTGATAGAGGGAAAAAATGAAAGTCAGCAGACACAAGAAAAAAAATTGAAATCTAAAGATGAAAAACTTAAACCTGCTCACAACTTAACCAGACTTATATGAATGTTCTGTCCATTTGACTCTATAAATATTAAAAAGTGGTGCAACTAGTGGAAACTTGGTTAAAATTAGGTTGTTTTTAGCAGGAACATCTAATATTAGACCTTGCCTCACACATGGGAAGCAGAGTTTCAGCTGACTGTGAGTTGGTACATTTCATACAGGAGGAACTAGCTTTTTCTGTTGAATTACAAAACATCCAAGTTCTCCTATAAGTCATGTTGCTCAGCTGCTCCATCAAAAAATCCCGACCCAAAAAAGGGAAGAAAAACAAACAAAAAAGCTGATTATTGTGAATTTCAAGAGCAAAAGGCATAGTTCTTGTGTCACATTATTATGTGCAAACATGTGTCTGCAAGCACCATTTCCCTCTGATAATAATGGCTTCCTGTTGTGTGCTTTTAGCTACAAAGACAAAGTTCTGAAGGGTGAAGATATCAAAAAGCTGTACAAAGCAGAATAAGCATTCAGCATTTTTTTAGGTCTCTGCATGTTCTGTTTATTTACTTTTTTCCCCTAAAAAATATGGTTTTAATACCAGGAGACAATTTAGGGAAATTATTTTAATGAAATTAGTGCTCTAACTTTTATGAATAATAGGATAATCAAGTTCTGATTACTAAGATGTATCAGGATAATAAGATGTTTATAGGCATTAGGACTAACAGATGGCTTTTAGTTTTGTCGGATTATTGGTATAAAAAAAGTCTTGTGTTTTGTAATACTCATTAAAATGAAAATAATAAGTTCATTTAGTGGAGTTTCATGTGCTTTTTTGGGATGGGGGGGAGATTTCTTGTTGTTTTTCCATTGTCCAGTCTCAGCATCAGCTTGAGTTGCCTCACCCTGATTCAGTTGTGGCCTCAGTCGTTTTCCATGTAACTGAGTGTTGCCTCGATGTAGGCGGGTCGTCATAACACAACTGCCAGAAACTTACCATCGAGCGAATAACGGTCGCGACACATTAACCGCTCGCTGCCTCCGTTAACAAAAGTGAAGTAACCAAGCTGAGGCACGTTTTTCCTCTGCTGATCAATACCTGTGAATCGAGTCCAATGTGATCATTTTAATGGATATATTTTATTTTTAAAAAGTAAAGAAAAAAGGACTGAATTTGTACAGATTAGTTTGGTCCTTAAAGGAGATGCTCTCATGATTCATGTTGCTCTCTAACCAATCACTGGCCTGCGGTCTGCTGACGTTGAGTCTTTTGGTTGAACTTGGCCCATTTAGAAACTCGGCTGACGCTCAAAGAACTGAGCTGAATGTGGGTGTGATCAGTCAATGTAAAGATCCTGAACCTGCTCCGGGCCTAGGAAGGCCGAGTTGAGCCCTTTCGAGTCCTGTTGTGTGTTAACACCATCATGAAACACTTCTTTCTCAGCACAGTTATCTAATAATAATCTAACTTGGTCTGTTGATGAACTAAAAATGACATGTTGTTTTTAAAGAGGCACAATTACTTATAATTATACGTTATTTAAACATTTATTTGAACTGTAAAATAGACTGCTGTATTGTCATATATATTAGCTCGGCACTACACGCTTACCTGAAGTTTAATCCATGAAGCAGCTCTGTTGTCCTCCATGTATGTTCAGCTGCAGGTTGAGTCATTTCTACATTCCCCTCTTGCTCTGGTTTCAATTAAAAGGGCTGATTGTCAGATATTGTCCAAGATTAACCTTCAGGGTGAGCAGAGCTCGCTCGCAGCCTTGCACCAAAAAACCTAGCGTCATCATTTAGCCTACCTGATGTGCGCTTTGCAGTGTAAATAAAATGGTTCCATCTGTGTGACAACATATTTTCTAAAATTTATAAAAAACTAAGCAGCTTACAGTATTTATACAGTCTTTATTTACAGTTAAAATACATGATTATCAAATAATGGCTAGTGTTAAAAGTGACCATGGATCCCTCTTTTTGGTTTTAACTGATCTACTTGTATAAGCATGAGACACTCGGCTCTAAGCTGGTGGTTTTTTTTGCAAAATACATTTTCCCAATGTATTTCAATCAAAGTGGAAAACTTATAAATAACATAAAAATCAATCAGAAACTTACTTATGGGTTGGTTTTTTCTAATCTAGTACTTTTAAAATGGAAATGCACATAGCTTGACTATGTATTTAGCAATTCAGCCAAGTTGTTTTTTTTTGTTTGTTTGTTTCTGTCTCTCATCCATGTTCAAGTCTTGAAGGCAACAGATCCAGGACAGAATCCCAGACATCTCTCTCTAACTTTGAACTCCTCCTGGTAGAGTGCTGGATCCACTACAATCCCTGTTCCCCAAACAAACTGTGTTTCTAACACCGAACCGGAGTAGCCTTCAGCTGTTCTCTTGATCTTGATCCATACCTCATGACCATAAGCGAAGGTTGGAATGTAGCTGGACCAGTGAATCAAGAAGTTCTGCTTTTGTCTCGTCACTTTCTTCACATCAGAGCAATGCCTTCATTCCTGCAGACAAGGCCAATTGGTCCACCTGCTCCATCCTAAAACAATTTGCTCAAAGCAGAGACTCGCCCCTGACCCGGGGAAAGCATTCCACCCCTTTTCAGGCTGACTGATAATGTTATCATTTTCAGGTCTAATAATGTATTTTAAAACTCATGACAGAAAGGAATTTTATTTGCGTTTTTAATAGTCAAACTTTGAGTATGGAAATGTTTATTTAAACCAGGTATCACAAATGTCTGCTCTTTCTGACAAACCAAACCATTAAACAGTCAAAATCATGATGGCTTTTGTGTGAACTAACTTTGGAAAGACACGAACTTTGCTTATGCAACCTTTGACAATTTAAAGTAATCATGGTTAAAAAAATAGAGATGAAGAAAAAAGCACAACTTCATTACAACAAGAAAATAGCAAGTTGTGATTCAGTCCTCAATGCTGAATCAAAAACTATCTTAATTTTTCCAATTTATTCATCTGCATTGTACATCTGAGGCTCTTTTGGTTCTCCTAAAGTAGCCAAGTTTTAGTCTGGTTAACAGTGATAATCAGACAGAGCTTTCTGTTTCTAGGGAAACTAACACAATTATCAAACTTAGCTGTATAAAAGAAAAATGACAGTTGAGCAGGTGGGAGGAAAGCAAAGATATATGTTTTTTATGAGTTGCTAAACAAACCTGTGAGACAGGAAGACTAAAGAGGAAGAGAAATCTAAAAGATTAGGTAAGCAGAAACTTAAATGGGCAAAAAAACAAGTAATGACCAAAATGTCACAAAGAATAAAAAAAAATGTACAAAAACCGAGGAAGATAAAAATCAAGTGTGACGCTGTTAGCAAAAAAATGTGCAAAACAACTTATTTTTAAATGTGTGAAAAAAATGTACTTAAACAGAAAAGCAACTACAAGTCTAAAAACCAACAGTCTTAAAAAAACAAACTGTAGCCCATCAAAAAAGCAACTCAATGATTTGTAAGATAATAAAATAATGTTTATTCAGTGTGAAAATTTTAAATCTTGTTAATAACGGAAACGTGACTTAATTTCTTAAAACATTGTTCTGTTTTTGATCCAGTTATTAAAAGTGCTTACATCCATAGAAATAATATTAAAATCGCAGAATTCAATAGTAGTTTGTGTAAATTGTTCACTTGCTGTGAGGTCAATGGGAAAATGCTTCCAAGATTGCTGAATTTCCAACAATGGTAGAAAAGTGGTTCACTGTCTCGCCACAACTTCTGTTTCTTCTTTCAACCTTAGTATTCCTCAAGCTTCTCACTCTCCTTCTCCTGATGTTACAGTAGCTGCGTTTCCGTTGACCATGAAAATGCGCAAATTAGAATTTCAAAAATAAATTTGCTCAACGGAAACGCGTCAATTTTGAAAAAACTTCAGTTTTTCGACAAAATGTTTTTGCACTGATAAGGTGGTTTTTCGCAAAAACTGCAATGGAAACGCTTTTTTCGCATCACGGGAGTCACGTGATCAAGAACCGGCTGTTTCTATTGGCGAAAAGACAGTAAAGAGAAAAAGACAACAGGAAGTAGTAGTCAAATCGCCGAAGTTTTAAAAGAAAGTAGTAAACTCACCAACTACAATTTCCCAAAAACGCCACATACGTGTCCGGTCCCAAATAAGGGGCTTGTTGCTCGAAAGCCTCAATAAGACGCCCACATCTCCTCTGATCACTAGTGTTGTGGTAGCAACATGCTTGATTGTTTACATCCACCACGTGAATATCGTGAGAACAACCGTATTCACGCGTGATTTCAATAGCATAATGGAAACACCGCAACTGCAAAACTGCGTTTTTTCGACATTAACAAAATATTGACAAAGTTTTGCGCACATTTGTAATGGAAACACAGCTTGTTACTTGGTATTACTATATTTATCACCAGTGTCTTCTTTTGTAGCTTGTTGACCAACAGTGTCTACTTAGTAATCACTTGTTTATCAGTCTGGATCTGGAGTTTTCACTGTATTTTAACACCATTCTCCATCACCCTTGGCAGTCAGCTATTTTTGACTGTGGGACCTCTAGTCCATACTCACACACACTATTCCAGCCACTTGGTTATGGCCTCAACATATGCTTCACTTGCCTGCATCTAACATCCTGTTATTATGTGACAGACTGGGTCAGAGGCATCACTGCGTTTGCTCTTGTCTGGTGTGGTAGACGTCAGATGTGGCAGCTGTGAGTTTGTTACAGAGGGTAGGTCTCGAATCTTGCATGGGAAGATCAGGTTGATCAGGTTGCTGCTGGTTGAGCAACCTTGGTTGCATAATGAGCAAAAGATCTGGCTTGCTTGCAACAAGGTCCATGCTAAATGTTGGTAAACCAGAACCTTCTAACAACAAATTTGCTGCTGGAACAAGACAATTATTATATGCAGAAGGCAGGTTTGTGATCAGAGGGTTGCCGTTCGAATCTCCTGACTGCTACTTAAAACTTTGGGTGGGCGAGGTGAAGCACTACATCAACAGCGTAACTTTAGGTCAACCATTTTTTTATTTAGGTCTTTAGGTCTACCTTTTCTGTTCCACGTCAGTTCAACAACTTAAAAAAGGCTTTTAGCAACTATACTTAAATGTACACATATGACATTGCAAGTTTTGAAATCAGGTCAGAGTTTCCTAAAAACAACAAGAGGGTTGCAGAACCTATTCTGTTGTAATAGAGCAAATTATGTAATTTTATTGTGGGAGTTCTATTGGCTGGATCAAATTATTGTGGGAGTCATCATAAGTAGGGCTGCAACTGATGACTATTTTGATAGTCAGCTAATCTGATTAGTTTTGCAATTAGTCGATTAGTCAACGATTATTACAGTCAAAATGTCCATAAGCTTCCTGTTGGCACCATGTCACCATGTGTCACCAGCGTGCTCGTCTTCTTGCACACAGACTGAACAGAAAAATAGGACACAGAACAGAACAAAGAAGATGAAACAAAATGCATGAAAACAGGGAATATTGTGTTGAACAGTATAAAATGTGTGGCAGATCAGTTGACACACAGTTGAGGCACCGCTGGTGAATGAGATTATTGTTAAGCATGAATACAATAAAAACAGCTGAGACAGATTAATAAAATGAGAGAAACTAAAGTGGAGATAATAAACCAAGGCTAACACTAAGCTAAGAAAACTAAACAGAAATGTACAAAGAACAATGCAAGAATAAACTAAGAAACTAAATAATGAGCAAACCACTAGGACAGTGCCAATACCTTTCGAGCAATAATTAATTAAGAAAACAAACAGCAGATGACAAGACCTGAACAGAAAAACACAGATCATGAAAGGAAAAATTCAGGAGGGGGAACACAACAATAAACTATGAAAGTAGACATGAAAGAAAGAACTAATATGGCAGAAAATATAAAACATGATTTACAAAAATTATACTCAGGTAAGAATAGTACAGCATTTTTTTTCTCAAGTAAAAGAAAGAAGTATCCCTCCAAAAAATTACTCAAGTAAAAAATTTGGTAAAAAGGTTACCCAAGAATTGACTTATTGACCAGAACATCTGATTTAATATTTACAAATGATGTCATCAGACAGACAAAAAGTATAAACGTATGTTCAAGTTGGGTATTTTAAAGAATAAAATGATAAATATATATACCAACAAATAACACAATTACAAAATAATATACTTAAGCACTTTTCCAAAAACTGTGTCTGTATCCGGTGCAGATTTGATTCAAACATGTTTGTTAATCATTTAGTGAGCCTGTATCCAGATGTTTTACTCAAAGAAGAGGAGTGATAATTCATGGTAATATTACTCAAATAAAAGTAAAAAGGATGCAGTAAAACTACTTCTAAAAGCACATTTTTCCAAAAAGTTACTCAAGTAAATGTAACCGAATAAAAATAACTAGGTAATATGCACTCCAAGACACAATAACAGTGATTCTGTAGATTGGATTTTTTTAGAACTGACTTTGTCTTTTGTCATCTCTGTGCAACTCCAGATCTATCGGTTGATCTATATGAAAACATTATATATGTTTCTGACATTTCCACTTAAAACACTGGACGTCATTGATTATGTTGACTAATAGTTGCAGCCCTAACCCCAGTAACCCCCCTGCAACCCATGAGACACGCCTGCGTCCACCCTCATAACGCACTGACAATTTACTGTATTATACAAGTATACTATCTTAATTTATTACGTTACTATAGTAAATTATAAGGGTATAAATGTGTTTGTATGTTTGTCTCACATTATTCATTCGTTTTATTTCACATTAATAAAATCTAATTTATGATGCTAAAACTTTACTTTGGGTCCTCTATTAAAAAACAGAGACCAACCAAACTTATTTGAGAAAAATCGTAAATGAAAGGTAAATTGGTTTGATTAAAATAAAAGTCTTTGCACTTACAAAAGAAATATAATGTGTAGAATGATAAACACATTTTGCTGATATTTTGTATGCTATACATGCAAAACAATAAAATATGTGTATTTTTAGGTATTGTACACAAACAATGTCATCTGGAAAATTAAAGGAAAATTCAGGATAATCTAAATTAACAGTTGATGATTCAAACAACATAAAATTACACATTTCTGCTCAGAATACTTTCACAAACCTACAGTATGCCATTTGTACTATAGTACTGCCATCTAGTGATAGTTTTGGACCTTTACACAAATTGTAATTGTCATGGAAAGCCTGTTACGTAAATATTTGTATGTCTTTGAAAGTTTCCCTATATTGCAGCCTTAATTACAATAAAAGCATTATTTATTTGTATTATTATTATCATCATTTATTTATTATGAATTTACTGAAAATACTCTTGGAAAAGTTTCAAGACAAAAAAATGGTACAAGTATATTAGAAATATCAAACAAGAATGATATAAGGATGTTCAATATTTAGATACTTTCTTGAAACAAATTATTTATTAAAATACCAAGAATAGAAAATATAGAAAAAACTATTTTGGGGTTTCTATTATAAATTAAGATAGGGCTACCTGGACAGTTACAGAAACACCTTGCCACATACACAAAACATTAACATTTTGTAATAAAACCTACAGAATAGATATAAAATGTAGTGTTTTTTTTTTTTTTACCCAGTCAAGCCAATTTTGATGCATTATTGCACCTAAAAAAACGAAAAAACAAAATAGGAATTGTGTACTTATGTGATATAACAATAACTAACATAGAAATAGTGTTGTCCGGTCTGTATGCACTTTTAGGACAAAAATTGTGTTTCCAACAACTGTGCTGTTGAGTTTCGTTTGACAAGTTAATTTACTCTTTACAATGAAAAACATTACACTAATTCAACTAAACTAACTTAAAAAATATGTTGTAATTTCTACGTATGGCATATTATATGTCACAACGGCCTGCCATACTAATTGGCACGCTCAAAATTCCGACGCTCGAGTCAACCCTTCCGCGCGTTCTGTTTACCGTCTCTATGGTTACAGAGCGAAACGCTGCTGATGCTGCACAGTTTTTGATAAATCGCTGCTCGCATGAGAAGTAAATTAGAAAACTTAATTCGCTGAAAATGAGTCATTCTGCCATGCGCACTAATAAAAACAAAGGTCACCCGGTGGCACGGGAGCGGCTTTATGACCACTTATATGGTGAGTAGCGTTGGATAAAGCTAAGCTAACTAATATAAATATGCTAATGTTCCCTGACGTTTGTCATAGATCCAACTTACACTGTGTCATCGGAGGAGGACCACAGGAGGGCCTGTCTCATGGCCATGAACCATCGAGGATTTGTAAGCTTTATCCACATCAAAATGTATTAATGAGAGGCTGCTATTTATAGCCTATTATCTATTGAAGTTTTGTTTTTATCAACAAGACATTTAAAACAAGTTTCAGTGATAGTGATCTTTTTTTGTTAGTTTGATTTTACTAAAAGACCTGTAAATTCTGACTTGTGCTTGATATTATTATCCTGTTTTTAAAGCATTTAAACATTGTTTTCCTAAAACTACTTCTTTTTGCCTTTTGTAGAGAAAAATCCCAGAGTTTTCACAGATGTTTAGTGACAAACCACCTTATAAGGTTAAAATCGACCCTGCATACACTGTTCCACCTTTTTCTGATTATCATCGTAGAGGACAAGCTGAGCAGCGCAAAGAGGCTCTGCGGCAGCTGGCTGGGTAAATAAATAAGCAGGATTTCCTGTATTGCTCTAATGTTATATGCTGTAATCAGCTTGTGGGTGTGATTCTTCATTATCCTCTTTGACAGGGTTCCAAAGTCTCAGACGCTGCTGAAAACAAAAGAAAGTCATGTGACTGGAGCTGATTACTGGAAATATTTTAAAAGGTTTGATCAGTCTCTCTCACTATGACAGTAAAGATGTAAAGTTTAATGTATAATCTATCACTGACACCTCATTTGTTTACTTTTAGTCCTTTAATTCCTTCTCAACATCAGTTTCCACCAAGTCTAATTGGTGACTTGCCAAAGTAAGTTTCACACGTTCCCTTAGGTGTATATTCTTTCATTTGTGTTTTACTAATAGTAAAAATATTATCTTTTTTTACTTCAGAGAAGACTTCCTAACCACTGGTGGAGAAGAACCCACCCACCGCAACGTGAAGGTTCAGACGGACTACAGAGAGAGTGAAGCACAGACAGACCCATACAGCCCGGAGTTTGTGCTGCAACCTGGGACGTCTCCCTCAGAGCTGCTGCAACTGGCAACTTTAACTTGGGGTATCATATATTCATTTTTTTATAAACAAAACAAAGAACGTACAACTTTGAAACCAGTAATTCCTCCAGGCGTTTGATTGCCATTCTGTGAGTCTGTTGCATGACTTACAATGTGCCTTTTTGTTCTGACAACACCTTTTAGGCCGTGGCCTGCCAGCCAGCCTGGCTGAGGTGGAAATGATAGAGCGAGCTCGAGCGAAACGAGCTTGGGAGGCCAGCCTTCCTCCGCTGAATGACCTGACCCAGTACCACAAGAGGAGGCGGATGATGGAGGAGATGGAGGCCAAGGAGTGGGCTTTCAGGGAGCAACAAATCAAAATGTGAGGCGTTCAAGAACTCAAACACTTACTCAACTCAGCACGTCCAAAGATACATGCATTTAAAATGGTTCCTTCTTAATTAAAAAAAAAATGAATTTAGGAAGATATTTTTTCAAAACATAAATGAAATATTTACTTTTTTTGTAGATTGTAAATATATTTTTAAAAGATCACCTGTCTGAAAACATATAAAGCAGATTGTAAACAAGTTGTGGTATAATCTAAGATCTCAGATTAAGTTTAACCCCATGTCTGAGTGTTTCTTTTCCCCCCAAAGAGCTAAAAACAGTTACTGAGCATATATCCAGTGTATGCTGATTTGTAAAAGAGTGCTGTGAGCAACAACTTAATAATAATGATATATTTGTTCTAATTATCAAAAACTGACCCCTTTGCATTTATGTGCTCATAAGGGTGCAAGATGCTCGTCTCGCTGTGCTGAAGGACCGGCTGATGCAAAGGAGTGAGGCTCATAACAAAATCACTAATAAGAGACTGAACCTGCTTTACTCCAAGTGGCAGAAAGACACGGAGCCCAAACTTCAGAAACTTAATACTGATTACCTCAGAGGTAAAACATCCTGGTTGAGCTAGTCTTCTCACTGTCCCTCCTTTTTCAAATGTCCAAACCCTTCTAGTCTGTCCTTATCGTGCTAATGAGTTCAATCCATTGTTCAAGAAGCCCCCAAACAAACACGTTTTTAACATTCAGCTCTTTTATTTCCCTCTTGTCTAGCTGTGAGAAAACTAGAAGCAAGGCGAGAAAACGTGGAGGGGAAGCTGAAGCGACGGGACATTGTCACTGACTTTTGCTCCCTCCAGACCCACAAGAATGTGCTCTCCAGCAGTAACAAGACGTTTGGAGCCCAGTGCTTCGACACGTATGAAGGTCTGAATGAAACTGCTTCTGAGCCAATTACAATTTACAGAATGATTCCAAAACAACAGAGAACCCAGATTCAGATTATTACTAAACTATAGCACAGATGTTTTTTAGGTAGAGTCCTTTGATACGGTTATGAACAAATATTATCTTACCTGTTGTAGAATGCACTTAAATTTGGCTAGGTTAATGAACTAATGACTAGTCTGCCATCTTGACACAACCTAATTCTCAAAAATACCATAGAGGCTCATGCAAATGTTTTTGTAGCATTTTAATTATTAATTACCATAAAATGTTATTATGCTTATTAAAAATATGCTTATTTACATAAAATTATATAATTATTTGAAAGCAAAAATAGCAGCATTAGCTAGTGTAATGGAAAACATTCAACGCCTGGCAGAAACAAGTGATAAGAGACAAACACTCCGTGAAAGGTCAATCAGGTTTATTGCAATAGCCGGACACACACCTTTCTGCACATGACTGTGCTTCAGGGTGTGTGCCAAAGAACGATTTGAGATGCACACATATATACAGGATGTTATCAACATGTTTATCAAACAGACAATACATCTTCCTTGGACAGAATGGGCCAAGGTGAAATGATGTCGGCAGCAGGAATGTTTAATGAACCAGAGCCTGTAATGGAACTCCTAATCTAAGAGGAGACAAGAGTGAAACATGATGACATCTTGAGGTCAGCTGAAACACATGTGTTAAGTCTTGGCCTAAGAATAATAAGGGGGCTCCATAGAATAATAATATCTTTCCACGACAGCTAGCTATAACACTCATTGGTCAGTTCCAGCAGGAAATCCAAACATTACTTTTCAAGTAATTGTTTAAATCAAAAATGCTGTCAATTTTAAATTACAAAAACACTTTTTTGCATGAACCCCTTTGACATTTTTTTTTTTAAATTGGAGCTTTTAAGACAGCAGCAGTCTTTGGCCAAGGTCATTCAAAAACTTTGCACAACAGGTAATTATTGTTCATAAACTTTTTGCAGAACCTCACTTTAAAAAAAAAACCAAAACTATCCTTTTATGATGACTTTTTAAACTTTGTCACCGGTAGGCTTAGATAAGCTGGAGGCATCACTCAAGCCATGGTTGACAATCCCCAAGCCACCCTTCAAGGCTGTGAGCAAGTCTCCTGTGAGCAAAGCTCTGGAGGAACTGAATAAATACAAGGTAAACAGAACATTAGACTGATGTGTTTATAAAGCACATTAGTTTTACATCTGTAGACATGTTAAATGTGTGGTGCAACAGGCTCTGTTGGAGGAGGAGAAGCAGCTCAGGACAGAAAAGTCCCAGCGTATTGTTGTCAAAATGGAGAAGCCTCCTCCTCCTCCTGACATCCCCAGAGTAGAACCACCTCCAGAGGTCAGTTAATCCCTCACTGTCATTGATCATTAATCTGTTATTTCTGTTATTGTTTACTAACTCATATTTGGATTTAGGGGGACGAGCAAACGGAGCTTGCAGTAATTACTTTACAAAAACTGCTCAGAGGAAGAAGTATCCAGTATGAGGTGTGTTTGGATGATGCTTTGTCTGTTTTTTAAATGCTTCAGTACCTCTCTTTACTTTGATTCATGTTATCGTCCAGATGTTTAAGGGCAAAGAAAACCAAATGATGCTCCTTCAGGAGCTAAAAAGCACAAACGCTCTGAACTCTGAGGAGCAGGAGCTGCAGAAAGCTGACAAAGAGTTTGTGATGGCCTTAAAACGACAGAGAGACCAGCACAGACAGCAGGTGAAGTAAAATAGATGGCACACAGTGAAAAGATTCCTGAACTGGCAGATCTTGTTAACCTTTGTCTGCCCTTTTTTTCAGATCTCCCAGGAGGAGGCAGCTCAAGCCCAAGTGGTGGGCACGGAGCTTGAACAGCTGTTCGACACCTTGTCCAAGGAGCTGATCCGTCTCCAGGAGGAGCGCAGGATCCACGCTTTCACCCTGCTGGCTGAGAGAGAGCGGCGGCGGCGAGAGGCCGAGGAAGGCGGGAGGAGACAAATGGAGGAGCGCAGACGTAAAGAGAACGACGAGATCTTCAGACAAGTATGACCGCTCTTTAATATGAACAAAACCACTTTATAGTGAGTGTTAAACTTGTTTTTCCTGTGTGTGATTGTTCTCTCCATCATGACACAGGTAGTGCAGGTGAACCAGGAAAGTGTGGACATGTTTTTGGAGGACATCATCTTGGAGAGCATTGGGCAGGCAGCTGACGAGCAGGCCAGAGAGAGGATCCGCACACGGGCAAAGGAGCTCAATGATGTTGCTTATATCATGGAGGAAAGGTAAATGAGACCTGAGTGTGTCCGCTTAAACAACTTATACAAAAAATCCAACCTAAAGAAGACGTAAAGACCTATAATTTATGTGTGTGCGTGCGCGCGCGTGTGTGTGTGAGAAGCAGGGACGATCGTCAGTCGGAGGAGATCATCTCAGAGCTGGTTTACAGCTTTCTTATCCCAGAAATTGAGAAGATCAACGTCAGGCAAAAAGGTTTGTGTTCACACATCTGGAGATAACATTTTAAATAATTAGCTGCAGAATTTAAATTTCAATTAAAAGCTTAATATGACTTACAACTGACAGACATATTTCAGGGAAAAGACAAGTTATAAAACTATTACTTTTATTATTATTTAATTTGACGTTTCTCTCCTCCAGTCCACCTGAAGCAGGAGAAGCACCTGCAGGCAGCTCGGAGCATCATTCAGGCTGCTGAGATCCGTCCTCAGGAAATTTCAGAAACTAGCTCTGGTGTAAAAAGCCCTGATCAAGCTCACAAAGAGATGATCAGCCAAGTGGAGCAGGAAAAGCAAACAAAGCAGCAGCACCCTCAGTCTGAGTAAAAACAGGCAGGAAAAAAAAGACAGAAAGCTGATGGCAAACGTATCTGTTTTACTGTGCTGTTTTCACCTTTTCTGGCAACAATAAAATAAAATTTTATAAATGAAATAAAATTTTATTGTTCAACCTTGAGTTTTAAGAAAACCTGTTTTATAAAAAACCTGTTTGATGTAACTCTCAGTCACATGGTCTGTTTTTTTTTTCTTGTTCCTTCTTTAATCTACCTCTAAGCAGCTGGTTCTGTTTGTTAACACTTATAGTATACTTGTTTGAATAAAATAACTTGATAACAGTGAATCTTAAATAGTTTAGATAGTTACAGAGCCTAACATAACAGTCATTAAATAAGTTAGCTTATTTATTATGTGGCAAGCTAATTTATTATAAAATAAATAGGCATAATTTTCAATTAAAATCTTAATTTAGTTATTCTAAGTAACAGTTACCATAAGATATTCAGAAAATGCCATTCATTTTTTAAATATATGTAATTTCAGAGATATCAAACATAATTATTTCTGTAAAGAAATGAAACACTGGAGCCAACAACACAAAACAAATAAAGGGGAAACATTGTATTTTGTTTAAGAAAAAATAAATAAAATGTTTATTGTATAAGACAAAAAGATATGATATATAAAATGATTTGGTTGACCAGAAAAAAATACAAAGAATGTCACTTTGACAAAGTAGAACTTATTGATGGCTGAAGTGTGGCTTGATTATATGGTAGAACGACCTGCCATTCTCCGGCGCTCCTGGTCCAACACCTTGACGCTCACTCTGCCACTGTCTGAAGCCGGAGCAGGCGGGGCTTATAGGCCCGTAACACCGCCTTTCCTGGGGGTGCAGTCGGGATTACGTGTTTAACCAGCGATCGACAAGTCGAGAGTCGGACTCTTCCGTTTCATCTGCTTTATGGTCACAAACTCTGGATCGACCTGAGTGAGGGGCAGCTCTCAGGACCGAGCGCATCTGGAGTCATCAGGTGAGGAAGTTCACTGACCTCAGCTGTCTGTTTCATTAGGTCGACCTTTAACCATCGGGAAAGGAAGTGTTTGTTGTGTTTCACTGTGTGAGGGGTGGGCAGTCTGATTTATGTACACTGAAAGATCAGTTTCCGTGTCACAAGCTTACAAACCAAAAAAAAAAAATAATAATAATAATAAATAAATAAATAAATAAATAAATAAATAGAAGCATTGCCAAAAAATAAATAAATTAGCTAAAGTACCTTAATTTGTTATCTGTCTGTATGAGAGATGTTGTATTTGAGATCTGATTGGACAAAAGATAGAAAAAACTGATTTCATGTTTTCATTCACCAAGCTGCAAAGGTTGCTGATGAAGTCTGAATAAACAGTTTAAAAGGCTGTGGGTTGTTATAATGTTGCCCAAATCATGGTATAATATGTGTATAATGTCTAAAATAAAATTGATTCCATCAGTTTAAATGCTTCAAACTGTGTTTTTATATTGCACTACACATGTTTTTTAAGACTAAATAAAAAAAAAGTCAGAATCCACAGTGAGTGATTCTATTTAAAGGCACGAGACCTGAATAAAGGGCAACTCTGCTCATAAATAACACATTTAAATGTCATTAGAAATATTGAACATCTTGACACAAAAAAAGAACATTTATACATATGACGTAACACAATGAAAGAGGCTGAATGTCACGAAAACTCACGAACATCTGAAGACACCAGGTGAAGGAAAACAATTTAACCTTTTTTTTAAACAGAAAAGACACTTTAAAATTTGAAACATAATTCAGAACATGTCAAAGCTGTGATGGACTTGTGACCTGTCCAGGGTGTACCCCGCCCCTCGCACTGTGACTGCTGGATGGGCACCAGTGACCCTGAAAGGAAGAAGTGGGTGTAGATAATGGATGGATTCAGAACATTTCACTTTTTTAAATAGTTTTTGTGTAGATTTTATGAGGGGTATTTTTACGTTTTCTTTTCTTTTACATTATATTTGCTCTTTGTTTTTGCTTTGCTTTTTTATTCATTCATTGTTGATTTATCATTATTTTTTTCCCTCTTTTGATATTGTGCTCTTTTGCACCTCAGGGCTACAATAAAAATAATTGCGAAGCTTGATCTCACTGATTTAAAAAAAAAATTACAAAACCTTCCATTTCTTCCCAAAAACAACAACAACAACACGTGCAATTCTTACATTGAATCAGCCTGAACACAGCGACTTGTCTGCTTCCTTCTGCAGCTGAGAATGAGCGAGAAGGCAGCTGGGACACAAACGCTCAGGGAAGTGGTCGGTGCGCAGACGAAAGAGGATGAGGACGAGGATGAAGAGGGGATGGAGACGGAGGACAACGAGCCCAAACTGTGTGGGGTGTGTGGCGACCTGGCCAAGGGTTACCACTTCAACGCCCTGACGTGCGAAGGCTGCAAAGGCTTCTTCAGGTGAAGTTTTGCACCTTTAAAACAATTTCAACACTTTTTCAGGCCTCTTTTGCTTCATTTAGAACAACACATTAATAATCAAAGAAACAGCTTTGGTTCATCCTAAACACTGATTATTGGGTTTTAAACTGATCAGCCAGCTCATGAAGCATTTTGTTGTAACAAACACATGACCGGTAATAAATGATGAACAGGAAAAATAAAACAGGCTGTGAGCAAAGCTGAAGCATCCAGCCACTGTAAGCTTAACAGCTGCAGCTGAGCTTTATGAAAAACCCAGATCCATTCATACCAAAGCAGATCAAAGTGATTAAACACCACTGCAACATCACCTAAATATCAAATGGTTAGAAATTACCTCACCTTTTGCCTTAAACTGCCTAACCTGATGTTATTGTTTGTGTTTATTAATGTTCCACGTGGCTGAAAACTGGACCCAAAGGCAGCCATGGAAAGCTAATCACTTTTCAGGGATTTGCTGCAGACTAAGGTGAGTAGTGAAGCGTAATCTGAAACGACAGGTGTAGAGTGGGCAGGCAGGTGGGAGCAGGAGGCTCAGACACACAAAGGAGCCGTAGCAAACACAAGAATAACTTAAAGTACTGTAACTCAGCAACTGGGTGTTATTCTCAACAAATATTCAGGACACTGACAGATCACACATGATCTTTAGCATGCATCTAGAACCGTTTACCTTTAGCTGTTTTACTTGTTGAAGTGGTTCTGTTAGTCCAGCACTGCTGTTTAATTGGTGTTGCGAAACACTCATGGGGAGTTTGACACAGAGTTTTTGGCAGCTTGCCTCTTGATTGTTTTCTTCCTCTTCAGTCAAGCTTCATGCAGGCCGGGTGTCATCCTGTCAATCAGAGTTTTGATGTGTTCACTGACAAGTGTCACCTCTGGATATAATCCACCCCGAAAACATCTTTGCACTCATGTGTTCCTCGTTTCACCACACGCCCACATTTATACCTCACTGTCAGGACTGGTATTCCTGCTGGAAAGTTTATATTTTAACAATAAAACAAACTAAATGATTGGGAATCTTTTTAAAAAAGATTTTAAAGCATTTGACTTTTAGGTGATGTTGCATTTGGATGATAGTTTCCATTCTGTACAGATAAAGATGCACCTTTCCAGATATAAAACAGCACTAAAATCCAGGTTAAAGGGACAGTTCAGATCTTTGATGTGAACAATAAATATCTTACCTGATGTGGGTAGCTGCTTGAATAACTTTAGATTGGAGAAAAAAGTGTTTAAATCTCATCAAACTGATGAGCTAATGATTAGTTCAAGCAGGACCATAATAAAACAACTTTAATCTCTGACTTTTGCTGGATGCTAGCTGCTGTCATCATGCTTGGTGATAATTTCAGACTTCAGCAATCCACTTTGATCTTGGTTTAATTAGTAATTAAGGAAGAATTCAAATCTATTGATTCCAATTGAGGTCATTCAAAAAGCCATCTACAACAGGTAAGATGTTTTTTGTCCAACTAAAACATCTGAGGTTAAGTAGTTGTGACCTCAGTGAACTCAAACCATTTTATAACCTCTGGAGTAGGCACTGAAAGGACTTGTGAAACTGTTGAGTCATTCAGGTTTTTCAGGACTAAAAGATGTCTGTATAATAATGGAAGGATCTGCAGGACCAGACAGTAGCTTTTATCAGTGCCTCCTGGTCACAGCTCTTGCAGCTCATGTGATAATTAGCCGGTTTACCAGTTAATCTTTAAGCTTAATGTTCGCCTCCATTCTTGTGATTTCTAACTTCAGATTGATGTTTGTTACTAAGTGGATTTTTGACTAAATTCAGACGTTCCATAAAGAGGTCGTCGCAGCTCCGCTGCTCGTTCCGGAACAAATGCATCATAACGAAAAACAACCGGCGGTCGTGTCAAGCCTGCCGCTTACAGAAGTGCCAGGCCATTGGCATGCGCAAAGACAGTGAGTAACATCCAGATACCACGAATGATTTCTGCTTTAATGCGGTTAGAATGGAAAGCATACTTTATGAGTACTTGACATACTTCAGTGACCCAGTTTTTCATGTTTTTCTGTAGAATGATCATAGAACAAGATTAGCTAAAAGCAGTCATTCTTAAATATTGTGTTTTCCCTTGAACTAACAAGGCTCTTAGAATAAAATCCTGCTTTATTAAGATGACATATCCACAACACTGTTATTATCAGTTAATGTGTCGTGTGTGTGTGTGTGTGTGTGTGCAGTGGTCATGTCTGAAGAGGACGTCTTGAAGAGGAGAATCAGTATAAAGAAGAAAAAGATGCACAAAGAAGTCACGCAGCTTTCATCCCAACAAGAAAAAATCATTCAGGAGCTTCTCTCCAACCACCGCAGCACGTTCGACTCAGCGTTTTCCCGCTTCACTGGCTTCAGGGTGGGTCAATGACTGCGCTCGCATTAAAAAGGCGTCCCAGCCCCCCTCGTTGCCACCTCACGGCACCCTGATGTTTCTGTTTTCAGCCCATGGACAGAGAGATCCTGACAGAGGCCGAGCACAGCCGGTCGGATCCGCCTCCGAGCTGCCCGACAAAGACCTGCGCCTCGCACGACCCCGCGTCCTCGTCCTCGCACGACCCCGCGTGCTCGTCCTCGCACGACCCCGCGTCCTCAGCTTGTTCCTCCTCCGCTGCCGAACAAGAGGAGTGCCGAAGCGACAGAAACCGCTGCGTTTACACGGCTCTGCCTCACATGGCCGACCTCACAACCTACATGATCCAGGACATCATCCGGTTCTCCAAGAGCCTTGAGAACTTCAGGTAAACCTGGTTGTGTTAAAATGTATCTCAGAGGGAACACAGATCTACTAGATATAATAATATTGTTATATTCAGTCAGGTTTGGGCTTTAAAATGAGATAATTGGGCAATGAAGGAGAAAAGATAAAGTGTCACCTAAAGAATAAACAGTAGAAAAAGAAAACATGAAAGTCATGATACCTGAAACAGGACAAAAGATACAGTTTGACAATTTTTCAGTTTAAAGCCAACTGTTTTACTTTGTTTCTTACAGATTCACAAAAAAAAGGAAATACTGTGTTTCTGTGACCAGCTGAAAATAACAAAATGACTAAATATTTGATTTCAAACTGATGACTTGTAAAGTGGGCTGTTATTTGTCGACACACATGCCTCTGTTATGTCTGAATGATTCATAGGTCAGAGTTAAGTATTTCACAAACTTACTGCTGAAAATTTTTCAAGTATTTGACTGAAAATGGGTGAAAAAAAATCAGCAAAGTTCCTTCAAAAGCTTAAAGAACTGTTAAAGTTGAGTTTGTTTGGAAGCAAAACAGGAAGAAGCGAGCCTCTTTGCATAACTTACACTGACTTTTATCCTCTGCTGATCAAAACCTTCATTTCTTTTTGTCTTTTCTACAAACAATGTAATTTATTCCTACTTTGTGCTGTAAATGTCTGCGCAACAGTTATCAACCTATTCTTCATCACATATTGATTGATGTGTTTATCAGGCAGCACCTGAAGGTTCAGAGGTCACACACATTTATCAGTTGGTTTTTACACAATGACATTTCTCCAGATCAGCTGAAAAAAGTTCACTTTGATGCAGTGAAGTGGTTGGATTTTATACGTTTCTTTGCCTCACTCCCTTTGTTTCCAAGCATCAATATCATTTAATCTGTTCTCTTAAAGGTCCCTAACCATTGAGGACCAGATCTCGCTGCTGAAGGGCGCCACGTTTGAAATAATGCAGATCCGCTTCAACATGGTGTTCAATGCAGCGACGAGCAACTGGGACTGTGGCCACATTTCGTACTGCATCCACGACGGTGTGCGAGGTGAGGCCGTCAGCGCAAACAGTGACCTTATATAAAGTCCAAACAATCAGGACTTCATGCTCCTCTGTGTTTAATACGAGTGTCTGCTGTCTGGATGGTGTAGGTTTAGGAAATAACATCTCTCTGCTGCAGAAAAAGGGGACGACGAGAGTCCAAGATGAGCAAAGAGTTTAGTGTTGATGGAATGAAGCAGCACTAATTCAAAGAAAGGGATAATTCAATACGTTTGCTGGGGGGTTTTATGGAAGAGTTATGAACAATAAAAATCATATCTGGTGTAGATTGCTTCATGAACGACCTCAGTTTGAAGAAATAAAATCTCATTCTGAACAGATTAACAAAATAATCCAACTGCTGCTGTTTCAGAACTAATCTCCAAATAGTTTCACATTAGCTGTTCGACCAAAACTTTATGCTTTTCTAAAAGTGCTGCTTTTAATGTTGGGAAGAATTTTATATAATCAATCATATAATGGTGATGTAAGGTTTGCATAAATATTGGGATTGTTTTAGGACAACTGGATCCACTTTAGTCTTACTTACCTGGTCTAATCATTATCAGTCTGGTAAGAAGCCCTTTCTATATGTCTAGATAATTTGTTTCTGGAGTTTTTATATTTTTGCCATTTGTTTTCAACAAAAATGCTGAAACATGCTGCTACTAGTAGAGAACACCCACATTAACACATGTAGGAAAACAGAAAACATGCTTTGCTTGGCTGAGGATTCCTGTCTGAGCCCAAAAGTCATGCTTTTTTTTTTTTAGACTATTTTTTTTATCAGTTAATGATCTTTCAGCACTATTTAACTTAATGTTGACCTGATCAGGATAAAGTGAGGCAGATGCTAAAAAAATCGCTAAAAATCAATATTTTTTTACAGGCTGTTTAGGGATATTTTGACCGAGCCATATTGTTACACATCTC
>JAUBOC010000160.1:13711014-13738896 GCA_032275365.1 Anablepsoides cearensis | reverse complement strand
TTTTTCTTATTTTATCAAATTTTGAACATTTTTGTTTCGGGCAGGTAACTTTTCATGTCGGGCAGGTAAAAAAAAAAATCTTGTCGAACCCTGGCTCACCACAACAGCTTTCCATTAACAATTCAGAACAAACAAAAAACTAATGCATTTTTGACTAAAACAGCAACCGCACAAAGACAATCATTATAATGACAACATGCACACACAGTCCTGATTTATTGTGCACAAACTGGTGTACAAAATTAGAAAAATGTCAGGACCTACCACACACACACGCACACACACACACACTGCAGATTTAACAATCTAGTGGCTTTACACACAGATGCTACTTACTTCGAGAAGACATTAAGTCATATTCTGCAAATGCTGACAGGTTATTAGAATAAGAAAAACTCAACAAGTTGCACTTCTACGCTTCTACCATAAAGGACTTGCATATCTCAAATATAATGAGGAGCTTGCCTGTGTTCAAACTGATTCTGTGTCAAAAATATATTTCCAGAAGAAGAAAAAACAAAGTTTTAGATTGTTCGAGTACCAGGGCTGCACTATAGATCACATATTTATCATCATTGTGATATTAACAGCCGGTGAAATGGGCAAATCATAAAAAACGGGTTTTCAGTATTTAGAGCATCCAAAAACGTTTAATGGGGACAATGTTTTAAAGTCATTAAGAAACTGTATGAGGTTTGTTGTTTTCACTGCTATTACAGCACTGTGTCAAGTTGCACCTTTATTTAAATAAAACTGTCATGTTGGAATGGAAATGGTGTATTAGTTGTTTTGGATTTTTTTTTTTTTTTTTGCTCTCAACCCAGAGTAGAAATACATCAACACGGTCATTGCATACTTTAGTTTTTGTGCATTCATCATACGTCACATCGTCATCGAATAAGAAGCACTGTAATCGAAACATCGCAAATTCAGAGGCCGGGTCCTCCAAAGGCTGAATTTGTTGGCTGCTTACGTCACAGCGCTGTCCAAATATAGATTCATCCGGTGCGGCCGACAAATGTATCCTTCTTTTGCCTCGACTTAAGGGACTGGTCCCATGGATCTTTCTCGTCCCACCATTTTAAATAAAAATCTGGCGGTATAAAAATTAAATGTGTGTTGTTAACGCTTTTATCATTTATGTAGACATGTTTTTAAATTTTGGACACCGGGAATGTTGCAGGTCAAACTTTCAAATATTTTGTTTTCCTTTTTGTTCAACATGTACGTTGGACACTGCAACAAAAATAATTCAAATAAACAAAAATAGCACCACCTCATTAGTAAAATATAGTTTTCAACGGTCATTGCATTGTTAGGTTTTTTTCAGAAAACCTGCAGAACACTAACCTGGAACACTAGACCTGCTTGGAATATTAAAATATTTAATATTTGGTTGACCCGTCAATGTTAATCAGTTCATAATGATTTGCCAAATTAGTATCTTAAAAAATGCAGGTTGACAAAATTAAAGAAAAAACTATGTTTAACCAAAAATCTTGTAGTTCTGACTAAGATTATTAGTCAGATTATTACTTAAAAGAAATTCCACTATATGTGTGATTCATGGCAAGTCCCAAGTTTGATACGATGGTGCATCTTCTTCTTGGTGTTTGTCATAGTCCATTAAGTAATTTCCAGAGCCAAGGCCTTGGAGAAAGCCTCAGCCTTAACACGCATCTTGATCACATCAAAGCCCTGAAGCACCTTCAGCATTCTTTAGCAGACTCATTTTTTCCCACTCACACATACTGAAATGAGTGAAAGGTGAAACAAGGGTGCAGCTGCTGTGAATGTTTCCAGTATCAAGTCGATGCTCACTTAACGATGAGGGTATTTCAGTACTACAGTACAAAGATTATTTTGGTCCAACATTGTAATGAAATAAAATACATCTAACTTTAATACATCTATCGTGTCGAAAACTATTATGCTATGTTTACACCGAATGCGTTTTGAGCAGCAAAAAAGCACCCAACGCCTCACGTTGGACATACTATGTTCAGACGGGGACACAGACTAGACGCGCGGCTGAAGAGGGAGGAGCGTCTGGGTTTTTTTCAGGTCTGTCTCAACGGCGGATGAAATAAAGATAAAATAAAGAAAACAGCTTTGTTTTAATAACTTTAGAGCAAGCGAACGTTGTGCACACCAGATAATTAATTCACCAGATGATTTAGTGGCAATTTGTTCTGTTAGTTTCGCCACTCCAGGAGTTGCGAGCTGACAGACTATTTTTTAATCCCGAGCCCAGTTTAACACCGCGGTCAGTTTAACAAGCTGCTGACCCACATCGGTGCTGATATCCCGTGCTAGAACACCAACTACAGATGGTCGATTTCAGCTAAAGAGCCCCTGTCCGTCTGTTTGTGGGCAACATTCAGGAAACCGTCACGTCTCTCTGATTGGTTGTCAAGACGCGTCCAGCAGCGAAAGTTCAGATTTTTGAACTCTGGATGTCGGCTGCTTTCGCCGCACCGCATGCACGGAAAATGCTCTACCGCACCTTCCGCATTCCTTGCACGCCGCTCAAAACAGACCTGCCGCGCCGCAATACCACTAGAGGCGCGTCCACCATAGACTGCATGGAAACTGGCTGCTCCTGCAGCTCAAAACGCGTTCGGTATAAATCTACCATGAGCCAATTTAAAAAGAAAACCGTTAATAGTTGCTGCAACCTGTGACTAGGGTTGGGCAAAATTGTATTGTGTGCAATTAATTGTCAATAAATTGTTTGGTACTTGACAATTAATGATTAATGCCACCAAACAGACTGACAGGAGATTTCCCCGGTCAGTTTGCTCGATGCTCCTCTCCGCTTCAAATATGATAACTTTTTTTTTTAAGTTCTGTAATTTATTTATCATAACTCCTGTTTTACTTGGTCTATCAACACAATTTAAACATTGATGTGCAGCCTGAAGTCTGTACTTTTGACACCATTTGGAAAAGATTTTTTACATAGAGCAAATCTTTCCCACTAGAGTGATTTAAATTGGTCATGTGACTAGGATATGAGGAAGTCCTTGAACTCCAGAGGATTAATTGTCACATTAATCAGTATCTGGTAAATACTAGGGATGTCCCGATCCGATACTCAGTATCAGTATCGGTGGCCGATAGGGCCATTTTTTGAAAATCGGGTGGTATCGGATTTAGTCATGGTATCGGGCCGATCCAGTTTTCAGCATCATCATGCTTTACAACTGCTGTTAAGAAGTCAAGACACACACAAGTATGCAACCATGTCCACAGTGTGGGGACACTTTTCAATGGAAAACAATGATGCTGAAACTGCATCTTGCAAAATCTGCAAACTGGATGTTTCTCGTGGTAGAAACAGCAGGGCTTGCTTTAAAACTACCAACCTTGTCACTTGGAAAAAAATAAAGAAATAAAAGGTATCGGAAAGACTAATCATTAAAAAAAATCGGATTGTATCGAGAGCCAAAAAATCTGGATCGGGACATCCCTAGTAAATACTACAATTACTCGTGATTAACTTTTGTGCTAAAATCACACAACCCTACCTGTGGAACGTCTAACTATTTACCAAATGATACAGAAGGGTCATCAAATGGTGAATCATGGCCCAGATCTTACTTGGACTCAGATCGGTTGACTTTATGTATGATAAAAGATATAGTGAAGAGTAACTGAGGAAGTAAAATGCAGGTGTATTAAGTGATATTAAATTAAACAATAGTATTTCTCATTACCAATTTTGTGCAAACCTATTTGCTCGGCAAACAGCAAACTGGCCCAGTTTTATCTCTGCTTACTAAAGTCTGCAGAGACAACTCGACCCACGATCACAAAAAGGCAAAGGTTAAAGGGAAACTAGTTATTTATCCAAAATGAATCAACTGATGTGTCAGTTCTTCCTGCATAGTGAATAAAACCTGCTTGTCCAATCATTTCATAGAAGATTAAAAGTCTACAAAGTAAAGCGTTAATACAAAATTCACACTATGCACAATCAGATCCACCGGAGTCCCAATAGTCACCTGAATAATCTGTTTGTTTTAATCATTTATTTACCCCCCCCCCCCCCCCTCCACACACACACACACACACACATTTTTAATTCATTCTCACCTTTAGTGAACATAAAATAAAGTGTTTCTCATTTCATACAATTTAGTGAAAAAAATATGGCATGTAAAGGAAAGAGCTTTGAAAATATTAGGGGTGTACCGATTCCAGTTTTCTTACCGATCTCCGATCTCCGATCTTTAAAAGTCTGACCTGCCGATTCCGATTTTGGCCGATACCGATTTTTTTAATAACTTACACTGTCAGATATTATAAAATCACAATACAACTTCAATGTTCAAATGTTATTTTACTGAAATATGTTAAACAATACCCTTGAAACAATACAAACTTGTTTTAACTGGATATTAGGTAGTGCTCACAGCAGAGCAAAAGAGGATAGTGGCTGATTTTCAGACTTTTGTGGAGGTAGAAAAGCCGATCTTTTCTGCCGATTTTCTCCACCGATCTTATCTGAAGATCGGCCAATCTCCGATCTCCCAAAATTGAGGAAATCGGCCGGCCGATTTATCGGCGCACCCCTAGAAAATATATCAAAACAGTGTTGGTTTTTACACAAAAAAATGTTGTTTTGTTGTATTTATAACGTCATTGTGCATGTGAATAATAAAACGCCTCTCCAGCCCTGCCATAGTTTTGGGTTAAAAATAACTTATTTCACAATTGTCTAACCAAAAAAAAAAAGACCACTGTATAGTACCAGTTTTAAATTGGAAACAGGACGCAGAGCAGACAGTGGAGACTGAAGCAGGGACCCCAAATTAGATCAGAGCGATGATGGAGAAACACTGCTCAGCTGACAGGCCGAGCATTGGTCGTGTGGCTCGATCTACGAGTCCACCATGCCTTCACAAAACAGGATACCCTGGGTCAGGTCGTCCGACATGACTAATAATCCCGACATCCAGGACCGAGACAGCGACGGGGCGCACCTTCCGCTTTTGACGCTTGCGTAACAGGCCGGCGCTGTAGCTTTAACTCTTGCTAAGCATGTGATTGGGTAGTAATGCCGCTTTGAGATCCAATCTAAAGTCAGTTACACAATAATTAGACCAGATTCTGCAGTAATAGAAGAGGGCATGGGTTTTTGACCAGGACAGGTGCCAACATACCCCCCCACCACCACCTCCCTTTTATTCCCCACCCCTCTCCCCGTGGCCAGGCACGGCCCTGCCCTGCTCCGGCGCGGCCTGCCTCCCTCCCTCCCTGTCTGACCACACCGGCCCGGGGAACTGGAGCACCATGATCCAATGACTGTGTGTGACACAGACCTGGCACTACAGCTAGCTTGACACGTTCTCCGGCTGGGTTAAAACGGAGCTGGCCCACATCGGGTCTGGTGCATGCAGTTAGGGGTGGAAAATGAGAGAACTAGAGGTGTACTCACGGCTGACTTTCATGCTGCCGAAAGCAGATGGCTGCGGCACTGGTTTGCAGCTCTCGGCGAAAGATGTGGTCCTGGGCCGACCCGACATGATGATCCAATCCCGTTGATTCACTGCGACTTGCTAAACGGCAGGGCTGATCGATTCGCCAAACCTTCTCATCCAAAAAGGATGTCAGTATATTAATATCGCCGATTCTCGGGAACTTTAAGAGACTCCCTTATATTAGTATCCCACTTTCAATATCACATACAAAAGTGCTCTTTCTTCTTTCTCGCCGATGGGTCAATCAAAGCATTATTTCCTCCTGACACTCCAGGTTTTCTTTCAACGGGCCTCAGAAGACACGTATCCGACTAAAATAGTCATGAATCTGGCCTCTCCCCGTGGCCCCCTCTGTTCAAAGCCGAATGCGAATCGTGTCTGTGTGAGCTCCACAAATATAAGGTTTGAACAGTTCGGGTGTTAATCTCATATGAATGCGGTGTTTTCTTGTCGATTCCGGACACATGCAGCTCCTCTTCATATCCCGATGTGGAGGCTCAATGATCCGACTGCCATGGCGGCTCCCTCGCTATACCCGAGCCTACAGACCGTCCAAAGGAAAAAACTGCCTGGCGCCACGGTCTCCTTTAACGAATTAGCCGAGTTTAAGCTAACGCCAAATCCGGTCTCGCCGTCGTCAAAATTTCGGCGTCTGCACCGAGGCCCTGGGGCGGCGAGCTTCTCAGAAAATAACGGTCTTAAGGTACAGAGTGCGACGATACCGACCGACCGTCTTTCTTTTTATTCCTTCCCCATAGGTTTCGGGCTCGCAGTCTTTGTCGCTGCGCATAATACGTACGCAGTTTCTGTATAGGGTTACAGAAGTCGCACCGCCGTCGTGGAATAAAGTTCACGCCGCTGACGTAACTCGTCATAAAGAATAGAAAAACCGTGAACGCATTTACGCTAAATCTGGGGTGGTGGATTGAACTAATCAGAGGGGGTATCCTTCAGAAATGGGCGTTCACCAGTGCGACTGTCGTCCAATCAGAGCGCGTGTCTTGAGCACCACATGGCATAATTTGCTCAGCGCCGCCCTCACGACTTCAAAGGCTTTTTCCCGTGCCATGACGGGGACAAGAGGCGGAGTTTCTCGCAAGATTGATGTTTTTTCCGACCAATGGAGCTCCAGGATCTAGCTGTCAGTAGAATATGCCCCAGCTGTCACAGACCGCCGGTGGTCATGCAGCACTGTTGCTATGTTAGTCACAAAAGCCTACCCCTTTACCTTTCATGGAGTCGTTTTTTTTTTCCCAGGATGTGTGCCTCCTGGTGCATCCTTTTAATTTGTGTCATATTGCTCAGTAATTGTAATAAATGATTTGCTGTAAATCAGTATTGCTCAATTAACAGCTTTGCTTCACATCCTTCTCCACAATCTTAAACAGAGTAAATTTGACCCATTTTTTCAACACTTTGGGTCTAGATCTAGTAATTTAAGTATTAGAAATTGTGTTGTTTTTTATGTAACCACTCAAATTAACCATATGGTTACTATGCTACTATTTTAGGTTTTTGTTGCACAGTTAGCAATTTGTATTCTTACATGCATATTATTTCACCTTCAGTTGTAGCTACTTCTAGCAGAAGTGCATCTAGTCTCAGGCTGCTCCCAAGCCTGGGTTAATGGTGAGGGTGAGGGTAGTATCAGGAAGGGAATCCAGTGTCAAACACGTTTGCCTTAACAAACTTGTTTAGTTGGTATAGCTGTTGCCACTCAGCTAAAGTTGCAGGATTGAATCTAGCTCCTTCCTGGGTAGAGTTTGCATGTTCTTTCAGTGCATGTATGGATTTTCTCCAGGTACTCTGGTTTCCTCCTGCAGACCAAAAACATAACTAAGTGGTAACTCTCAATTGTCCCTAGATATGAGTCAAAGAGTGAATGGTTATTTGTCTTTGTGTGGTCCTGTGATGGATTTACAACATGCCCAGGATGTACCCTGTCCCTCGCAAATAGTGACTACTGGATGTGGGCACCAGTGACCCCCATGACCCTGAAAGGAAGCTGTGTTTAAAAGACATTAGATGGATTGACTGAAACTTGCACGTTTGTCCAAATGACACCATTTTGACCTCCTATGTTGTATGGTTTGGAGACAGTGGCGCTGACAAAAAGACAGGGGGCAGAACTAGAAAAGGTTGAGATGAGGTTGACAAGTAAATTTCACTTCTCATCGAGGAAGATTTCTCAATTCAAAACGTCTGGAGTAGTGAGAGGTTCCAGGCTTTCATGCATCAGTGGCTTCATTAGTGATAAGATTCAAATGAAGATTAACCTGGAACTACTTGCTCTTCAGAATGTAGATTATTTAGGCTTTTTGTTTACCTGACTCTCAGGAGAAATGTCTTGATCACATGCATGAAGGTGTGAATTGGGGTGAAACTGAAAAGGAATCAAATCTGTTGATGTATTGTATACGTTTTTGATAGTTGAAACCTGAAACTCCTCCTCTTCTCAGTTGTTTTTTTCTTGTTTGACATGAATGGCTTCCTTCCTTCCCACCCACCCCACCCCCCGTCAAACCATCTGTTTTCTCTGTCAGCAGATATGAAGACGAGGTTGTCGTTGGGAGTGACTATGGATAAGACTAGATCATCAGAGGTACAGCACAGGTTGAACGTCTGGGAGATAAAGTTAGAGAGACCAGAGTGAGATGGTTTAGGCATGTCCAGAGGAGAGAAAGTGGGTATGTTGGTAGGAGGATGTTAGAGATGCCAGGGCAAAGTCAAAGAGGAGACTATGTGTGGAGAGTTGGAATGATGCAGAGGACAGGGTGAGAGGATGATGACTTGCTCAGGTGATCCCTAAAGAGGGAACAGCTGAAAGAAGACGTATCATCAGCTTGGACATTTAGGTCTGAGTAGTAACATTTAGTTTGCATTTACCACATTTCAGGACTAACACATGTTAGATTATTATTTTTAAATAAGTCTTGATGCAGTTGATTATAAAAATAAACACTACCTATAGTAATTCATTAAACACATCTCTCATCTAAATGCATTACTCACGTCAAACAGGATGAAAGTAATTTACCTTAACAAGAGGTCTACCCTTCATCACAGTGATAAGTGGGATGTATTTTTTATTTATTTTTTCATGATCTATTTATACTTTGTTGTGCTTCACATCAATGGGAATTTCTTGAGGCTGTCCTTCAATGCTTCACGAGCAGAATGGAGCTCAGCAGCGTTTTAAAAACAGGCAGCAGAGTGGAAGGAACCTTTTTTTCCTCCTTAATAGCAACATCTCCCCCAATAAAAACACATTTTCCCTTAAGAATAAAAGAAGAATGTGAAGAAAGAGAGATTATGAGTGAGAGTCAAAGTGATGGAGAGTCAGGAAAGAGGGAATTAAAAGGATAGCAAGGAGAATATTTGACTCAGTTGCAGAAATAATGCAAAAATCTGTCTACAAAATTGTTCCTGAAACGAGTTATATCTCAGCATATAGTAGCTGGTATGAACTATAAGATAAGGCCTTTATTGTCATTGTACAGAGCACAATGAAATTACAGTTCAGAACACCCATTCAGAGAAAACAGAACATAACAAAATAGGATATAATTTTTGAAATGAAAAAATATAGTTTCTGTGCACTTTAAGCCCAAATTGGCCATTTTTTATGATAAGATGTAAAAAAACAAGTACTACACTACAGCCAGTAGAGGGCGATATGTATATAAAACTAAAAAACTGCACATCTAGCTTAATTTCTTTAGTCAGTCAAACGTTTCTTGATAAGCTGATGATCCTTCAGATATAATTTAACACAGCGTGTGGCTTATTTAATTAAAAAAACAGTTTCATTTAAAAACAAATTCATAAAAAACTATGCCACATGGATCAGTCATCTTGTGTTTGTCAGAGTTTATACATCTTTCTCAATCAAAGTCAAGGTTCATGTATAGTTTTAAACAAAAAAAAGTGACAGCAGAAATGGTATGCTCATACTCATATATGCTTATAAAGTTTAGCTCAAAGTCCTCAGACTGAATAAATCTCTTGGAGGAGAGACAAAATGTTTCATTAAAGAAGAACCTGTCCAGAGGACCTGTTTAATTAATTTTTTTCCTACCTGGATTACTGAGACGCATCAGGACAGTTATGGATTAGTTTAGAATGGCCACATGCAGACTGCTGAGGCTAATCTCAAACTAAGCTAACCAATAATGCTAATTTTAATTTGACAAAGGGCCAGTCATTCATTCGGCCCTTTTTAAACATACACAGCTGAAAATTTACATACTAGTTCAGTAGTATAAAAACATATTTAACATAGTCTGAATGCGAAAATAAAATCCAGGTTCCCCACCAACATCCGCACACACCAACCCTGGGTGACACTTGCCACCCAGGTCACCCCTCTGGCTCCGCCCCTGCTTTTAGTATTTCAGGTCAGTAGGGAGTAAGGAAATAAAACAGAACATATCAATTTGGTCTCACAATTTACTACCAAGCAATGTTTGCTGCCTGTTGGATAATACATATTATAATTGAATGTTTTTGTATGGACCTAAACTCTAAATTGACCTAAGGTGTGGGTGAGAATGCGATTGGTTATTTGTCTTGTTTGTCTCTATGTGGATCTCTGATGGACTTGTTACCAGTCTAGGTTCTACCCCTCTTCTTGCACAGTGACTGCTGGAGAAAAGCACCAGCGAGCACATGACCTGGAAGGTAAAAGTGGGTGAAGACGATGGATGGATGGATGGATGGATGGATGGATGGATGGATAGAAAGAATACATTATAAAGCCCTATGCTTAATGGGTACCTGGGTACTTACCTTGTACATTTGTAACAAACCCAGTACTTGGCTTATATGTACATGGTACCTACCTGATACCTACCAGCAGACCTTCTTCTTACCCAGTACTTCTTCTACCCAGTATCTTTGACTTGTTAGGCCTTCTCTCTGTTGACTGACTGACTTTCTGTTTTGACCTCACATTATAAATCCACTTTGACATATTTACTCAGAAGCACTCATAAAGTAAAGTATTTAATACTAAAACATGCACAAATAAATATTAAATAAATACACATTTTGCACATTAGTTAGAATGCACATTTTGCCACGGTTTCTTTCTTCTGTTTGTTGTCTCTACTCATTTTGACAAAGTTGTTAAAGTTGACTAATGTTTAAAAAAAATCATTTCTGCATTTGAGCTATAAATATTGCAAGTTTAAAAGTTGCAAAAACAAATAAATAAAATAAAATTCAGTCCGCTGTTGAAAGATTCAAGAAAATCACTCTACACTTCAAAAAACAATAAAAAATTAAAAACACTTCCCCATTAAAATAAGAGGTTCAAACTACCTCTCAGTATAAAAACAGAATCTTTGTGTTTGCCTGTCAAATGTAAATTCAAGTTGTAAAAATGTGTGGTACAGTACAAAGTAATACATAACATCCGGTAAACATTTCATCATACTAAAGTGGGCTTGATGTCGTCTTTGAACACCACGGGGCGCGATGAGGAGTGGTAGAGGTTGGCGCAGTCGTCATATTCACTGTCGGAGGAGTCCGAGGAGCTGTCTGAGCACAGCAGTGAGCCTCGCTGCAGGCAAGAGTCACAGTAAGGACGATGATAGTAGCAATAATCTGTGGAGCTGCTGGAGTCTGAGTCCCAGTAACCGCTTGAGTCTCGTATGTGGTGACTGCGCCGCTCGCCTTCGCCACCCACCTTCATCTCAGGCCATCTTTCAGAAATGCATCTTTGACAGGTTTCAGTTTCTTCCTGTTTGTCTTCGGCTTCCACTCTTTCCTCATTTTCCTTTTCTACCTCGTGGTGGGTATCATGAAGGAGTGTTTCATTCACAGTATGGCTCCCTGGGTTTTGGTGACCACAGTTGACACGTGTCTTTCTGCAATTTGGGACCTCTGAGACTGTGTAGAAGCAAGAAGGGGGCAAACATCTTCTGGAGGCGTTAAAGGGTGGCCGGCGTTTTCTCATTGCGTAGGGGGATATGATGGGGTATTCACAGGGGACGGGAGGACGAGGGGAGCAGGGTGACAGAGGGGTTGGTTTTAGCTGTGGAGGCGTCCTTAAGGCCTGACCAGGAGATCGGAAGGTGGTCTCAGAGACTGCATCCATGCTCAGCTCCTGGAGGATCTCCTGCAGCTGTTCACTGCTGACGAAACCAGTCAGTTTGGCATTTGGAGCCACCTGCAAGGTTAGGTCACTGTTTTTGAGAAACATCCCCACTTGGGAGTTCGGTCGTCTACGGTTTTGGAGGGAGGTGACAAAGTGAACTGTTTCCTCTGCTGTCCTGCAAGGAAATGTGAGGGGACGCTTGAGATCCTTGTCCTCTCTGGACAGAGCTGTGTCTCTGTCTGCATGTCCGGAAACTGAAACGTCTCTCTGGGTTTCACTTGTGTGAGTATCCTCTGTGACGGAGGGTGAAACAGAAAGAAGGAGGGAAGGGTTTTGGACAGAGGCAGAATCACAGGATTTTATAACCATATTTGATGAAACATAGGGAGAAGGGAGGTTATTCAACAGATGATGTTCTGAAAGTCTGGATTTAGTTTCCCTCTGAGATAAAAAGGAAGAAGAGGGGCTTTCAGACTGAAGTTCAGTGGTCTTGGTGGAGAAGGAGTTGAGCTGAGTGGGTGAAGAATTCATGTCCTCGTCCTCAAGGTGCTGGCTCGCTGTCATAAGTCTCAGGAGTTTTTCCTTGGCATTGTTTACCTGTTCCTGAAGGCTGTCAATGGCAGCATTCTTCTGAAAAGTGAAGAAAAAACAGTGTCAACAATTGAAATCAAAAATATGTCCGATGTTTATGTATAACACACAATTACATTAAAAACAGAGAAAACTAGTATGTGAAAAATGTTGTCTTAACTCTTTAAGTTACAATTATCTCAACTTTTTTGATCCATGCTTAAAGTGCCTGTGACATGTCTATCCTTCAAATACAAAAAGTCAAAGAAAACATCTTTATTCTTAAGAAAATTGGCATAGTACACATTATTTTACACATTTTGTCTCATAACTGGCCTATTTTCTTTTGGATTTGGTTCAGTCAAAGTAAAGCAGGAAGTGACATCAAAGGGGAACTATTTAATAAAATAAACACTCTTGTCTTTGTTTATTAAAACAATATTATTTAAACTTTAACTCTTCTTTGTCTATCTTCAAAAGAAACTCAAAATAATCTAAAGAAACATCAGATTCTTCTCCACAGTCTGTGTTTACATGCTTACATTCCCCTTTGACATCACTTCCTGTTTCTGCACATGCTAATTTCTCAACACCTGTTTATCTCAGTGGCATGAAATTTGTTTTGCAATTCTTTATCTATGTTCTCTTTCCAAAAATCCATTCATGTTTATTATAAAAAAATGATGTCACAGGCACTACAACATATTTAAACCTTTAACCTGAGTGCTTAAAACCCAAATTCACTGTGATTTTTCTGAACAGCTGCAAAATTAAAAAGATTGTGATATTTTCTTATGATTTGTAGGTGTTTATATAAGAAGCTATCTTGACAAAAATAAAACATCTTTGTTAACTTCCATTGCATGAAATTGAAACCAAAATGTCCAATACGCTGTCCCATTTTTAAACCCTTATTTAACTAACTGAAATTAAATATGCAGTAGAAGAAAGTGCATAATTGAACATACAGCAGCAACATAAGAGCTACGTGAATTATGAATGTCAACACCTGTAAAAAAAGAATGCTGCATAATTTTATTTGTTAGTCAGAAAAATGTAATATTTGTTCATAAGGAGGAGCAGAACTTAAAAATTGTGCTACACCCAGCCTACCAGAGGGAGTGCTCATTCTGTGTCTTCAACTTCTATGTTCCAGTCATGTTTTAACATGTATCTACAGTATGACAACAGGTGTGATTCCCTTCTAACTGTTTTTGTGTGCTAAGGTGTGAACAATACCATTTTTGTAAAAAAGGGAACGATCAACTTAATTTGTTGACCATCCATTGGTAGGTCTACCCCAAAAGATTTGGCTTACAAATGATAATGACATCATTGGCCAGATTTAGAGTAAAGTCAAATCAGGTTCAAAAATCACTCTTCAGTGTCATCCCTTTGCCTAAATCATTTATTGCCCCAGAAAACAAAACAGTGATGCACGACAACCAACCACAAACCAACCGGTATTATCATGAGTTATGTGTTGGCTTTATAAACTGTCTTGGACACCAACAGTTCACTTTGGGCAGCAATAATTCTGTCAACAAGTCAATAAACAAGATCTATCTCCCCCCACAAACGAACCAATAAAATGCAGATGTCACCAATGACAGCAGTGGATTACCTCACTCAAGAGTTTTTTCATGGAGCTGTTCTCTCCCAGCAGGTAGTAGATCTCATCCTGGCTGTAAATAGACGACTGGCTCTTACTGGGGCTGCTGAAGTACTTGGCCATCTGACTCCGGTTGCTCTGGTCCTCCTCAAACTGCCTCCACTGGGTCAGCTGCACATAGACAAGTCGAATGCTTTAGAAATGATCAAATCTGCATGTTGTGCTGGTTTTAAACAACATACTGTTCAAATTGCTGATTGTAAATCTTTTTGTTGGAAAATCTGAGCTGGCATTTAGAGAAGGCACCTAGACAGGTTATTGCTTTAATATTTCCTTCCCTTTCACAGGTGATGCATTCCTTTACGTTAAGATAAACCCTCAACAGTCTCTTGGAGAGTCATAAAGCTGTTTGCAGCAGTTTATGACAAACTGACTCCTAGACAGCTCCTGTGTGAGTCATCCTCTGCTGACATGCACCGAAACTTCAGCTGTGAGCACAACGGTCACCTTTAAAATTTATTAGTTTTCCTCCCCTGAGTAAGACAAAGACAAACGTGTTTGCTCACACAGCTGGAGTAGTTCTTTTGTCTGTCTTTCTACAGTTACTGTTTGATTGGCTCCTTTACAACAGCTCTGACTAAAACAAATACTGAAAGGGTCACGCTTTCTAAATTATTTTGTCATTAATGCCTCATATCTGTTGGTGTTTGTTTCTGACCTGCGGCACAAACAGCATGCAGTTGGTGGCCAGTGTGCAGATGAAGATGGCTCCAGCCACGGCGCTGTAGACCAGGTTGGGCCAGGCCTGCAGAAAGACGGACACAGGGATGGCCACAGCGGAGAAGAAGGTCACCAGGGTGACAAATGTAATGATGGTGGGAGACTGGTTGACTGGAGGATGGCTGACGTTGCTGGTCAGTCCGGCCAGGTAGGTGCCGTAAAGGAGAAGACAACCCTGGATGAAGAGGTGTGGAAAAATGTAAGAAAAAGACAAATATCTATGAAATTAAGATGTTAAAAGGAGTTTTGTGATTGTTGATTATTATTGTTTCTACTGCAAGATGTAAACTATGGTGCTTGTGCTAAAAACAAAGAAACATTAAGGATTTTTATGTTATTTAGCTTAGAATTCCTCATTTAGACAAACAGAAACAAAATTCTAGAGTACATTGTAGGTACTCATTTAGATACTTACTTATTTACTGCATTTTTCTACCCCACAACATATGATAATACATAAAAATTAGGGGTGCAACAATACATGTACCCGTATCGAACCGTACCGAACCGTATCGAAGACGCTTGTATCGAACAATACAGATTTTTAAAATGTATTAATATTTTTTTCTTCTTAGGACGCTCTGTGTTGAAGGATCAGTAGATCTGTGTTCAACTACTCCAACTAGGCTGCAATTTTGAGCGCAGATCCACCGAGAAACTTGCTGTTTCAGCAACATTTTATTTAAAAGCTGGACTTTTGAGGTTAAACAAATGTTTATTATTAATTTAAATAAATTTCAAGTTAAAAAGGGCATGGACATTTCTCTTTTTTGTATCGAAAAAATATCGAACTGTGAAACTAAAGTATTGAACCGAACCGTGAATTTTCTCTATCATTGCAGCCCTAATAAAAATATAATCATGGTTTGGTTATGAGTCTTTCCAATTTCATTTTAACCAACAAGAGTTTTACATACCCTCGTTGCATTTGATTTATTTTTATTTAAATAACTTTAATGCAATTGAAAACCTTATGTCAAGCTCTGCAAATATACATTCCAAAGTTTGCTTTCTATAAGTTGTAATACATTTCAGTGCATTTGGAAAACACAAGTATTTAATGTGAATGAATAAAATGTCATTGTGACAACAATAAATTTGAATAATATTATGAGTGTAGTTAATAGAAACTAAGCACATGATGCTTACTTTCTGGAAGGCGATCATGATGAGCCAAACACTTGGGTGTTCAGAGGAGCAAGAGTCCAGCTGAGACAAAGAGGAGAAAACATCTCTCTCCACCACCTGCAGCAATGGAAACCAAATTATTACTTTTTTTTCCCACTCAATAATTTTAGATAGAAGAATTAGCTTGCTATTTTGCTCTCCTGAAATCTAATGTTATATTAATTAGTTACCAGCAAAAGATAATCAAATAATAAACTGCTTCATTAGTGAGTTTTATGTACACATTACACTTTAAATTCTACCTTGACAACAGCTCCGACAGATCGAGAGCACCTGATGGGGTCTGAGAAGTTCCAGGCTGTGAGAACCACGATGTCCACAAGGATGAGCAGAACCACCAGACCGATCAGCTGGATGTCCCGGATGATCTGAGACAAAACAAGAACAAGAAGACACAATGAAAACAAAATCTGTTCACCCAGAAGCAGGAGTGTTGTTTGAGATGACTCTGAGGCTCCAAACTCATTCATGTCGATTTTGTTTTGTAATTATATCACAGTCAATTATGTTTTTTCTAACAAACTTAATTATTATTGAAAAGCAAAATCTCTCGAACATGCCACATATCACATTACTTTTATTGTTTTGTCTAAATAATACACATTTCTCAGTAGTTATAAGAATTTTTTTTTCATGGAAATAGCCTTTCCTCAGAACTATGTCTGTATATTTTTCCTGTAAGCTTTAGAAATTCTTCTGAATGCTTACTAAACCATTATACATTCTTGTACAATGTTATAAATGTGCTACATTATTGAAAATGATGAAAGTTTTGCATTAAGTTAATTGCTGTTATGTTGAAATGTGGGCTGTTAGTTGCTCTGGAAATCAAAAGTCCAAGTACAACTTTAGTGAATCAAAATCCAGGTTACACAAGTTATTCGGGATACACAGATTAATCAAGTTCCTCAGGTTATTTAGAAGTATTATGAGGCATTGAAGGCCCAGCATGTTGATTTTCATCAATTTATCATGAAGGATATTAAGAAAATGTATTAATACAAGATGACAGAGTTTGCATGAGCTCAGAGTTTGGTCAAACAGGCTCTGTGGAAAGCTGGTGTTGTTGCATCTGCAAGGGGTAATAAATAGGAAATGTTGCAATACGTTTACCTAATGTAATACTTCAATAATTCAACTGATGCCAGCAATACAATGACCACAGCTACTTCCACTTATTTCTTTGTTATACTGAAGTTGGACATGAGGCTCCACAAATCTGCTTGCTTCATTTCAGCTATTATAAGAGCAAATAATTTAAAATCAGGGTTGGAAACCAGACGGACATGAACGCCTACCACTCTCTTATCAGGCATTCGCTGTGTGAACACTCTGTAGAGCCTCCATGTCTTCCCCAAAATTGGTCCAAACACCAGGGTACTTCCTAGACACAATGTCCACGTTCGAGCCTGTAGGACACATTATTGTAATCAGCATCATCATCATCATCATCATAACTCATCATATAAATCCAGCTAAGAAGCATAAAAGGATACCTACTTGCAGCACATCTATAGATGTTCCAGTTTGTGCAAAAGCTTGTTCATCGATGGCGAAAAGATAACCACTGATGTAAGTGAGGACGCTTCCAAAGAGAGTCAGCGCGTTCAGGTTGGGACTGGACATCTTCACTATCCTGACGAATCGACACAAACATCAAACTATAAGTAACATGTAGTTACTGACCACTGGAATAACTATGTATTCAAACTTGAATGCTGCTCTGTGCTTCTTGCTCTACCTGTTGTTTTTGAAGCGAAGGGTGAAAATCAGAAAGCAGAATGCCGACAGGACGCCACAGGACAGGAGCGTCCAGACGACTGCTCTTAACACCGGAGATAGTGAACGTCTCGGGGGCTCCGCTGCCAGCTGCACACACAGACACGAGTTTTCAAAGCTCTTATAAAATCACACAATGTAGCTTATTTGTGTGACTACTGATACATGTGTTCAAAAGTCACATTCCTTGAAGACAGAGGCAATAACAAGAATATACATAGGCAGGGGTTCATCTCTGAAAACCTTTTATTTAGGTAAATACAGACACAAACAGCATAACAGGCTTGCAACTCATTTTTCACAAAGTTTCTGTCATCAATAAAGCAACAGAAATTGATCAAAGGGTTTTTTCTAGATGTTCACGGGCAAGATGACAAGAGGTGCCAAGTTGACCCCACCATGATTCCGTCGTGGGTTGAAGTAAGGAAAGAGTCTTTCACCGAACGTGTATCCAATGAATGTGTAGACGTGAGAACGGGTATCAGTGTTATAGAAGGACACTTGTCCCCCCTCTATATCCACATACACCCCGACTCTCTGGAGCTTTTCCACCAGTGGTACCTGCACAGGAGGGCTGTTGAGTGCCCAGTAGCTCCCATTCTTCCTCATCCCCAGGGTCCAATAGCCTCTCTCAGGGTTCAGCATGTTCCCTCCTTTCCTGTTGACAGATTCGAGGGCCACTCCAACATCCCACTCTGTCTTCCCTTTCACCTGGACCTCAAAGAAGAACCTGCCAAAGGCGAAACCTTCCTTGGCCAGAACACTAACACAGGGGTAAAACCTCTTTGGGGTGTCATGGCAGCCGACAGCCACGTCGCCGTGATGGACCTGCTTTTTGTTTTCGGACAGCACCAGTTTGGGATGAGCCGTGTCGAGATCCAAAGTCAGGTCCACGGCACAGGACTTTGCCCTCTTAAATTCACCCTCGCAGAGCCTCTTCGCCTCGGCTTTCACTGTTTCTTCAACCTGACATGCAACTGTCCTGATCGCTCTTCTCACCGTTCCCACGTACTCCACGCTTTGTCCACGAGTGTCGCACCGGTAAGTTATAGCTGGCACTGTTGAAAAAGCTGGGAAGCTCTGGAGAAGGTAGAGATCATCACTGGTGCTTGAAAGCAGATCCAACTCAGTGCTTATGTGCCTCAGCTGATCAATATCCTGCTCCAGCTCCGTTATAATCCCACTGTCCCTGTGTTCAACTTGCCGCTGCCTTGCCTTGATCACCTCAGCCACCTCGGCTTGGCCTTGCCGAACAATTTGGAGCAGTTTGTTGAAAATCTGTAAACTCTCCTCAATCTCTCTTTCCATGTTTTTCTTACTAAGCTGAATGTTTTGTTTGATGTCACAGATTTTCCGCACGAGATCTTGGATCATTCCCTGCACCTCCACGTTTAAGTTTCCAATCTGAGCTCTTCTGTTCTGGCTTTCATTCTCTATGCGGACTGTGAGGTGGGCCTTGTGGTCTTTTAGGATGCAGACCTGGCACACGTACATCTGATCAGTGTGACAAAACAGCTCCAGAAGGCTCTCGTGCTTCTTACACACTCTGTCCCGCATGCTCATCTTGGCGGCAATCAGCCGGTGGTTCTGCAGCGTGGCAAGAACATGATGGGGCTCCAGATGAGTCTCGCAGAATGAAGCCAAACAATCCAGACAGGATTTAAACGCTTTCACCCTTTTCCCAGGGCACACGTCACAAGAAACGTCACCTTCACTGCACACCGGCAGGTCCATCGTGTCGCCTCCTTCTTTGTATTTATTTTCCCAGAACGTCTTAAACTGAGAGGCCACTTCAGATATGAAGGTGTTAACTTTCAGGTCAGGCTTCTTGTACAGCTTTTGTTTACACATGGGGCACTGTGGCAGACTGGCGCTCTGCCAGTATCGCTGAATGCAGCCCCTGCAGAAGTTGTGCCCGCACGGCGTGGAGACAGGCTGGTTGAACACGTCCAAACAGATGGGGCAAAGAAGCTGCTCCTTAGACAGGATGGTGGCAGCAGTGGCCATATCTGGGAAGGAAAAAAAAACAGGTGGCCTTTAAGGTTGGCTCAGCTCGTTGTATTTTTGTCCAACTCTGTTGGGTTTTAAAACACTTGTCGGTCATCCATGAATAGCAACACATAGTGTTGGGTGTCACTGGAATATTTCATTTTAGCTGCAGTTTTTGCTAACCTAAGATCATAATGAAGCAAATCAATTTTTTAAACACTGAGTTTTCATATTAAACATTGCTACAATAACAATGCACAAACTTTTCTTCTGTTTGGACGTAGCTGTTAAACTATAAGTTTTAACTATTCATCCATGCATGAATTACCACAAAAATATAAAATAAAAGCAAAAGCAAACTCACCTCATGTCTTTGTGTTGTAGTGATAGGAGAAATAGGCTTGTTTGCGTTTACTAACACTGTGTCCCACTGCTCAAGTTTTTTATGTAAGAATGTCACGTTACACTTCCTCTTGCCCGCCTTCTTCTGCTCCCTCTTCTCTTAAAGGCATCTGTGTCAGAAGGGATGCTAAACATAGCTTCAGCAGACCACTCCCTTTACCTTACCTGACCTCTTCTAGTCAGCTGTCCACTCCAGTGGAATAGTAAACAAGGAAACAGGCATGGATGCATATACAGTGCATTGTTTATTTAACACAAGCATGCAATCTTTGTGCACCTTGTGTCAAAGATATAAGACATAAAGGTTAAAAATCAATTAGAATAGAGGGATGTCAAATGAATGAATTGGTGGAAACTGGTATCTGTCCTACAGTGTTGTGTAAACTTCAAAGTGATACTTGAGTGAAAGAACAAGTGTCTTATTACAAAATGTCTTTGGTTAAAGTCTCCTCTAACAATATTACTCAAGTAAAAATTTTTTTAAGTATCTGACATTATATGTACATAAGTATTTCTGACATAAAAGAAGTAAAAGTATAGAGGAAAAATGAAGAGTTTAAAACGACATGTATTGGGAGGTGACCTCCAAAAGAAACATTTTTTTAAAAGTCATAATGACAATAATGTTAAATTAAAATGTTGATGTTGAAAAATGTAAAATACACTAGTCTACTTGTTACAGCTGAATTTGTCATACAGATGTGATGGATCCTACAAATCAATTGGGGGTCAGAATGGTATTTATTTATACTTTTCATTCATCCAAAATTAAATGCACTTCATCTGAGAGCTGTCATTTATCTAGGTAGGTTTTTCTTTTTCTTTTTTAACATCAAGGTGGAATGAAAACAAGCCAAAATTAAATAAGAGTAACGTCTTTCTACTCCTCATGCTTTTTTTAAATGTAATATGTAGAAATTACAGATAACTTCGTGAAAATGCAAGAAGTAAAAAGTTGTTTGAAAACAAATTTTCTCAAGTATATAAAACCAAATGTCTACCTAGATAAAGTAACAAAGTGCTTTTACTTTGTTACTTTACAACTCTGCTAACAGAAACATGACTAAGTTACCTACATGCATGTAAGAACTGATGGACAAAGGTGGGATGATCGCATGAACATTTGTTTTACATTAATTAAACACCCGGCATTAATGTGTTAATTCTAGAGGACAAAATGGCCAATCTAACATTCTGATTGATGTTCTAGTGAGTTTTTAAATATTTGTATGATTGTGAATGAATAGAAAGAAAATCTTTAGTTGTGAGCTTGAGTTGGTAGTCTTGGTTTAAGCATGGCACCACTGATTCAGTTCTCTCACGAACAAAGACATAAAAAATCATGCAGTGTCATTTTTTTGTGAAAAAAATCACAATGTGACTGCTGCTGCTAAACTCGTCTTCATCCCAACCAAAAGCAAACCAAAAATGTCCTCTTATGTCTTATTCTCATTTATAGTGTCTGCAGATTTTGCAGCACAAAACTAAAGAGACGTTTCTTAAATCTGCAATCATACAGTCTGACATGAGTTATTATCAAAGTTACAATATTTCATGATTTTTTTATAGCACAGTGTGTAAACCATCTATTTAAAACAGTTTATGACAACAGTATTCTCTTACAAGGTTTTCTTTCAGCACAGTGCAACCCCCTGAAAGCCTCCAGAAAATGAGTCAGCTGAACTTGAAGGAACATGACATGAAGTTCCAGCTGACATATTCTCTAAATGTTCCAGACTGGAATCCTTGACCAGATTGGTAGAAAATGACCTCTTATCTTACAGCCCAGCTTTCAGCGTAAAATGCATGTTCACTAAAGAGTACTTGACAAAAAAAATACCTCCTGGGTACCTCAAACAACATACATGTAGCATATCTGTGTCTGTTGTGATAAAATGTGCACTGATGCAAATATTGCGAGCGCTTGAGACAAAGCTTACAGAGTTCAGGCTGCATAGTTTTTGCAGAATGTCCACGCTGTCCTGCCCGCTGACTCCAGACTGGATGAAGCACAGTGGAGATTCACAGAGGGAGCTGCAGTTCAGCTCATGCTCCATGACGTCCACCGTCACAAACACGACCTGCAGGGACCAAAGGAGACAACAGCTGTGGTCACGTTTGTAAAATAAATGCAAACACAAAAACGCAGGGGAGGAGTTCAGGTAAAACTTCTGCTTAAAATTAAACTTTTGATTGGCTCTTATCCACGCTTGATGTCATGTTTTATTTCTACCAAAAAATGCAGTTTTGTAAAGGTATGTCAAATGTGTTGTATTGCAGAAAGGATGTTATCAGTCCATTAAATGGACTGATAATGGACGATATTAGCAGTTATCATCCCATAGAATAGCTTTAGACTGTTCCGACAGTGTCCCCTAGTGGGTTAGCAGTGCCATATACTTCCGGTCTACTTCTGGTCTACTTTATCGTAGCCCATGTCATTTTCTCTAAAATTAACCTTAGTGACTTTATGCCTCATATTAACCAGATTGCATAAAAAACCTTAGTGGTTTTATGCCTCATATTAACTAGACTAGTGACTTTATGCCTCATACTAACCAGGTGACAGTCTGAAGTCTTTGTATGGAACGGAGAACCCACTAGGCGGCACAGTCGGGACAGTTTGAAGTCATTCTATGGGACTAATAACGGCTAATAACGTCCATGTAATGGATGATAACAGCCGAAGCGGGTGCAGGAAACAATACAGTATCGAAAACAGGATCTTAATGCATTTTGAGAGTTCTGTGACATAAGTTTTAGGTTTTTAATACGTCAACAAACTTCCAACAAAAGTTCTGCCATAAAAACTAGTAAACAGTAACATCATGAGATATTTTGCTGAAAGACAAACAGGGCTGACTATTTAAGTTCTCAGATTACTTGTTGCAGAAAACTGTGAGCTACTACCACATAACATTTTGCTTAGCAATGATTGAGTTTATAATCATTTTTTATTTGTTGTGATTGATTAGCTCTGGCGGCCATTTTGAAACAAGTTGACTCTGAAATTCAATAAGTCGTAGATGTGCATTCAATGGTTACTTTCTGAAGATTTCTAAAAAAGTTATCCAGTGGTTTATTAGACATTTTGCTAAATGTATTTATTATGTATTAATTTATCAAATGTTCATTAACAATGGATTAAGCCTGTTTGAAAACACAGTTTAAAGTAAGATAGTGTCAATAACAAAATTTTAAATGCTTTTATGACAAATTCTGTTTCTGAATTCAGGTTTAAAATTGTTATAGTTGTAAGACCCCTGTGTACCACTGTGTGGTGCTCCAAACAACACTGGGAGAAGTGATGGAGACGGTGACATTACCCAGTGACAGAACACAACCTCCGATCTGCTCGTCCTCACTTTCAGCTCAACAAACACTGAATCACAGTCTGCTGCAGCACAACCAAAGACAGACATCAGCTTTTATTCCCATTTTCACTAACGGCCACCTCATCACCTCATCCAGAGCGACTCAGACCGAGGAGCTAAAGCAGGAGTTCATCCGTGCTGCCGCAGGTATTTTTATGAGACTACCCCAAGCTGCTCCAACACGCTGGAGAAATGACGAGGGCCCACCTGATACTCGGCGCTGAAACCAGACTTCGAGTCTGATTGTTGTAATTGCTGCTCTGACTCAGCTGCATGATGCCGAGGCGAGAAAATAGCAGTTTTTATTGAAATAAGTTGACAGACAGGTGAGTGTTTATGCGATTTTAGACGTTACACGTGCCGTCGCTGTCTGTGGAATGATTAAGAAGGCCTAATATCTGCTGAGTCGTGAGTCAAAAAATAGTATTAGACAAAACAAAACGATTCGAAGAGTAAGTTGTGAAATTGCTCAAATCAAAGCTTCAAAGATGTTAATCAAACAAAGAAACCCTGAGGGTGACATATCTGGGAAATGTCTGGGCTTCCTGCTCTTGTCCTGTCGTCATTTTCCAACTTTAGATCCCAGCTCAGCTTCTTCCTGCAGGAAAAGCCGACAGAGAGAGGCATTTCCTTCGCTCTCGTCAAACCCAAACTACGAAGGTATCAGCTTAGAAGGTTCAGCTAACATCCAGTTTTACAGTTTTTTTTTATAGGTCTAGGGGTCACTGTGAAAGCAGAACACCATGCGACTTCAAACTGTCTTCAGTTTTTCTGGACATGTTTTGACAGTTCAGTACAGTCATGAGGAGTGTCTTCTGCAGTCCTGAAGGCTAAACCACAAGTAATACCTGAGCTGCCTGTGTATGTGTGGGACGGGCCTTTAAGTCTTTCATTTGTTTGCTTACAAACAGCCTTTTATAGTCTAATTTAAAAACCCTTTAGGAAAGTTTTTAACTTGAAAAGGGACTTGAAAAAAAAATGGTTGAAGTAAAGCCACTCATTGTCCTGTCAGTCAGACCCGTTTTGAAGATTAGAGCGGCAACATGGAGGTTATAAAGCTCAGATCAGGGGCAAATATTGAAACATTCTTTCAGTCAATAATCCGTTTATAACTTTATTCTTTAATCAGAAGTAGAATGCAATAAGACTTGCAATGAGAGGATGCCTTTTAGAGTCGCAGTGATTAAGATAAATGTTCTGAACTAAATAAAATCGTTACAGCATTTCACCTCAGAAGATATTTGTTTGAGCATAAAACTGTAAAAGTACAAAAAGGAGAACACATTTTAGGAATATTTAGACACCGGGACAGAACTATAGGAAGGAAATAAAACGTTTCAGGATGCAAACCTTGATCTTCAACGAAGTATCCCATCGCGTCGTCCCGTGTCAAAGTCCATCTCTCAGCACCAAGAATGGTTAGAATAAACACTAAAAATAAATGAAAAAATAAGGTTTCCTGCATTGCTACATGGTTCTTATGACTTTATACGCAGAAATAAATAAATAAATAAATCCCACGGCTTTAATTTCAACATTAAACTGTCAGCTGGAGAGAATCCTGTCACTCAGGAAACGCTCAGTAGACTGTAGGAGTTTCCTTTTGAGCATGAAGGGAAGGAGGGAGGGAGGTGTTTGTGTCAGGAGAGGAGGTGACTGTGCAGCCCCCTTCCACCTCCGATCACTCCTAAACTTTCCAACTCTGCCGTGATGCAGGAGAGTTGTGGCCCCTAGGGACTTTGGGGTGGCAGATGGGACCAACAGGGCGGGATATTATCTGTCCACTGATCAAACAAACAAGCTGAAAACAGCTGGAAAGAAAATGTTTTTTTTTTTTAATAGATACTTATGAAGAATTATGGCAGATCTTTGACAAAATCTTTTTTCTACAGTTTGACAAATCTGAAGCAGTTTCTGTTTGAGTAGAGAAATTTGTTTCGGCAGATGAGAGGCATAAAGGTGTTATTAGAACGTCACAAAGATTTATCGTGGGAGCCTGCAAACATGACTCATACCTCATGTGGGAGTGTCACTAATGACAGATGGAAAAGAGGAAACAGAGGACACGTAGAGATTAAAAGATGAAAATATCCTGAATATTTAATTAATAGGTTCTTTTTTTAATTCTTGGAGGATTCACTAATCAAAACTCTTTTCCAGTTTAGACCCCTTATACATTGTTTTGTATGATCAGATTGTCAGTGTTCATTTTAAAATGAAAGTACATTTCTGCAGGCACTGAGACACCCTGATGAACCTGATTTTCAAAATTAGCAACACTTGCAGTATCGCAGCTTAAACAAATGTGTCAGTACGAAAGATGAACTTGGTAAGATAAAACCAGAAATAAATTGAAAATGAAAAAAAAAGCTAATTTGATTTGTGACCCTGATGTCTCTTGGAGTGAACATTGACAAACTAGTAAATTATTTTTTACAATAACACATACACACACTCATTAGGATAGGTGAAATGGTTTCAGACCCTATCACCAAATAAATCTGCCAAAAAAAAGAAAAATCTAATATATATATATATATATATATATAAAGCATGTGAAGCTGTTACAATAAATGGGGTAAGGCACAATTGTCGAAACAAGGCCCGCGGACCCTTGTGACCATTATCTGACCCTAAAGTTTATAATTTTAACTTTAAATTTCTCTTTATCTTTTCATGACAGCTGAAAAATGTTCAAGACAAGAAAAGGATGTTTTAGGAATCTTTGAGTTTGGTGTGGAAAGAGCAACAGAGAATCAACTTTATTTTGTATTCTCTCTTAAATTTTCCAAATAATTATATTTTTAATTAGGGTTTTCTTATTTTATTTGCTGGATTGTAAAAATATATCCCTAGGAAATTATAAATGCAAGATGTTGTTGACAGAAAGTAAGGCAAGAAGTGAATGCTAATTATGAGTCATTTTAAATTTAATTTATTTTTTATGTATATTCTAAATGTTAATTGTAACATAATTTAGAAAAGGTCATTTGTATTTCTATGAGAGCTATTTATATTTTATATAAATATTGACAGAAATTGATCCTCGGCTTTGACCAAGTTTTGAATTTTGTCTGTTGTCAGCTTAATTTATGCTGTTCCAGTATTATAAACCTTCTTTTATTTTTATTTTTTGCATCAGAAAGTTATTTACATAGTTATAGATTACCTGTGGTTTTCACCACCCTGTTGACTGCAGACAAACAGAAGTCACTGGAGCAGACGTTTGGACAGAGGTCAGTCAGTCTTTTTCATTTTAGAGTTTAAAGGACGTCACATTAAAGACTGGAACAGTGTTGCCAGCTCTGTTACACCCAAAACAGAACAATCACTCTCACATTTCCTTGAAGATCAGGTTCAGTTATAATCCAACAGCTGCAGGTGGACGGGTCCCACTCGGGTTTCAAGGATCTTAAATATTTTATCCCGGGACACGAGGCTGGTCCTCAGGCAGCAGAAGTCATAACATAAAGGCTGGTTGGCAGGGTGAGCAGGATGAAACAGGACACATGCTGTTCTAGCTTACAGGGATCGATCAAACATTTAGACTTCATAATTACTAAAAACAGGTGTGGGTGACAGTCTGAGCTTTTTTACGTGTGGCAGCTGGAGACTGACCAAACAAAACAAACAAGAAGCAAAGTTTTTTTTTTATGCTGATTTCCTGCTGAGCCACTCCTGACAGGCTCTGTTTCCTGACAGGGAAGCATCTGTGCTTCCAAATCAAACCAGAGGGCCATGAGTCCCAGCTACAGTATCTGCGGCGTTTGACTTTATCAGAGTGAAAACATTTTTTTCTGTGAGAATCATTCCTAACGCAGTCATATCTTTAGGTTCAGACCCTGCAGCTCAGGTCCACAATTGTTCAAAAACCCTTCAGGCAACTCTTATTGCCTTATTGGCAATACTCCTATTGCTCTTGTTCCTATTGATATGACTTAGAAACACTTGATTAAAAGTCTGCAACAACTTCCTCTCTAATGTAAATGTCCACTTATTTCACTTTATTTCATAAATAGCTTTATGGTATAAAAAATCCAACTGCTGGATGATTGTTATGCAGTAAAATTTGTAATCATTTCAAGTTAAAGAAATGAGGTGGGATTTAAAGGGATCCCTGATAAGTTGTAACATTAGACTTTATTTGATAAACATATATTTTAACTGTAAAATAAAGATTGTAAAAATACTGTAGACTGTTTAGTTTTTAATATTTTTAAACTAAAAGTGTAAAACTATATTACACGGGCAGGGCCATTTTATTTACATGCAAAGCATTCTGGGTAAATGATGACATCAACTAGGTCCTCAGTGCTAGGCTGCTATCTCCACCCTGAAGGTTAATGTTGGACAATATATGACAATTGTCTCTTTTAAAGGAAAGCAGAGAGCGTTGACAGAGAGGAGAAGGTAGAAATGACTCAGTCTGCAGCTGAAAATATGGATGGAGGACAACAGAGCTGCTTCATGAAGGAAGAATCACCGGCCACTTTATTAGGTACACCATGCTAGTAACGGGTTGGATCCCCTTTTGCCTTCAGAACTGCCTCAATTCTTCGTGGCATGGATTCAACAAGGTGCTGGAAGCATTCCTCAGAGAGT
>JAUBOC010000160.1:13693500-13705520 GCA_032275365.1 Anablepsoides cearensis | reverse complement strand
AATTGCTGCTTATCAATTAATCGTTAGTCGATCGATAAGATCTATCAACTTTAGATTAATCCATTAATCGATAACTTTCATCCCTAGTTAATTATAATTTCTATTGCAGCGTTAAGAATGGCTTTTCATACATTGCCACTGAATTCTGGATTAGTTATTGTTCAAGGTGTTTTATAGCATGTATTGTTTATTTAAAGTGGTTTCTACCTTATTTACAACCTGATAAGGACCAGATTATTTTTATTATACCTTGTTAATTATGCCCACAGCCTGATAAAGGGGTGACTTTATGATATTTTTTGTCACTAATGACAACAGAACTGAAATAAACTTAACATTGTGGAAAAGTGAAGCCTCACCTGCACACTTGGGGTTAGGACACTTGCTGGCCAGGTCCAGGTAGCGCAGCAGATTTGAGGGCAGGTCACAAGGGAAGTAAGGGATATTCCGGCTCTTTACGGTTCGTCCTGCCAGCTCCAGCAGCGAGGGGGGGTCGTAGGTCATCTCTTTGACGAAGCGCACCACCAGCGGGTTGCCTCTGAGGCTGAGCTCCTGCAGGTGGACCAGACTCAGGATCTCCCTCGGCAGGTAGGTGAGCAGGTTGTTGTGGAGACTTAAGGATCGCAGAGAGTGGAGTCTAACGACAAACAGGGAGGAACGAGATCTCAACTACAGGCGTCAACTTGGAACGTGTCACTGGAATGTTTAGTGCAATCCTTGCAGAAAAAGGACACAGGTGCTGGTTTTACCTGGTCAGCTGTGGAGGCACACTTTGGATACGGTTATCACATAGCACCAGGTAAGTGAGGCAGGGCAGGTTTGCCACCTCTGGAGGAATGGCTGTAATAAGGTTTCCACCCAAATACAACATCTCCAAACTGAGAAGAAGAAGACGACAAGATGCCCATCTTTAACAAAAGCAATTTGTACCAAAACAATTAATGTCCCAAAGGGGGGCGCTAAAACTGCACTGATTCATGCTTTAAAGTCACATTGATGAAGTTATGTTTGAATATTGTCTGAGGCGTATTTTTGTACATATTTTATGATGTAATAAACATTTGATTGTGCAACCTATTGTTCTCCTTTGTGCTTTACGTCCAGGACAAACGCAGTGTCCATCACATCTTACGTGAAAACGTCTTAAGTGTGCAAATATTTTAATTCAATATCTGAAAACAACAAAACACCCTCTTAGCAAAACTGATCCATGGATCATAGAGAACAAAGGAGGAAATTTAGGAATCAAAGACAAACCGGGTGAGAACTATAGATGACTGGTCAGCAAAAGTAAGCTGCCAGACCATCTGCCTGCCGGAACTGATGACACAGCAAGTGTTAGTGAGGAGGGCATTATGCTGTTTCAGTGGCAGAGCCCTCTTCTGTGACGGGCACTGAGACATTTAGGGCCTGTTTAGTGTCCACAATAATAATAATAATAAAAATGCAGTGGTGGGGGAAGTGAGAAACAGGCACTAGTTAGATATAAGCGGTCATCCAAATCCTGCTTAAAATTTCAGAAACACCCTGGAAAATACAGACACAGCCAGATATAGTATAGCTGCTGTAAGGAGATGAAGTGTACTTTATGCTGCTCAACACAAAGGGAGAAGTGTACCCAACATTGTGCAATTTTATTTTTGCAAACTGAACTTATTTAAAGCCCCCTGTTTACCAAATGTTTTGTAACAATCCCCGAGCAGCAGCCAAGCTTGAACCAGCGTGGGTCTGATTCAGGCATCATGAAGACGACAGGAAAACAGCAAAGATAAACACTGGAGTGAACACTTCATACAAAGCAATGCAGCTAATAAAGTTAATTATGTGATTAGAGGTCAACTTGCCCTCGCTCTAAGGGTTTGATGAAACAGTTTGGTGGTTTGACCTTTGGTCTGGTTTGGGTCACTGTGACTTGATACTATTAAACTCAACGCAGGATAAGATAGAAAAGGTCTCATGACCGTCTAATATCAGCATCTTCCACGTTCACAGAAGATACACCCGGCCGCTAAATGTTTTGATACTTGTTTGCATTCAGTTATTACATTATTGCAACTTTTTACAGCATTGCTATTTCACAGCATCTATACAAAGACTGTTGGTTTATTTTGCTCCACGATGATTCTAGAAATAAGAATACAAACCTAATTTGTTTAGGTTTGGCTAATGTTTAATAGGGAAAACTTTAATCAGTGCACTGGCTTTATTGGGTAATGTTTACCTGATATGATCCCAGTTTGAATAATTAGGTCAACTAGGATAGGAGTGACGGAAGTGTTTTTAAAACACTATTAAAAGACACACCTTAATAAAAGAAGACTCATGCGGTCAACTCCAGTACATAAAAGCTGGCCTTGGTGAGTACACATCTGGTTTCTGTACGTTTGCCACATACAGAACATAGTTACTGGAGAGAGAACAGTAAACAAGCATGTGTTCAGGACAGAAAGTTCAGCTGGTAAGTCAATATACTCACACAGATCAGGAAGATCTTTTGTAATTTCTATTATTGCAAGACTAAAACAGATCTGCTTTCCCCAGAGTACACAGAAACAGAGGGAGCACATTCATGCAGCTGTTTGTTTGCTTATTCAGCTTTCCTGAACAAGTCAGGAGGTCATTACTGAACACTGCAAAAGCTTCACATAATGATTCTTGGTAAGGAAGATTTGACCTAATTTTTAACTTTAGAGAAGTTTAAAGAATATTTTATTTTAACATAAAGCATATTTAGTAAAGCACTGCAAGTGACATTATCAATACGTTGATTTAAAAATTGTCAATATTGTTTTTTAATGAGATTTAGTTTACTTCTCATTCCACAGATTTCAGATTTGTGCTACAAATATGTGATTTTGTTTTCTAAAAATATGCTTTTTAAACACCACATGTGGGCAGGAATATTAACATGTCCACAACACTTAAAAATAAATTTATATTTATATTATATTTGTGCTTTCCTGTGCAAAAGACAAAGTCATGTGTCGTGTTACTTACCAGGGTAAATTTTCTATCTCTGAAGGAATACTTTTTAATCTGTTTCCGCCCACAGAAAGCGACTGTAGATGAACCAGTTTAGTGCACTGCAGGGGGATCTCCTCAAACCGATTCCCACTAAAGTTCAACACTTCCAGCTGCATAGAGCCGAACTCCTTGGGCAGAGAAAACTCGTCCAGGCGATTGTTTTTGGCTAAAAGAGTTTTAAGCTTGGCTAGTCGCGTAATGTCCTCACAGATGACCGTCAGTCCATTGTTGCTGATGTCCAAAAACTCCAGGTTGTAGAAAAGACTCACCGAAGAGGGAAGTGAGGTTAGTCGGTTGTAGTTCAGGTAGAGCTGTTTGGTGTCTTTTTTCCTCTCGTCGCTGACACTGTCCACGTTAAAACTGTTCAAACTCAGACGCGAGAAATCCAGCACACAGTCTCTTGCTGACGCCGCTCCATGGTGACTCTCCATTTTGGCTATTTTCGAGTTAATTTCAAGTCTACTCGAGACTTCGGAGGTTCCTCCGTCCACGTAAATCGCAAGTTAGCTCCAGGAGTTGTATTGGAACATGGAGAGCATCATTTCTGCCAAAATATGACTCGGTAATTCTGCACTTTTTTGCTAAAGTAGCTTCATTTAACTCTAATGCTATGTCGCCCTCTTACACCGCAGCCATTCTTTGACTGGGGTGGGATTTGCTTCCGCGTAATTCGATTGGCTAGTTGTGTTTAAGCCCCGCCCACCAATGCATTGATTGGTTACTCTTCTCATCTTTCATAATAAAGGCATAGCTTGACACGTTCTCTTGATGCAACAGGTTTAGTGCTTATATACTGTACGATTTAAAACTTCAAAAGGGTATACGGAATTCAAAGCTGTGTTAGAGTAGGGATTATTTTTTTAAGTTATGCAACAGTAAAACAGTACCAATGTCGTGTTGCGTTTAATTGAGTATCTCCGGAAGAACGTCCCCTGTTTCGGGAGCGCGCACAAAGCAGGGAAAGCGGATCTAATTATGCATTGAATTCAGCAAAATTAAACATCACTACAATAATATATGCCTTTTTTGTTTATATTAAACTTTGTGATTACTTTGAAGTTCACTTGGATGAAGTAATTTAGATTTACTTTGTGCGCGCTCCCGAAACAGGGGTCACAAATTCCATGGGGGATGATTATCTTGGCACACCTGTTGTCTGCTTTCATTACACAACTCACTACAATCACATTATCCAATCCTCTGTGGACTAAAGTACACAGAATAAAAAGTTGGTACTTTTAGATTGGTTACACAAAGTTGCGTTACATTACTACTTTTGGAGTTGTTGCTGCCAGCAGTGTCTAAACAAAAGTTAATGTTTCAGCAATTTTTCAGAAAAATTATTGTGAAAGTAGTCCATTATATAAGGGGTCAAGGAGGTGCATAAAGCTTAAAAAAAATCAAGAAAAGGGCAATATAGGGTCATATAGGTAAAGCTTGTAAGGTCAAATAGATAATGTTTTTATCCTAATTTTATTGCTTTCGATGCAGTGGAGCAGCAGCTTTACTCTGAGCTCAAATATTACAAAACTCCTCACTTAAGGCTGACCCCCTATTTAAATACGTATATGGGATCTGGTTATTTGAGTCATGATCAGGACCTCATGACCATAAATGAATGCAACAGACAACTGAGAGCTTTTGGCTCAAGTCCTTCTTCATTGTGACAGACTCAATTATTTTAAATAAAGACTGCAGGTAAGAGAACATCAGCAAAATATTATGATGAAAAAAAAACTGACAAATTTACTGTACATGTGTCAAACTGAAGGCATGCCAGATTCCAGATTCTGCCCTCATTTTCATTTTATCTGGCCCCAAAGGCAATAATCTAAATGTGAAAAATAGTTTTATGGTTTCTATTTTTGTCACTGTGCATTTTTCTTATGGCCAATTTTCTAGCCATGAAAATTAAGTTTGTAATTTTCAGTAATCTTTGATTTTGGTGTGGAAAGAAAAACTGAATCAACTTTAATTATCTTTTCTTTTTGTTGTATTCTTTTCTTAATTTAAAGTCAAATTATTGGATTTTTTTCCCCCCTGAAATGTTGGATTGTGATCAAAATTATCTCTAAGAAATAACAAATGAAAAAGTTGTTGATAGTATGTAAGTCGTTGAAAGTAAATCTGGAAACTAATGTATAATTTAAAAAAAACTTTTTTTGGGTGGGGAAAAAAGGGGGGCAGATGTAATACACATTTTTTCCCCTCTATTCTTTTTCTTTCATGACATGTGTTTTGTCCTGTTGTTCATTGTATATAAATTATGGCTGTTTTAATGAGTTCAATAAATAAATAAATAAATAAATAAATAAATAAATAAATAAATAAATAAATGTAATGATGAGTCTTTCTAAGTATGATCTTTTTTCTGTCTTATTAGATTATGCATGTTCTAAATGCTATAAAACATAATTTGGAAAATATAATTTGTAAGAATAATTAGTTATATAACATTTCTTCAATTAAATATTGACAAAGACTGGGCCTAGGCTTGCACCAAGTTCTGAATTTTGACCCCCTTGTGTAACCGAGTTTGCCCCCCCCCCCTGCTGTAAAGCAAATCTCTGTACCCCAAAAACTAAAATACTAAAGATAATTTTGAATAACTTTATGAACAGAGTTCACCACTGGCTGTTACTGGCTGCATGTGAAGACATTATTTTAATTCTTAATGCAGCTGAAAGCATCCATACAGGTGCTTCACGATACACTACCATATTTGCAACAAGTCATCAAACATTTTTTAAATATTTTTTTTACAGCAAGTATTAGTTACTGACCATGTAAAACTGAAAATATCTAATTATGAACATTTATGGGCAAAGACAGCAAATAAGTTGTACTTTGAACCCAGGCGTAGTTGTTAGGGATTTGCCAGTTTGAGCAACCTTGATTATACAACAAACATTTGATCACAATTCAAAATGTTCAGTGCTTTGACTGATGCCTGATAATTCATTCAATTTAGCTTTTAACGCTCAGTTCTACATCATCCTAATGGACTCCCTGCCTTTTGTTAAATAACATTTGGAGTTTTATGCTTGGTTTCTAATTTAAATTGTTATTTTTCCAGAATATATCTTAAGTATTTAAAAAAAAAACATTTTTACCAGAAAAAAAAAGAATCAAAATAAGAAAGACCACTCAGAAACAAAATAAGAAATTGGTTTTGTGTCGTAGGGGATTTAATGGCAGACATTCCTTACAAACTGCACTTTTAGTGGCACAAAGAAGAAAAAAATAAAATCTAACTCACACCGAGTAAAAGCAACTTTCACACAGATGTTTTCAGGAGACAGTCTTAAAAGCACTAACTAGTTTTCTGATAAACGTTAGCAAAGCGCGCTCATTCTTGCAACGACCGATGTGGAGGCAAAGGTAGAAGACAAGTCTTTTTGTAGGTCTAAGGCACTGATTTTTGTCATCATACATCCCAAATTTAGATAGAAATAAACACTTAAAGAAAATCTACTTTCAGATTCACAATAAAAGCACAAACACACTTTTTATTTGCACCCTGTTACTGGTGCGGCTATGCTACTTCAGCTGACTGCGAGGCTAGTCCTTCTGTTAGTGATTTTGAAAGCACAGGTATAGTATTGTTGCTGGGTCCAGAGTAATGCTTTACCTGGATTAAACATTTTACATCATTGAAACACTTCATTAAGACTTTGGTTTCAGTTTTCACCATGTTATACTCAGAGCAGGTCTCACTGTGGTGCACTCAGACAGCTGTTGTCTGACTTTAACCCAGAAAACAAGACAGAAATCTTTAGTAAAAAAAGAAATAAAACCCCAGAGAGACTTGTCAAAGCATAACATGGTAACAAGATAAGCTCCAACTCAATGCTATACATAGAAACACATTTTTTTTGCTTAAAAAAAATTATTTAAGCAGTAAAATACAAATAAAGAATAGTGTTGTGAGAGCGACAGAAAGAGATGAACGGAGAAGAAGTGCAATGGTTGTAGTAGTGGCCTACAGTGGCATTTCTAAATGGCAACAAAATTAAAAAGCACAAGTAGTTTTACCTTCTTGTTTCACTTTGTTTAAATGGAGAAACACCATTTTAACAAATGAAATCCTCAAGGCTCCTAACTTTAAAATCCTCTAAATCACCTGACTTCTAGTCTAAAACAGTGACAACTTTAATGCTAAGTAAAAAAAAAACTATATAAAAACTGTGGTAAAAACTACCCCTCAGAGTTTGAGTAGGGGTACAGTAATACAATCAACCATAACAGTACTGAACACAAGGCGACCCAGTTACATTCTGACTGCCTCAGAATCAAACGCAGCAAACACATAAACACTGTAAAAATGGATGATGATAACGACAACAATAATAATAATAATATAGCAGATAAAAAAAAGAAAAGTCAGTTTAATAAAACTCAAAGTAAATCAAGTATGAAAGAAGAGAGACGGCACCATCCTCTTCTTTTGTGGGGTCCTTATTCAGACCTCTTTTGTGCTGGCCTTCATCTTCTCTGCTGTCTCCTGCATTAAAAACATTCAAAAGATGATTAAAACAAGAGATTTGGTATGTTTTCGTTTTTGTTGTTGTTGTTTTAACTAAATGGACACTACAGCTCTTTTTGATTGGGGTTCTATAGAAAGGTTTTGAACAATTATTATCTTATCTGTTGCAGATATGTATCAGCCGGTTTCAGTTGAAGTTTTATAAACACGTTTGAGACTGAAGCTGTTTTGAGATGCAGTAATCCAGTTTATTTTTCCAAACTGAGGTTGTTCAAGTAACTATCTACAACAGGTGAAATATTGCTAGAAATATTTCTACAAAACCTCACATCTTAACATCTTAATTAAACTATGTTTCTGTAAACATAGATCATTGCATGGACTTGGGAGCTTTTTTTAAAAACTAATTTTATTGATTGAAGTTGATTACATAATCCTGTAAATCCTAGAAAACTTTACAAATAAAACAGAAAGATGCTGCTGTCTTCTTTTTTCTTACACTCTTCTGAATGATTATGGACATGGAGGAAATGGAAAAACAGTTGTGTGGTCTTATGAACTAAAATTGCATTTTTAAAGAATCCTGTCCACTGCTGCCTACAGAGCCGCCTATACACCGACACACAGTTCAAATATTTGTAAATGTGCAAAAGTACCATCAGTTTTTAAAACCAATGGGGTTTATTTGAAAACAGAATTCATGAATTAAACTGTGGATTTTATACGGCACCCTTAGTTTTTAGGTAACCGGGTTGTATATTGAAGGTGACTTTAGAGCGCACCTGCCAAAATTCCTACACACAGAGTGACATTTGTTTGCTGTGACCTTAAAGCCACCTCTCTGTGGATTACAGAGAATGCAACATTGCTGACTCAGCTATGGCCTGAAGCCAGATCCCTAGAGTTAACTTGCAAGGATCATGAGCTCATTCACAAAATGCACTCTCTCATAGCACAAATAAAGCTGGGCAGTCAGTTTATAGTTTATTATTTAGGATCATGCATCATGCATTTGTCCTGATTTGATTTCTGCAGATTTAGTAATCTGGTTTTAAAAGAGAGAAAAACACATCATTTTTATTGAAATATGTTATTCTAATTTTAAAAAAAGGGTTAAAGATAATTTTTATTAGTTGTCTGTCCATTGTTTCAAATCGAGCCCTAACTTTATAGTTATAATTTCAGTAACATCTCATTGTTTCTGAGCTTTTAAGTTATTGCTCGACTTGATATGCATGGAGTAATAAAGCTGCTGATAAAGGGACTTGGTTGTGTTGCAAACGCTCTTTGAAACACGCTGCAAGCAATCATGTCAGACGCCGAGTTCAGGGTGTATAGAGGTGATACTTCTTGGACTTTCAGCCCAGTTATATTCGCAGAATCCCAGAAATACGCAGTCGAAGTTGGGATTAACAGAAGAAACAATTTGATTGCACCCGCCCCCAAAACGCACACACACACAGATTTATCATTCCGTACAAACGCAGACCTGATGTTTGTTGAGCTCAGCCACACGAAGGTTCCACTCCTCCTCTGTCATCTCTGCTCCATCATCTGCTGACTCATCCACAGCCGCCTGTTTGTCTGGAAAGATAACAACGTAAAAAAGGTCAAAGGGCATGCGTTTACCCAAAGGACCCCACCACCCCCCCAAAAAAAAAAAAAAAAAATCTTATACACACAAACTGGACACAGACCTTTACCGCTGCAGGTCATGGCGGTGCAGACCCAGTTGCCACAAGCACAGACACAGCTGTTACACTCCACCTGGGTCTCGGCTCCGTCCTCGTATGATTCATCCTCCAAGGCGCACTCTGTGGAGAGACACACGAGCTAAACAACCAGAAGGCCGGATAGTAAAGTGCAGCAGTGGTGATAAAGAGGGGCAGCCAGATATCAGCTTCCATGACGAAGATTTGTCAGCGTTTCAGCCTGACTGCTTGTCAGAATGCCCTCAGGTAATATTAGCTTAGTCATGATGAATTGTCTGTGAATTGTCCAACACACACAGCGTGCATGAAAGAAATGGGTATTCTAGAAAAAAATAAATAAAAATAAATCTCAGATATCGCTCCAATAATCTTCAGGCTTGACTATCTTAATTTCGTTCACTAAAAGAATTTTGTTTGTTCTAAAAGCTGCGAGGGGAAAAAAAAAATAGAACAGCCTGCTTTGCCAAATGTGTGTTCGCCCTTAAATCAGTTGCAGCCAGAGGTTTCAGCACTCCACAGCGATTGGCTGACAGAGTTATTCCCCCGCTTCCTGTGAACTTTATCCCACATATATCCACACCAGACGACTGGCTGACGGCGAAAGGAAGAGGTGGACGATAATGTTTGTCCGTCTGTTACCAAAATCTCTCATGAGCCCCTGGATGAATTTTGATGAAGCTTTCTTAAAGTAATCCTTGAAAGAACAACTGCAACTGATTAACTTTATGAATCAGCGTGATTCAACATGGCAGCTGCAGGCAACTGACCTCAGTAAACCTATGACTCATAAAACTTAACATTTATTAAAATTTGGTGTCGGTAGTGAAGACTGAGCCCCAACATATATTGTGAGCGCTAATAGATTGCATAAAATCTTAGTTTAAAAGGTTTGCTTTTAACCATTTGGAGTCAACTTTGTTAGTAAAATATTTCATAAACCGCTGGATGGATTTTATTTAAACTTTCAAAAATAAATAACTGGATGCACATCTACATCTGACTGCCTTTTCATATACCGTATTATCAGTGGGTACGGATCCCCTAAAGCAATAACAAGGGAACTAATGTCCTGATTTAGCTATTTTTTAGCATTTGGGTAAGTTTAGAAGCACTAACTGAGGTCTTTCAATGTTATTGGTCAATATTATTGTAAACAGCTGAGGGTGAAAGCTCTCATATTTTGTTTACATGTGTGTCACTTATCCACTAAGTGACACAATGTTCTGCACGCAGTAAACATTGTCTCATGACAGCAAACCTACATGAGTTGGAAGTACATTCTGTTTTTCTCAGCTGTATACTCTGACTGACTCACAGGTTTAGTTTAGAGCCAAAAAGAGAACAAAACATCCCACAATTCTTTGCACTTGCAAGGCATTGGAGCTACGTCACTGTCCACACTTAAAATTTGTAAGTATATGGATTATTTTTTTTATTTTTAACCTGTAGTAGCAGAGAGCAAAACAACTTCAACTCTGTCATTTCTCAACAAAAGATGATCATAGCTTAAAAATGCTGGCCTAAAAGGCAGTAGGTGTTTTCATTAAATAATGCTAGGCCTTTACTGTACTCATATATTTGAGTCTGCAGATCTAAAGTGAACCTTCACATGAACTTATTCCAGAGTATCTCTTTATGCTCACTTTTCTCTGGTGGGTTGAAACCAGGCCTCAGACAGTTGAGGAACTCATCAAAGCTCAGCTTCCAGTCGGCGTTCTCGTCAGAGAGCTCGATGAGGGCGTCAACACACAGACTCCTGGGAAACACAAGCAAAAGCAGAGTAAAATTAGCATCTGCTTACAACAAGCGACAGCCGAGCCGCAGAGAAACATGAAGCATTAAGGATAATTAGTTGAGAGTGTTTTATTTTGCAGGTGTTTGTGTCACTGCAGGCTCCCACAGGAGGCCTTCAGTCCTGTTTGTTCTGGTTTTTTATCAACCTACACTATGTGACTTAGCAAACACGATCCATGTTTTATCACATGAGCAAATATTTAAAAATGCAAACAGCGGTTGTTCTTACACCCAGACTTCCTCGTACACACGGAGGTGAGCACGTGGACGGCGGAACACACTGACCTGAGCAGCTTGTTGCTCTCCTGGTCTGCGTAGGACTGCAGCTGCACGACCGAGTCGTTGTGCTGGATGAAGCGGAGCAACTCCGAGGAGTCCAGCTGGGCGTCACCGTTGTCATAAGACTGCAGAGACATCAGTGAACACAATGAACCTCAATGTGTGATAGAAAATGTGACAAAAACATGCCATTGTGCAAAAGTCTTGAGTCATCCCTCATTGTATATTTATTTTTTTCAAAAAAGGTCAGATTTTCTTGAAATAGTTAAGGTGATTTTGATTATTAGTTTTTTTTTTAAGTTTTTTTTTTAAGTCTTTCTTTAGACTTTTCAGACAAAATGATTCTTTTATTTTTGTTGACCACCTAACTTTGAGAACAACATATTCAACCATAAAAACCTGTTTTCTTTAACAACTTTCTGACATAAAATCTAATTTTGGTCCCATTTTTTTTCAGTTGAATTTAGGAGTGTAACAATACATAAAACTCTCGAGACGAGACAAGACGAGACGAGACACAGTACTGAGTTTGCGAGACGAGACAAGGTTTTAATATTAGTTTCAAAAAAACTTTAAAGGTCTAATTTATGCTGCAAAAATGCTTTTATTCTGTTTTAACATTTTTTTTAATTACACATCAACTGATAGCTTCCTTTTTCTGATTTCTTGAATCTCCTTAGACCTTAGAACAGTGCTTTAACTATGCATGGCCTTCCAACATCATA
>JAUBOC010000160.1:13671334-13693400 GCA_032275365.1 Anablepsoides cearensis | reverse complement strand
TTATGTCTTTACTTATTCTATGACATTTAAACTTAACAAAAATTCAACCTAAATAAAAAACAAAATAAGTTATTATTATTTCCTTTATGAACAACAATCTCTCTCTGCTCTGGTCCGATCGCTTTAGGAAGGGGGAGGGGCTCGCTGCTCGTGGAAGAGAGGAGGAGAAAAAGAGAAGAGTGCTTGGAAAGAGCTGTCGCCAAAGCTTCTAAAAGTCTCCTAAAACACCGGGAAATTTGCTAGATTTATCCCTAGAGGGGTCTAAAAAGTCGCTAGATCTAGTGACAAAGTTGCTAAGTTGGTTAGCGAGAGAACAGTAGCTCTCAACGAGAAATATCGTTTAATATCGCGAGATCTCGTACAACGAGATCTCATTACACCCCTAGTTAAATTACAAACATACATAAAATAGTATTTTAGCATCAACAAAGTCATTTTCAAAGAGCTGTTAGTTGACACCTTGATCACCCAGTTCTACTTTATTTCAAGCTCGAGGGGCCTGGGAGCGTCAGGGTTCTGTACAGCGTCTTTGCAGGACTCTGCTCTTGTTTCTTAGAAACATGACTTTCAGATACTGTTCATCTGCTGTGTAGTTTTTAAGCCTGGAACTTTTTCTCTGACTTCCACTTCGTCACACTCTTCGTTCTGACAGACATTTGGGGATAAAACAGCTAAAGTCTAAAGAAAGGTGTCAGAAAAGCTGAAGAACCACAGACAAAGACCACTTTAAAAGAATACAAGGAAGTCGGACTGCTTGGAAACAAAAGATACAAATAAAAAACGAGGGTTAAAGCTTTTGCACAGTTCTTAGATTTGATTGTCAATAATATATGTTATATATTTATGAATATTGAATTTTCACGTTGCAAGAATTCCAGGGAATGAGGCCCACCTTAAAGTATTTCAGCAGGGTGTCAGAGAAGTTGGAGCCCTTTACAAACCAGCCGTCTGGGACGACCTCAGTCTGCAGCCACTGGATGACCCGACTCCTTAACTCGTTGCGATCAGCGGCGAAGCACACCACTGCAGCAGTAAAAAGATTTCCAAAGGTCAACAGCTTTAATTAAGTTGGATCTTATTTTTGGTAAAACAACTTATGAAGTCTAATACCAAACAGGATGATGGAATAAATAAAATATCTGCTTTATTTCAGAAAATGTTCAAATCAATTTTCAACATTTTATATTAAACACATGCTCACCTGGATTGGCAGCTGCCTGCTTGGTTTTCTTTTCTAAAAAAATAAAAAATAAAGAAAAAAAATGTTCATATGAAGCGAAATGAATCGATAAGCCTTACAGGTGATGACACAGGTCAGTGTGACATAAAGGTGTCGCTCTGATTGATGTGCCGCAGATCAACGTTCAGCCCGGGCAGTAAAACAATGACGCTCTGTCGTGTGAGAGGTGAGGAGTTCACCTCCGATAAGGCGCTGCTGTCAGACGTGTGAACAGAAGCGCTGAGGTCAGAGGAGCGAGCGTGGCGTCAGCCGCCGCGCCGCGAACCCAATCACCCCCGCGGGTTATCAGCCCCATGAAAATGTGCCAGTTCAGAGATCACATGCTAATCAGTTTATCAACTGAGCACAATATCATCAGCATCTGTACCACATGCCGATTACACTGAAAGCATTTCTTACAACAATGGCTTTTTTATCTCTCAAACCACTTATGAGGCAACCCATATTTCATATCAGTCCAGTTTATTCCTACAGCGCCAGTTCACTGCAAAATGATGTCAGGGTGCCTTAGAAAAACATTCACATGCATATAATTTTATACAAGACACTAATGAGAGAGGATCTACAAAAAAACACTGATATATAAAAACATGCAGTGATGTATTTCTTCTTATGTCGGCTAATAACACTGTGCTGTTTTCACTGTGTCATTACTATCAATTAAACCCAGAAGGCAGTAAAGTTAAAAAAAAATCTGTTTTAAAATGCAGTGATTTGTGCCACATGCATAAATTGGTCATATTCTACAAAGGCTGAATCTGTCCAGATGAACATTCAATAAAATAAAATAATCAGGGTTGAATTTCTATATTTAAAACAAAGATTCTTGCATCCATTTATCAGTCAAATGTACCAGTTTTTCTGACTCATCAGAGCTGAGAAACAGGAGGGATGTTTATTTTAACTCCAGCAACACATAATGAGCAAAATCTATGAGAAAAAAGGTGCTGGAGCCGATTTGAATATTTATAGATTTGCTCCCCAAAAAAATCAGGCAGAGCTGCCCCTGAGTCATTTAAGTTACCCTCACTGTGAAGAAAAACAACTCTTGACATGATGTTTTTAGTTATAGGGGTTAGATTTTTGAGGCTTGCTGCAAAAATCGAGACTAAATCTTAGCATGGTAGGGAATCTTAAAAACACTTGATGAGATTTTTGGTGTTGTGTGGCTCGTACCCCGGCAGTGTCCGTCATGCGCCACTTGGATCTTCAGTCCGGTGAGACAAGCGTCTCTGTGGAGCTCACAGTGGTTCCTGTAGGTCTTACCGTTGCTGCCACACACTGACCTCTTGTGGGGCTTACAGCTCTGTGAAGAGAAAGAGTGACAAAAAGTTCAGGAAAACCAAGCATCTCCTGACTGCATGCCGATGGAGAACGCCCAATCAGAACTCACCTCTATGCACAGGCAGCTCGGCTCCCCCTTCTCGTTGACGGCGCACTCCCTGCCGGCCCCACAGAACACGTTGGCACACACTTTGCTCTTGCTCTGCGCCTCCTGAATGACACAAAAAACATTAGTTACTGGCTGCTTTCACACACTGGGTGGTGCTGTTAAACTCACAGGATCATGTGTGTACAGGCTGGCTTACATAAGAGACATAGAGCACAAACTGCTTATTTTGACATTTACGGGAAAAACCTGACTTAAAGGTTAGAAGAGGCTCTTGGGCTATAAAAAAACAACCTAAAATAAATCAATAAAAATAACTACATTTATAAAGCTTGACTGAGGTAAGTGAAAACCAAGTGTTTTTGCTTTTTTACCTGCTTCCAAGAATGTTGTTTATGTCTTTGTTTAATTCAAATAAAAAAGTTTAACTAAAATAAACCTTTTTGTTTAATGTGTACATGTGGTTTATTGTGCTGGCAGGACCAAACTGGACTGAGAATGAAGGCTTTAAAACATAAAACCAAAACAAAAAATATAAAATAAAAAAAAGAAAAATAATACTATAGGTGTACAATTTTTAAACCAAATGTATTACAAGTGTCAGTTTACATTTTTTTTTAATTTTGAGATATCAAGAGATTATCATATTTTAAGTTGAAATGTATGAAGTTTTTTTTTTTTTAAAGCTCGTAAATTTAAACACCTCAACATTAAATGTTTACTGCTGTCATACAAGCAAACTAAAATAGGCCTTGCTTTGTGTATTTTTAAAATATTATAGGATTTTACTGGAACTCTACATTAATTTAAGTGCAATGAGAATATTGATTGATAAAAAACAACAAATAGAATCACACTGATGATCTGAAACAAAGCTGGTTATTTCAATGTGTTTGTAAAGTTCTTCTACACGTAGTCGCTCTGATTTGCTCCTATTGATACTTCTCCTTTGTGCTTTCAGATCTTTTCTTTGTTTCCAAAAATTGCCAGCAAGCCAAAACACACACACACACACACACAAAAAAAGAAAAAAAGATTTTTAAAAAATGAGGTCACTTGTGCTGAACCAATCAGGAGACGCCATGCGGAGCTTGGAGAGCTGTTTGTTGACCCTCGTTACCTCCTCCTCCTCGCTGTCTGTGGGTCTTTTGTATACTTGTGTGTGTGTGTGCGTGTGTGTGTGTGTGTTTGAGTTTGAATGTAGGGTGTTTCCACATCTGGAGCCTGAGCTGTGTTTTCCTGTTGGGTCGGCTCCCACACTCTGAAACCCTTTCTCCTCTGTTTCTCCAGACTGCACTCCCTCCATCCTTCTCCTCTCTAAGCGTCTGTTTCCTGAACGAGCGAGCCAAAAAGTCCCCGGCACGTGAGCCCGATCCCAACTTTCCACGTGTGTGTTTATGACTGCATTGATTGGTATGTAGGCTTGGAAGAAGGTAGATTATTGTCACAAAACCACAGGGCAGTCACATGCGAGCTTAACGCAATTTTAACTCAGAACTGGCAGGGGGAGAAGGATTTTAGAGATGTTTTTTTTTCTTCCTCTCTGAGCACGGTTTACACACACTCGTGCTTCTAAGTTGAGGTCATGGAAAATCTTCAAAGCGGACCGTGTGGCCCTGAGCACATTGGCCAATTCAGTCGGTTTGACACAGATGGGCTGCAGGCCCGTCTGAACCTGTGGAAACATTCAGACGGACATGAATAATGGATGAGCTCCTTAAATAAACCTGCTACAACGATGGAAGTCTGTCAGTCCACGACGTCTCTATGAGCCGAGGATTCCTGACATTTAGCTAATGAACTGTTGTTTTCAAGTGGCCTGTTGCCATAGTGAGCACATTCACGGGCTGCTGCTGTTGTTTTAGAGAGTCGTCCATCAGGCAACACCGGCGAGCACACAGCCAAAACGCTTTGTGTTGTTTGAGTGTAGGAAACAATGGACAGAAATGACTATAAAGTCACCAACCCTCACTGAGTGAGGAGAAGCTGTCTGATGTGGTCGTTCTGACTGCCAGGCTTTGAGGAGACAAGCATCAGTTTCTCTCTTTGAACCCATCACATGTACTTATACACACTTGTGATGGTTTTAGCCTTGAAACTGGGTTGAATTTATATTTACATAAAACATTATGAAAACAGTATCTGGGTTCAGTTCAAATATCACCACTTCTATCTGACCTCGTTCTTTAGCTTCCCACTTATTCCAAGAGTTAAATGGTAGTTGGTGATAGTAAACTGCAGCTACAGAATTGTTAAATGTAAATTTAAAGAAGACATATCATGCAAAATTCACTTTTTATGGCATTTAAATGCATTTTGTTGTTATGTACTTGGAATCTCTAGGAGTGCAGAAAAGTTTGCTGTGTGGCTATCTTTATACTCTATTTGAATCATATTTTAAAAACTCAGAATGTATGTTAAATGGACCAAAGTAAAGTTTACATGCATTGATCAAGTACATTAAAATAATAATTCTAAGTATTCTTTACTAAGTCAAGTACACCTAAAGTAAATTATCAAGTAAATGCTACGTGATTTTCTTATTTGCTTCAACTAGTTACTCTACAACTAGTTAGTACAATTTAAAATACCTAGTTCAGTGTACTCAATTTTTTTAAGTGCAATCGGTTTACAAGCTTTTTTTAAATAATGATAACTAATTGGATTTTACAGTGTATTTTCTATGATGTTTTCAGAATTATTACATCACAGTTTTTGTGATGGAACTGCCTAATAAGGTCTGTGCTGCTATATAGTCGTGAACCCCTCTATCAAACTACTTGCATTTAAAGTGACAGCCTCAAAACGAGTTGATCTGAGACACACCTCAAAACAGGAGTGAAAAAGGGGCTTGTGGAGCTACAATAAGGAGGAATTCAGACCAAAGTATTGCAGTTCCACTTTATATAAATCCCAACTGAATGATTTAAATGTGAAAAAGAAGGATTTGAAAACATCATATGTCTCCTTAATTGAAAAAATATATATCCAGATAAGATGGACAGACAATTTCATAAATTTTTCACTTACTATAGCTGATTTCTGGGGTTGAGTCCTGTAACAGTTTTACATAATTGCCTAATTTTACATTATTATATTAACCTTCACACAAAAACAGCTGAATGAAGGAAGCTGAAAGGTTACATTTCCATAACTTTTACTGTTTGATGTTTGACCCAAGCTAATTTAATGACATCCAATAACACAATAGTGATATTGGACCATTACTGGAATTGGACATTTGCTAAACAACCCTGGTTCTCAAGATGGTAGAAAGTTGAAAATATAGTTCTATTCAAAAATGAGTCAAGCTCCTAAAATAATTACCATAGTAGTGTGCTTTCTCTTCAAGCAGCACCTGCTGTAACACACCTGCACTGAGTGTCATGAGAGACATACACATTTTTAAGGAGTTTGAGAAAATAAACAAATTGTAGGTTAATTAGACTGATGCTACCGGACCAATAGACATCTATGGGCATCACAGACCTGTTAATTCTCAATTAGCATAGCTACAATACTATCATTGTTTTTTCACTTTGTTGTGGCTGTGTATGGTTCTTCCACATGCTACAGAGGTCCCAGTTTAATAAATAAATTCATTATTAAATTCCCAATAAGTCTTGATTTATCACACTTCCATTGTTCGACCCAGTAAACCACCAAACAAGAGTCAGCAGTAGAATAAAGTGTTTGGAATTGGCAGAGAGGATTTGATAAGTTTTTCGTGGGTGAAACCCACACAATCAGCTCTGCTGCTCAACCTACAAATGCATTCTCCTCACATACAGACTTTCCAGTGCTATAAGATTGATTACCAAGAAGCACTGTTAGCAAAAAATAAATAAATACAATTTCTCTAACTCAAACTTTGTTGCTTTTTGTAAAAACTAAAAACTAAAAAGTAAAAAAATACCATCTATTTTTTGCATAAAGTGATCCCTGTTTGTTTAATAAAAAAAACAACTAAAGGCACAAAAAAGCCTTCCCTCACTTTTTAATCACAAACGATCTATTTTCCAATTCTTTACTTCTCTGCAGCTGATTTTCAACTACTTCAAAACTCGCAACATTAATCTTTAAGTAATTTCATCTAACAGAAATACAGAACTATTTATTCTATAAAAGAATAGCAAGTCAAACAATGTGTTTTGTCAAAGTATTGTTTTTAATTAATCCAATAGAGCTGTGCTGATGCTGTTTTATATTTAATAACACTAAGGTTCACGTTACAAACACAAATTTATCCCTTTTTGCAACAAATGTAAACTATTTCATAATTCTGCAGCTGCACAGAACCTTTATAATTTATCTGTAAACAACAAAGTAAAATTAATATCCAAGTTTTTACAAAAAAAAATATATATCTGTCAAAGGATTTTGTTCATTTTGTGTACTGAAACACTATTTTACATGCAAGTCATTAACCCAATCATTAGCAGAGAAGGCATTAAAAACAAAGCACAAACAATAACAAAGTATCAACAGTGGGGTTCTACTTATGTGCCAATTTTTTTTACTCAGAGTAAATGATGCTTTTTCCGCCTATTTTAAACTAATTATGACTCGTTACTCAGAGGATAAGAACAGAATGAAACGGGTCGTTCGTAGAACAAACTGCCTCGTGCATCATTTCACTACTTATTTTCCTCATTTCCAGCCTCTTGTTTAAATGCCAGCCTTTTTTGGTCTGGATAATGAAATCATTTGAAAGTTTTAGGATGATTAAAACAGAAGTTTAGTGTTCAGCTGCAAGAGACAAGGCGAGCAGCCTCACAAGAGGAGGGAAACAAGTGAGCAGAGAGGGGAAGTTGTGAAGGGAATTTTAATGTCTGGATTTAGAGAAAAGGTGAAGATATTGGAGGATTTCTGCTCCTCAGTTTGCTCAAGCTGAAGCTCAGGCAGGCGCCAGTTAAAGGGCAATGCCTTCTTGCTTCAATAAACAAAGCTATTTTTTTTACTGCTGATGAGGATGTACAGGCAGAACAAAAACAGTACGTCAAAATCGAAAAAAGTGCAAGCCTTTATCATGATGTTCTTATTGACACGAATGTCTGATTTACAGAACTGATCCATCTTTCTCATGTGTGTGTGGATGTGTGTGTAGAAGATGCTCCATTGATCTAGCAAGCCAATCAATGCTTCTTCTCTGTGTCCTTACAGCCACCATGATTTCATACCCACAATGCACTCTGCCCTTCATTAACAGAGCAAACATTGATTTGTAGATTGTAAACAACATTCAGCTGCAGCAAACATAATAAGCATCTTGGAAAATAAATAAAAAAAGAGAATTGGAAGCTCAAAATATTCTTTGCATTGATTAAATATTTTTAGTATTTAATGAATCTGATCAGTTTATATGACAAATTGCAATGCAAATTTAGATTAACACTATAAAACAATCTTTTCACAAACATTTTTTTCTACTTTAGAGCTGTGTTGAAGACATTTAATGGTGAACGTTAATCAGGTTTAGTCTTTTACTGTATGTATTTGCCAATTTGTTGGCAAAACATCTGAACTCACTATAGTTCAAAAGAATTTTCATCAAGTTATCATTGGATGTACATCTACAACTGAGCTAATCAACCCTATAGCAAATATAAAAAAAATGATCATTGAACATTTTTACAGATACTGAGTAAAACTTTGATATTATAGTAGCTAAAAACCATCTCTACCTCTGTTAGTTAGCGGATTGTGCAGGAGGTGATATGCATTCTTTCATCAGACTATGTAGCCACATAGTTGTAAAAATTGCAGAATACTTCGATAACTGTAAGAGCCGAAACACTGCTTGCCGTATTTGAAACCAGCAACAATGGTGACATTTCTGAACTGTATGTTAAAATGTTGAGCTGTGATTTAAAGAGTCGGTAAAAAAAATTGATGTTTTATGATAAATGAATGGCAGATGTAAGAAAAAAAAAAAGAAAAAGCATTGTTATTAAAAAAAAAACCTTTTGGATGTTGTAATATTTCACTTCAAGAAATCATATTTTCTTCTGACATGAATGGATGAGTCTGTCAGGTCTGCGCAGACATTACGTCTTCCACTTGAAGCCTGAAGGCATCAGTGTGTCAATTCTGAGCCCATGATTTATGATCAACAAAATGTAAACTTATTGTTTTACAGGATCATTGTGATGAACTTGTTTTTTTTTATCATTTGCTTGTTTTTCCATCTGCTGGAAGATTAAAATTAGGAGAAAGGCGTCAAATAAGAATTTTTATATTGGAAGCTGTATTTATATGATCTAATATATCAATAAACCTCCTGTATTAAACTGGTTTATCTTTATGAATCTCAATATTGTTTAATGTTAAGTTGTTTTTGTTTCGAGCTTTAACGTTTAACTTGTTTTAGCTACATATTTAACAAGCCAGTTTTAAGAGTGACAGAATGAAATTGAGGTAAAACAAAATAAAAGAATTGAAGACGGGGGAAACAGAAGAAACAGAGGGTCAGGAGAACGTTGGGAGGAGGGGTTGCATTCCTGGGCCGTGTTGTGCCTCAGCTGATGTCCGACAGTTCATCTTGATCCAAAAACCTCCTCGGTATGTGGGTCAGGAGAGGTGCCTCTCTAAAGTTTTGTCTTTCATCATCACCCGGGCCTTTTTCTCCAGCTCTAATCGTTCCATCGCGCCTCGGCTTCTCCAGACACAGACTCAAGCTATGAGTAAACCAGACTTCAAACTGAGAAACATGTTTCCTTCAGCCCTTAAAGGCCTCCCTCTCACTTCTCTCTCAGGCGAAACTACCAGAAGAGAAGTGGAGCAAAGCCAAAACAGAACAAGAACCTCTCTCGCTCCAAACACACACACACACACACACACACACACTGAGCAGTGTTCTACTTTCCTCCTTTAAGGAATTTATGCGAGCTCACTTCTTAATCCATCACACCAGGGAGAGACATGACAAGACTATCATCGGCTCTGGTTTTCAGTCATTACATAAATATGTAGCATTTGGCCTCAATAATTTACATTCTTGAAGGCCCGTGCGCTCCAGACCTGAATCTAATCAGCTGTGTCTTGATTCACATCAAACCACTTTTGCTCTCACCCCGTCAGTTCTCGAGGGCCTCTTGAGGAAACGACATACAGTAAAAAAAAAGTCTTTAATCAGCTCCCAAAATGACACAATCGACTGGCGTGTTTCCCCTGAGCTCAGACGCCTGGTGAGTGTTTCCTGGAATAAAGTGATTGACAGATGTTGGAGGAAAAGGCAGGGTGTGTCCTTGGAATAATAGGTCTAAAGGAGGACTGATGTCCTCCACTTTCAAAGAACTCTACAGGTTAAATTTTCTCTCTGGGATTGAGTTTAATAAACCAGTCGAAACAAAGGAACTCTAGGCAACAACTAGTGGACAATGCCTCTCGTTCTCCTGTTTCTTGTTTTGTTTTAATGTGAAAGGAATGCAGCAACGAAACAGATGAGGTCACCCCGATCTGCAGCCTGTTCATGTACACCCACCGGACTCCGTGTTTCGGAGCTGAAATGTGAGAATTACAGTGAGGGCAGAACCAGAAAGTCTGAAGAACGGAGCCTGAGAAAGAAAAAAGGATAAAAAAAAAGAAAAAAAGGTGAAAACTACAAATGTATTGCAGCTAAAGTAAGCAGGAAATGAGTCACAGTCAGGGCAGAGGGACATCTGTTAGCAGTTAAAACATCACTCGAGACGTAAAACAGTAAATCAGCACCACTTTCAGCGCTTTTCATCCTGTTGTTGTGTCGTCTCTCTGCTGGGACAATACGAGTGTCCCCTTTCTACCGCCTCAGCTCTGACAACCAAAACACTTTTCTCTGTATCTCACTTCTAATACATCAACTTTTCCAAATCCTTTACAGCATTCAACCTTCATCATTTTTGTTTGACACACCCCAACTCAAATCTGTACTTTTTTTTGCCAAGAGGAAGGTGAAGTGACTGTAGCAGAGAGAGAGAGAGAGAGAGAGAGAGAGAGAGAGAGAGAGAGCGACAGAGGGAGGGACTAGACTCAGACTCCAGCTGGGGGAATGAGTACATTGTCTGTCCTCCTCGCTCAGAGGCCAGTATTGGGGCAAAATGGCTGAAACATGTTTGTTAAAGGAAAATATCTGTTTTCTAGAGCTACAGGGTTACCAACACGCCTCACTATGATGATTCTGTAATGGAAGGAACACGTTGCACAAGCTCATAAAGCCTAACAGGCAATCTGGTGTTGGTGCTGAAGCCTCCAGTTCTAAAAAGTGTCTAAGACCAACGTCACAGAAGCTGCGTTTCCATTACAAATGTGCGCAAAACTTTGTCAATATTTTGTTAATGTCGAAAAAACACAGTTACGCAATTGCGGTGTTTCCATTAAGTAAGAAAGGCTATTGAAATCATGCGTGAATACGTTTGTTCTTGCGTAGTGCTGTCCTAAACGATTATTTTTCTCTCGATTAATCTAACGATTATTTTTACGATTATTTGATCAGTCTAATGACAAATTTTATTGATTCATTAACAATTAGTTTTTGTTGGTCGATTACTATAAAGAATAATTCATGAAAAATAAATATCAAAATATTTTCTATTTGAAATTCCTGTATTTATTTAGTCTGTTGTCAGGTAGCCATGATACCAGAGCCTGTCTGTATAATGTCTTGTGACGTCCACGGCCTAACCTGGTTACCTCTACTGTGCATATGTGTCAAAGACAGAAAGGCAGATGTGGCAGTGGAAGGTATCAAAGCAGTTTGGAGAGAAAAACAAAGAAAAAAAACATAAAACGATTAATCGATTATGAAATTAGTCGTCGATTATTTTAATATTCAATTAGTCATCGATTAATCGACTAATCGTAGCAGCCCTATTCTTGCGATATTCATGCAGTGGATGTAAACAATCAAGCATGTTGCTACCACCACACTAGTGATCAGAGGAGACGTTGGCGTCTTATAGAGGCTTTCGAGCGACAAGCCCCTTATTTGGGAGCGGATATGGATTTGGGAAATTGTTGTCGGTGAGTTTACTACTTTCTTTTAAAACTTCGGCGATTTTACTACAACTTCCTGTTGTCTTTTTCTCTTCTTCGTCTTTTCGCCAGTAGAAACAGCCGGGTCTTGATCACGTAACTCCCGTGATGCGAAAAAAGTGTTTCCATTGCAGTTTAGCGAAATACACCAATTTCGATACGACCGAAAAACCACCTCATCCTAACGCAAAACCATTTTGTCGAAAAACAAAAGTTTTTTCAAAATTGAGCAATTTTATTTTCGAAATTCTGATTTGCGCATTTTCATGGTCAATGGAAATGCAGCTAGTGATTACATCAATCTTTTCCAGACTATGGAAAGACTACATCTATTAATAGGTTAGTTAGATCGAGATCAAGCTAAGGTAAGGTTAAACAATTAGCATCTTAAATGTTGTAGATAGTTCCTTGGATAGGTTTGGTTTGGAAAAATATACTTACCCAGTCAGATAGGTAAGTTAACAACTAGTACAAGCAGACCAAAGAGGATTTCTAACCATGTGACAATGTGACAATAACCATTAGAGACCATTTAAAGAGCTACCTACTACAGGTAAGACATCAACTTTTCACAGCCTTTTTTAATCAACCAAGCTTCAAAAGGTTTAAAGAGTCATTAGGCATTAAACAGAACACAGCAGCAAACTACAAACTAAACATTACAATGAACAGGTAAAGTGAGAAGCATTGCTCATAATGATCTGTCATAAATACTTCTATCTCTGCATTTATGTCAATATGACAGTTGTCATCTAAGTGTTGTTTGCTGAACAATTGGCAAAAACACTCAGCAGCAGCCACCCTCAACCCCCAGATGTGCATGCCTTGACTAATCCATGCTGTTACAGTGGCAAATAAGGGCTCTACTTTGTAAGAAGGCCATAAGTAGTTTTCTGGTTGACTGGTTTGTGTAGAGTGAGAGGCCATTAAAAGACTTGTCACTTTAGCAACAGATAGTCACAGTCAACAAGGCCAGAAGATGACAACACTGTGTATAAGCTTGATCAAATGTGAAATTAATGTTTCCTTGCTGCTTTCAGGAAGTAAAATAACAAAGTGTGGTGATCTGTGATCATATGAAAATCACTTTTTTAATACCTAAATCATCCATTATTGAAACAAATGACCAGATTTATTTGAAACAAATGAAGTATGCTGTAAATTTAAAGTCCGTCATTCGTTAGACTGAAAAACTGATTCACTGTGTTAAATGCAAAACTTGATCATGACCCTACAAAAAACTGAATGAGTGGTTGTATCTTTAGCTTTAAATTGCTGACATGTCACATTAATAATTGTGTTGATTTACAAGCCTTGACTCCAAACTTAAATAAAAAATAATCAATCCTAATTTTTTAATTAATCAGGAATTATTTTTAAATTAAAATGCATTTTCAAACGAATAAATGCTCAAAGCACAAACTCACAGCTTTAGGTTGAGTGCATTAAAAATCATTTAAAGATGAGTTACAAAGGGATCTATACAAATGCAACATGATGTGGAAATAAATGTAAAGATAAACAGACTGACCTGTCGACAAACAACAACTGAAGAGAAGCCTGGCCAGCCATGACTAATCTGAAAATCTATGTTTTGATGATAAGTTTGCTAGTTTCTACTTCATTTAAGCCTCGGGGGAAAAAATGAGGTTCTGCAATGTGCATAAATCCAAAAACATTTCACTTAACGGGATGTGAATACTATCTAATTAAAGTTGAGTATCTCATTTAATAACCAACCATGGGACTAACTATATGTCAAGTGCATGTGACTACATTGTTATTGTCTCTAAGAAAGACTAAAGATTAAAAGAGCCTCCTCTGCTCTTTCAGTACACTAAATTAGAAGTGTAGGTTCTCTGATTGTATAGTTCAGGTAATGATAAGACTCTATACAGATGGTTGACTAAATGAAAACTCCTTTCAGGCCAAGTCAAACGAGACATAAAACACAGTCTCACCTCAATCCCATCCTCCCCCTGCGATAACGGCACGACTCTCCTTCCTGTTTTACATCCCGTTACCTCACCGCGGCACAGACTACCTGTTCCGGGGATCCGTGACCGGCTGTTGAGCTACAGTAATTAGAGCAGGCTGATAAAGACAGAGAGGACGCAGTGTCCCCCTAATGCCCATGTTCCATCCACCTGGGCAGATATTTTTAGCCCACCTTGAACGAGCGAGAACAAGCATCAACATGTTGGCATTAGTGGGCGCCTGCAGAAGAGGGCCGTGACTCAATTAGGCCCACTAAAAATCCAGAGCCACAGCAAGAACAACAAGCGAGCTCCTGTTTTTCTTTATCCTCAATATATGAAATGGGCTTACTTCCTCTTGAACTTTATATTTTTTTTGTTTTTCCCAGCACCGATAACTAAATTAACCACAGTGTCATTCCACCCTGTCCCATTCCGCTGAGTACAATCACAGTGCACTCCAAGGAAACAGCAATCTAAACACTTCTCTACCTCTATTTTTCTGCAGGTTTGTGTGCACACATGTCCCCCGAGGCAAAAAAAAAAAAAAAAATCTCTTATGACTTTCACTTTCCCTGCATCCGACCTCCTTTGCATATCAAGCTCCCCGTGTGCTTTAGTAAAACATCAAAATTGTATCCATGAGATGCATATCTTTCTCCCAGCCTGCAAACACACACACATAAACACATTCATACTCACAGCATTTTTTTTTCTCTCCCTATAATTCCCAACCCTGGCCACCCAGCCGCACTACATTTCTGAGCCGCTTATCTTCAAACACAGCGATTTCCCACCTCCAGAAGCAAGCAGGCGTTCGCTGTGATAATAAATGAAGAGGTATAGCATCCTCATTTGAATAGCCTATACTCCTGCCAGAAAATAAAAACATCAGCACAGAATGCCACGCTTTTACCTGTCGTTCATTTAGACACCACCCTATCATCTAAACTAAACCCCCTCCTTCTCCTTTAAACTCATCGGACCCCTTTCTGAGAGGGCTTCGTTCCAACTTGCTGACCTCTCTTGGACAGCCCAGCGGCATGCCGGTTCAGGCTCTTCCCACGGCAGTCAACAGGCCATATATTATCGAGGTAATTACCTAAGGAGCATAGATGCCTTTCTAACGCCTCACGCGTTTACAACGCTCAGCGCTGCCTGCTGCGTGCTCCGTCTCCTCCACGCCATCCCTCACAGAACACGACCGTGGATTGGATAAAGGCACAACACAATGGCACATTTAGCAGCCGGCAGGCAAAGACAGGGAAAGCAGTGGAAGGTCAGCAGGGAGGGGGCTACATGCCGGGGCTATGAGCGATGTTGTTGCAGCTGACGCACTAATGGCCATCTGCATTATGCTGCAAAAATAGACTCGGCAACTGGTCTATTTTGTATTTAGCGGAGAGTGAATGGACTTTCTAATTAGCTAAATGTTTACGGCTTTGTCCTGTGATTGTGTGTGTCAACACAGCACAAAGCCAGGTGTTGAACAGCTGCGTCGCTAACGCTTGAGGCCATCAAGTGCCAACAGGAACAAGGATTTTTCTGCTTTTTCAAGGTATAATTTAGTGAACACAGTCACTCACTATCGGACCAAAAGTTTGACGAAACATCGCACTTTGCCCTGTAATTTTAAAGCTCCAATGACATGGCGGCTAGCTAAGCAGAAAGTCAGCCCTTTTACAGCTAAAAGGTGCGAAGCGTCGTCTCGGCTGGAACTTGTTGCCTGGCAACCTGCATCAAGATGCTGGTTTAGCTGTAGTTTGTGAGCTTTAGGGGTCCTGAAAGTTTGAACTACTGTTGATGAGGAAAACAAAGCAAAATATAGTATCTCGTTAGTTGAGCTAACTGGCTGATTATTGTGAAGCATTTGCTGTTTGCATATGTTTCTACAGAACCAGGTGAGGAAAATGACCTGAACTTTTATCCCTGCAGAACACAAAAAAATAATAATAATTTGGTTTAAACATGTAGAGTTGTTTGGGAGGGGCTATTTGAACAATACGTTAATACTCAACTATAAGGTTTGACAGATGTTTATGAAGAAAACAACATAAAAGTGAGGAAATTACACAACTGATAACACAAACATCTCCCAAATCATCCAGTTGGATGTTTGCAACCTTTCAGTTTCATATCAATATAACAATGACTTCTTCAGCACAGACTCATCCATGGGTTCAGATCAAACTGGGTTTAAATAATCCCAGAAACACATCTTGACATCATGGGTTTTTGCTTTGCCTCACTGCTGTTCAAAAGCACACGCTAGACTGACTTCATCCCCAGGCAGAAAGAGATCTGTGATTTCAGTAGGATTTATCTAGTTGAATAAAAGAAAAAAAAAATAATTAATAGATCAGATTGGTTGGTCAAGATGATAACACACCTCAGTCTTACGTAGTTTTAGTCTCTACTGGAAATGGCACATTTTCTGGGTGTTGGTTACTTTGTTCCTTTGCCAGTTGTGTACTGTAGTAGTTTTTGGTCACTTTGTACCCAGACTGGATACAAAAAGGAGCCTTTTGCCACAGATCTCAAGCCAATGAAACAAATAAATCTGTTACAATAATCCACCTGTCTGGATAAAATTAGGTTGAGGGTTATGATCACAGGATAAAAAAAATGCATTTAAGAATAATAAAGAAATAAAGAGGAAATAGTTGAGTTTATAAAATGATAGCAAACAGATTATTTTAATGTTGGAAAAGAGTTGGAATTTGGTTATAAATATGGGGCTAAGATTATAGAGTAAAGGAATATAAGCAAATGAACAAAGGTATGGACATAGGTACAAAATGGCAATGCCTTAAGTGATGTAAACAGCTACATAAGCTGAAACCTCTGCCTCCATTTGTTCTGAACCAGCCCTTTTTATAAAAAATCCAGTTTTCAGTCTGATAGATAAGTTTTTGTTGTCTAGTACTAAAACTTCAGCAGTCCAGTTATTGTGTGGCTCATCCCCATGTGCCATCATGCTGACTCTAACATCACATTATCGCTGTGTGTTTACTCAGAGGCTGGACCACTTAGCGCTGCAGTGTGAGACCCATATGGTGAGCATTCTCACAGCTCTTCAGAACATCCACGACCAGTTGAGCACGCAAACTCAAATCACCGCTGACCACCCGAACGTGGTGTGTATGTGTGTGTGTTTGTGTGTGTGTGTGTGTGTGTGTGCCTGCGAAGCAGCAGCCGATTGGTGAGGCAATTTATAACAAAATATCCCGAAGAGGCCCATCAAAACCCCCAAAACAAGAAAAGGAGAGGGGGTTTTGAGACATGAGCACACACTAGGCCACCATTCTGTCTCTTTCACAACCATCTGTCACTAATGCATCACTTTCTGCTCTTTTGGCAGCTCTGGTTGAGCTGCTGACAATGAAGGTTTAAAAATGAGGTTCAGCTGTTTTATTCAGTTTTATCCAGAATGTCTAATGGAAATAATCAAGGTAAACTGTAAGACTGTTCCTTTAATGAGCAGATTTATAAGAGGATAAAAGACCAAATGATAAAAGCTGTAGTTTGTTCATGATTCATTTGCAGAGCTGCTTCAGCACATTCCAATCCTGCCCAGATGTTTCTTCTCTTTGAACAAAGCAGCTGTGTCACTTCAGTACAGTTTGTTGCAGAACCGTTTTAAAGTGTCAAATAGAGACACTGTTATCTTCAGCTCAACACAAAACTGTATTTTATTTTTTTAATAAAAGTTGAAGGAGTAAAACTTACCTCTGCCTTACAGAGAGCCACAGCCAGCAGAAGGAGCGGAGCAACACTTCGCAACATCTGGAAACAAAAAGAGAAAGTGAGCCTTTAGTGAAAGGACGAAAAACAGCAGGAGGACGTCGTGTCTTGTTAAAAAAAAACTTGATGTTTTATTGTACCGTTTTGTTAAAGTGGTTCCTTTGAGGGGGAAAGGGGGCTGCTTGTCGGGGTGTTTGCGCCGGATAGAGTCGAGCTGAAGGTCCGTGGATTGGAGAAATTTGAGGAGAGCTGAGGAATTCCTCAGTCCGTCGGGCTCCCCTCCTCCTCTTCATCCTCCTCCTCCTCTCAGCGCCTCGGCCAATGAGAATGTCTGGAGTCCTCAGAGGAGAAACACAGGAGGGGGAGCTGCTCAGTCAATTCTTTTCAATGCTGGGATTTTACAAAACCTCATGGTCTGACAAATGAAGCCAATGTGGAAATAAAAAAACAACTTCTATAAACAGCTAAAATCTGCTGAAAAAGATGTCCACTTTTAGTTTATGTTTTGAGCTGCCAACAAATAGATGGGTTTAATTAAAGGGATGGTTCTGATCTTTTGAAGTGGGGTTCAGTAAAAAATATCTTACCTGCTATGGATGTGTTATTTATTGCTCTGAGATGTAGTGTACACTATTCTGGAATTATTCATTCATATTTAATTTCACATTTTCAACTAAAATTCCACACTTGGTGCCAAAAACATCTATTAACAACAATATTAACTTTTATTCAAACTCCACACAGAAAGACCCAACCGAGGATCAAACCTGGGATTTGTTTGCATTGAGGCGTCAGTGAAAACTGCTGAGTCGTTGTGCTGCTATATCCAAATCAGAACAGCTTAGATTGGCTAAAAAACCTCCACCTCTAAAGTTTCGTCTTAAATAGTACCCATTTTCAGCACACAGTAAACCCATGAGTTTCAGTCAGGTGAAAACAAATCCAAAACGGTGGAATGCTCCTTCAGGGCAGGAATGAAGCGGCAGAGTTCAAGTGTCTGGGGGTCTTGTTGACAATGGGATGGGAGGGAGAAGCAGGAGATAAAGCAACAGATCAGGGGCTTGTCCGCGGTAACAAGGATGTTGCTCCAGTCTGTTGTTGTGAAGAAAGCCAAGTTCTTGGAACACGTTGCTGATACAACCTGTTTAGCCTCACTTGAGGAGCTGGAGAGTGTTGCTGGGGAGAGAGACGTCTGGGTTCCCTCCTGGACCTACAGCCTCTGTGTCCTGACCATGAAAAAGCAGCAGAAAAAAAATCAAATGTTCTTAAAAACAGTTTTTTATGTTTTTCCCCTTAAAACTGCAAAGGCTGTTTCAAAGTCTGACACAATAAAACGAAGTTATGAATTGCCATTGTTTTCACCTGCAACTGACAGTTACAAGCCATTTTTCTGAAGATTGATTTCTTTTAGGGATACAAGACAAAACTGCCAAGAACAAAATCACTCAGGCTGCTGGTTTTAGTTTTCCTTTAGTCATCGCTCCCTCAGCCTTCCTAATATTACAGTTGAATGTATGTTACAGCTTTTAATGAGCTGTCGCCTCACTGATCTTTGAATTCAAGCTACAACTTGTCCCTTTCAAACAGCATCCTTCAATTAGACCCCTTGCATGCTCAGAAACCATCTGTAAAAAGTATTTTTTGGGGCCTCGTGCACTGAAAGATTAATGTCGAGAGGTTGAAAGAAAAGTATTTCAGCGTTTCGTAGCGCGACTGGTGAGCGTGCATCACCAGCGAGTAATTAGAGTAATTAGGAAGGACGTCTAAGGCTCTGAACACAGCGGCACACTGAATTTTGAATATAAAGAGGAGAATAAATTATTTTTGCACTGCAAGCCATCAATTATAACATAACCTCATCCTCTCTCGGTTAATCTGCTTTTTAAACATGTGCTGTTGTTATACACCCTGGGGGGCTTTTTACATTTGTAACCTGTAAGCACATGGAGAGAAAAACGAGAAACCATTTTTTTTTCTTATTTTAATGTTAGTTTAATTTAGCTTTTTTAGTTAGACTATGCTTGGCAGTAATTTAGAAAATGAGTCCTTTTTTCAAAGAAACAAAGTTTGAGTCTGTAAAATGAACTTGCATATAAACAAGTAAACAAATTGCACTTTTTTGTTTGTTTCAAACTCAGCAGGCCGATGAGAACTTGCTTGATCTCACCTGAGCGAGTTCCCAAAGGGTTTCAGTCTGAATATTTAAAATCCTTTTCCATGGGCATGGTGTTAAAAATAAATTAGCTTACCATTGCGCTGGTGTCTTTTTCTCAATTCTCCTTGAGGCAAGGTGACTCAGAGCCCGAGGCCGAAAGTCTAAAGACCAAACTGTCAGCAATCATCTCACTCTGTGAGAAATTACAGATGTCAGTACTTGATACAATGTTAAGACGTTTTACTTAAATTTGCTTTGAAAATAATAGTCGTGAATAAACTTTACACCTTTTTTTGATACAAATGTAAAGAAGAAGCTGTTTAAGAGGGGTGGGCGAATCAATCAAAGGATTGATGATAACGATACCAAGATGAGCATCTTAACGGATCAATAAAATTGTTATGATATTGATACTTTTGTTTACACTTTATTTTTAGAACAGACTATTTTTCACAAACAAAGTGAAAATAAAGTCAGTAGTGTATAGTTTTCAAGTCATTTGTAGTTATTATGAGAAACCTCTCCTCTACATTGTTCCCACATGTAATAGAAAGTTATATTTACACTTTTATTACATTGTTGCACTAATAACTTTTTTTTAACAATGTGTAGTAGAAAGTAACAGTGGATTATTTTGTCATGCTGTTACATTGTTTATATTGTTGTAGTTAGTTAATACAAAATATTTGTATTTGTCTTAGTAAACTTACCAAAAATTAAAAATTATTCAATGATCATGACATTTCCAGTAAAAGGTATTGGAATCAGCAATATCCCTGTGCCAGTACCAACATTCCCAGTATTGCACTACCATTGATAATAGACTGAAAGTAATATTATATTATAATTGGTATTAAATGCTTTTAAACAGTTTTATGACTTCTGTGTAAAACAGATGTTAATGGTTCTTTTGTTTAACATTTATGTTATTGCCATAATTGCACACGTGAAACTCCATTGATTCTCCAGTTGATGAACTAAGATTTTTCATACCAAACTACAGACAGGAAAAATTAAATTAAAGCAAAGACAAACATCCTTTTCTTGGCAGATTAAAAATAAAGAAAAAAAAGACTCTGTGTGAGTTAGGTTATACAGAAGAGGAACTGTGGGTTAGAAAAAGCCTTTCTGAAAAAATGTGTGAAAATACTAAGTCCGATTTTAGTTAGGGTTAGGGGTTAATCTGAGTTTAAACAATATCTGTGTTTTAAACTTTTGCATCACTGTCAAATTACCATTATATTTACCTACATAGAATGTTGTGATATTATTTGCAAATGCAAATATGTCATTTCACACTCCACTCTTTTTTCACAATTCTTTTATTATTATTATTTACCATATAAGAGGATTTCAAGTGTTGGTTGAAGTGTTGGTTTTTGTTTTTTTTTGTTTTGTTTGGTTTATTGTATGGAATTAATATAAAAATGTTTTTATTTTATTTTTTATATATGTTTTTGTAAACAGGAGCAGATATTATAAGATTTTTTTCTTCTTCTGCTGCCTTTCATTTTATTTTATTTGCATTGTCTTGTTTGTTTTTTTCTTTTGTTTTGAAAAATGAAATGAATAAAGTATTATTATTATTATTATTATTATTAAAATTTGGGTCCACTTCACCACATCCTGTGTAGCAGTGTATATTATCTTGAAACCGCTGCTCTTAGACTATTTTTATTTGGTTGGTCTGACTAAGAAATAACTAAGATTTGATTTGGTCATTATACGTGTACAAGTCCAAGGCAACAAAGTGCAGTTTGGCATCAGTAACCAACAAATGCAAAGTACATTATGTGATTGAAGTATTATAGGTCTCTAGCACATCTGTATATAATGTAAATAACACATTCATACACCCTGCCCACATATCTGTATTTAATTAATAAATATAAAATAAACAAAACTAAGCAAATAGTCACTTTGGTTAAACCATAAAAATAACATTATGCATAATCTTGTGCAATGTTTCAATATCTTGTGTGATCTGACTGTTAGTGCAGTATGTGTTGTGAATGACTCTCAGCTACTACCACTCTAAATTATAGCTCAATATCTGTAAAACCTACTGAGGCATAGCCATTATTTTGCGTTTACTAAAGTGGCAGCAGTCATCTTAAATCAGGTTGACTCTAAACGTGAGTCAGTTGTAGATGTACAGTACGTCCAATTATTACGTCCTGCAATATTCTGTAAAATGTGTTCATTGGATTATAAGATAATTTGCTAACGATACAGACAAATAAGCAGACAAACAAAATAATGCATTTATGTTCTGTTTATGTGCTGTTGCTTGTCTTGCTAGAGGGCGCTGCTGTGACGCGTAGGACAGAAGAAATTGTGTTCAAGGAAACAAAGTGCGATACAGAAGATTCGACACAACATCATGTTCTTTCCATTCACCCAATAAAGAGAGTGTCCTGGATATATAATACTTTTATAGTTTATGCCAGTAAATCATGATACTTTAATGACCTTGGTTTTCATGACATGCTGTGTATCTACAGATAGCAGGACTGAAGTCAGAACAAGATCTGCTAACAACAATCATTCTT
>JAUBOC010000160.1:13642914-13660941 GCA_032275365.1 Anablepsoides cearensis | reverse complement strand
TTTCTGCGCAGTGTCTGCTAGTTAGTTTAGCATACGGCAGTGGAGGAAGTGAATGAAGCCAGTCTGTGTTGATAAGGTTTCCAAATTAAAATAAAGTTGTCTGACAAATCAGCAGCTGTCATTACAGTCGTCTCGTTCAGCTCTGTACTTTTCTCCTCTCAGTAGCGTTGTTTACAACCGATTTCCGATTAGCTTCTTAGCTTAGCCTCCTTCACAACGACATTCGTCGCGGCCAACAGATCCAATCATTTTAAACTTCGGCAGAGACCACGCCTCCAGCAAGAATCGCTTTCTATAGCCGAGAGTCCAGACCCTCGTACGACGCAAAGTGAAGGACAAGGGTATGGTTTTTACCAGGCTAATCCAGTGGTATCTTATCAATGTGGCTGTGATGATGTATTTGCATACACTAAATATTTCTTTATTGAAAGGCAAAAGTTTGGACCTGGTCTTTTAATAATCACTGCCATCGAAATTCAAAAACTGGACAATAATGTTTTTGCCTATGTTTGTGTGTTTGTCTGACTGTTACAAAAATATCTTGTGAACCACAAGATGGATACTGAGTAAAGTAATCAACATACATACATAAGCCTATTAACTTGTGGAGTTGACCTAATTCAAAATGCCTGCCAGAACTAAGTGGCTTTAGCAAACAAAAGCAGCTTCGACTCTGTTGATCTAACATACATTGAGCTACAATTTGGTGTGATATTAAAATGACCTTTTCTTGCTAAAATTGTGGAGAAGGTAGTTACAGGGTAGTTGGCTACTTTCCTGGAAAACAATAACATCCTGGATAAGTTTCAGTCTGGTGTCCATAAGATGCATTCTACTGAGATTGCCTTGTTGAAAGTTTCCAATAATAACATACCTTTCCTCTGAGTGTGTTCCACAGGGTTCAGTACTTGGCCCATTATTGTTGCTTCTGTACACCAGCCCCCTGGGTAAGATTATCACTAGTTTAATAAAAGTGTCTTTTACGCTGATAGTACCTTTGTACTGCTCTTTCAATTATTCAGAGTTATTCAAGTTAGCTGACTTATTAAACTATGTGTCTTGTATTAAGGAATGGCTAGCTAAAAACTTACTCTCTTATGTGATTCTTCAATTAAATTCCAAACTCTGATCAGTTGCTCCTGAGCAGAACGTTCCACACCAGTTCTCTGGGCTACTCTTCCCAGTCCAGTTTCAGAAACCTTGGTGTTTTATTTGACCAGTTAGTATCTCTGGACAGTCATTTACAACATTTGGTTAGAAATAGTTTTTATCGTTTGAAAATTATATATCTTTCTAACTTGACAGCTATGTTAACTAAATCGAACCTAGAGATGAGTATTTACGGTTTTAGCTCTTCTTGTTTAGATTATTGTAACTCTCTTTTCATTTGTTTAAACAAATCTGCACTCACTTGTATAACAGGTCTCTCTTGCAAAGGAAAATTGTGTTTCAACATTACTAACCTGCAGTGGTGGATCTAGGATTTCTTTTAGTGTACGGGGTCATCAAGGGGCCACAGTATTCATTGAGGGGCCAAGTATTTGTTCAACATGCTTGCACACAAATCCCCAGTTTTTTTAAGGTGTATGAATTTAATCAGTCACACCTGTTCAGATACTTGTAAAAGCTTGAACAGTAAATTCTGCTTATCAATTTTACATGCATTTTTACTGTGCATGAATAAAATACACTCAAACACACAAGATGTGAGAAAATACAGCCATCGTTATCAGTTAAAATACTTTTTTCTGCAGGATTATTCAATTTGAAATCGACTTGTGTAAGCTTGCTTCATGCTGGACTTTGCTATTTGACTCATTAGCACCACTACTGTTTGGAAGTGGAACTGCAGCCACTCTTGGGCAAAGGACAGATGAGTGACAGGACAGGGGCACTTCAGGAGGCCTATCAGATTTCAGATGGGGCCAATGCCCCTGTGGCCCCTTGTTTTCAGAGCCTTGGATGAATGTGGTTTTGGTGTATTTAAAGTCTTGCTGCTAGTAGTAGATTTACGGGGCTCTGTGGGTTGTTTAAATTTGTCCAAAGAAGACAAAGCATTCCACTCAAGTGGTATCTGTGGAGTTGGGTGGCTGAGTTGACGCATTAGATTCTGTTGTGGTCTTCTCAGGCATTTCTTAATCATTGCTGTGGGCTACCGCCTGCTGACTGTCTGGTTAAAACCATTCTGCAGTCAGGAGACGAAGAGAACAATGATGACAACATTTTGATATTTTTACTTTGTTTATTCACCTTTCATTAACAGCTGGATATATAAAATCATATTTCACTTTCCCCTCCTCTGTGCTGTCGTGCTCGTTGCAGAGTCAGCAGGTGTTGAGACTGCTTTCATATGGAGCCAGTTAAGGTGTGGTGTTTTTCTAAAAAGAAAATAAGACCACAGCAGACATTTTTGACCTGCATGAGTGGGCCATGAGGTATTTCTGTGGTTATGGGGCTGTGTTCAGTCTAGACTCACCTACTTTGTGCTCATTCTGTCAATTTGCTGGTGCTGAATTGTCTTTATTTACTCACCTTGAGCTGGTTCTACATGCTGTTGACGCCTTTTAATAGGTACCAGAAAACCAGAGTACATTACTTTTCTTTAGCTTTACTGCACTGGCTTCCAGTTTTTAAATATTTTCATGGTCTGACCCCACAATGAGTATCCAAGCTGCTCCAGCTGTATGTTTTTGCCAACACCCAAACTGTGGAATGAGTGACTTTTTTCACATCAGGTCGGCTGACTCAAATCCTGCTCTTAAATCCTACCTTAAAATACATGTTTGTGTTTTGAATTCTTTGTGTATGACTGTTTTTTTTTTTTTTTTTTTTGGCTTGCAGTCCCCACAAGCTTTTTACTGAATGGAAAAATTCTGCGTGTTTCATTTATTTTCACCAAAGTCAGACAATATGAACAACACAAGTCATTCTACATCTGTTTTTTTTACACTTCATATTTGATATTAATGATAAAAACATGTCTGTATGTATACAAATTTACTTGTACAGCACTGCCCTCTAGTGGTCAGAAAATAATAACACTCTTCAGTCTCAGTCTTGACAAGTTACTTGATGACTTACTACTGTACTTCTTGAATAACTCCAATTTTCTTTTTTTAACTAAGTGAAACTGAATGATCAACTTTATTAAACACTGTGGAGGGCTTGAAAAGGTGTAATAAATCCATCAGAGGCTGGTTTTGTTAGAAAACATCAAGAGGAAAGAGTTGGCCATATCAGTGTAACATGATAAAAATCAACTCCACAATCTACTAACATAATTAAATTACTTTATTCAGTCATAGAAGAAAAGGTTCAAAACATTTATAAACAAATTATTTCCACAGAGAGAATTTTTGAATTATTCCACCACTTAATACAAACTGCCTTAACTTGACTTCATCTGAAACTTGATCCAAATTTTAGATTAAATTGAAAATAATTCTCCTACATGTAGTTTTTATATGTGCTTTCTTTCTCCTATTGTGGTGTTTGGCACAACATCATTATAATACTATATTATCATTTCATCTTTTTTGACAAAAAAAATCCAAAAAACAAAGTTGTTGTTTTTTTACCTGAAGTAACATTTTGCAAAATGTTGACCATATAACTTAGTGAAATTAAAAAGCAATTATTTATAAATACTACTCAAATGCAAGGAATGAACATAATGGGTCATTATTCTAAATTAAGTTGAAGGTAATAACATTTTGATTTGAAACTTACACATTCACTTTTGTTTTTACCTCATAATTAAATTACTTTTCATAACATAATACTATCTGGTTCAGTTAGCAAAATATTTTCAATCAATACATTTTTTAAGTGATAGCATAAAGTGTTAAAGTTCAAATTATCTTTGACCTTTAAACAGCTTCTGTTTGGAGAAATAGTTTAATTCTGACTTCATGGACCAAACCAGAGTATTACTGACATCCTAAAATGATTCCAGTCTCTAAAATATCGTTGATTATGTTTTTGTGAATTTTGCATTTAATGTTTTACCCTAAAGTTAATGAGATTTTATATGAAAATAGCAGCAGCTAGCTGTAGCAGTTCAGTTGTTGTTTCGGCAGGAAAAACTGTAATGTCGATTTGATAGGGATGCTTCAAAAATTTCAAGCAAAAGTGCAGGAGGAAGTTTTATGTTCAGGAGTGGTCGTGGAGCATAAAATAAAGCAGTTTTACTCCAAATGAAAGAAGTTAGATTTACATATGTTTAGTGACTTAAAAAATACATTTTAAATTTTCATACTGTGAAACTGATTTTCTCTAATCTGACTATGTAGCACTGCTCAAACTTTTAAAATGTTTCTGTCAATAAAGTTACACTAAATCAATCTTTTATTAATAAAACTAATTGTATTTTATAGACTTTAATAATTATTTCTTTGTTTTGTTGTTTCACTGTTTTCTAATTTCTTTATTTTCAGGATTTCAAAGACATAATTCCAGACATTTTTTTGCCCCCCAAAAAAATCAAGGACTTTGAAAATGCACAAAACAGAAGTTTGTCATAATATCAACCAAATAAACCATTAGCTTTGCAATTTTAATACAACTTAAACCATGTTTTAAATGAGAAAATTAGTCAATTTTATGACCAAAATTTAAATGTTGACTAATTGCATATCTGTTCACACATTAAATGTCAATGTGTGTATGCGTTATTGTATGTTGGGAACAATTGTTGGCCATTTTCCTGGTACACACAGCCAGATGTGGACCCACTGTTCCTAATGGGGACAAAAACCCACTCCCCAATGGCAGAGGTGGGTCTGGGGATAGAGCACAGTTTTACTACATCGTGGGAACCCTTTTTTTAAAGAAAAAGGCAGCTTTGTGGGGACCAATACTAATTTTGGGTGGGGGGTTAGGTTTAGGACCACAGTGTGAATTGAATTTGGGTTAGTTTAATAGGGTCAGGTATGTGAGGTTAATTTTAGGGTAAATGGTCAGGGTTAGGCTATAAAATTACCAGAAAATGAATGGAAGTCAACCCACAGTCCCCACAGAGATATAAAAACAAACCTGTGTGTGTGTGTGTGTGTGTGTGTGTGTGTGTGTGTGCGTGTGTGTGTGTGCGTGTGTGTGTGTGTGTGTGCGCGCGTGTGCGTGTGCGTGTGTGTGTGTGTGTTCAGCAGACAAATCAACACATCTTGACCACGTGTGACTTTTTATTGAGTTCACATTCTAAGAAAAGACACTGCCACACATCTATCAGAAAATAAGACTACGAGTTAGTAAAAATGTTTGATTTTCTTTTCTTTCCAAATATTAATGATGGTCTACTCACAAACATACAGGTAATGCAACAGTTTTAACATACATAAAATCATACATTACCAGTCATAATCGTTTTTAAAATAAAAGAGCCAGCATCATGCTTTTATCATTGTGTGTTTTTTTACGTGCTGCTGCATTGAATGGAGAGGTGAGGAGATGATGAGGGTCACAAAGAGGTTAAAGTTGCCTCCTGTTGAGTTTCTCTGGAGCCCCAAAAGACACACGTGTGATCACACTCAACATGAAACGTCATGCATCAGTCATAGAAATCCATTTTCTCTTCCTAACACTGAGACGTTGTCTGATGGGGGTTTCACATACACAAATAAATTTATCATTGTTAAAAAAAATGATAAAGTTCACAGAGGTCCCATATCACCTTCTACAATCTTATAATTGATAATGATATTTACAGATAAGGCACACAACGTGGTACAATTTGAATGAACAAAGTCAGAGAAAGTATGTGGGAAATACATCTGGAAGGGCTGGATTTGTGAGTCAAATTTCCCATAAATATGTTTAAAAGCCCTTTCTTTCCTATAACAGTAAAATATCTCAAAAGCAGCTGCTGTAACCATTATGCACAAGACTAGTCGAGATTTTTGTACAGTGAAACACGCTTTGTTTCTGTTTAAATCTGTAAGAGTGCCACAATGGTTTTGGTTTTCTATTCAGGATTGAGGACTAACAAATGACATAAAATTAGGTGGAAAAAATGTATTTTTTCTCTCCACATGAATGTCAAGGATGCTTGTTTTCATTGATGAGCGTGGTTTCTTTTATTGTGTCACCTCCAACAATGCTTTGCGCTGATACAGCATGATCTTTATCGCCCGGACGCCTATTTGTACAGCGCGAAAAGAGAGGATTTGGCCTGAGGTCACTACTACAGTTCACTCTCTGATTGGGAAAAAAACGAGCCACAGGGGCAGCTCCGTATCACAGTACACTGATTTCTTAAAAGCTACAAAACTCGAGCAGATCTAAAAAGAAAAAATGCAAATTGCATTGAGACAGACATTCAACAAGTGGTCTTTTTTGGTTTGTTTTCCCCTCACTTACTCAGCTTTGATGCTGTTGCTTTATATATAAACACAAAAAAGAGAGAAATGCTCGAAAACTGATGCAGATCTCTCTTCACTTGTAAAAAATCCAGTATGAATAGATGCACAGATGAGGTTTTATAAAAGTTAAAAACCTTGCAGAGTTGACGCCTCTGAATGTGCAAAAGAGGTAAATGCACCTCCTAACCTGAAAGTGAACCTTTTCCCTGCTTTACACATAGCTGTGTGCCTGTATATTTATCATCAGTTTGGTCTTTTTTTCTCTTGCATAAGAGCGTCACAAGGCCTGCAGCCAGATGCTGCATATACAGCAGGTTATTGTGAAAAGGAAAAATGAAGGTCCGTGTCGAATTACAGCAAAGTTACTGATCCGCAGACACACAAGCATAACTCTTTTCCCTACCTATTTAAACTGGTGTAAAAAGTTTCTAGTTTGTTGTTGTTTTTGTTGCGTATACCTTTCGTATTAGAAAAGATGTCTAAAAACTTAACAAAAAAAATTGTCAAGTAAAAAAATCCCACCCACGTGTCGTTTTTTTTCCTTTTTTTAATATAAAAACACACTTAATAAAAAGACTCCTCTTTAGTATCTGCTTTTTCTGGTGTTTCCTCTTTAGCACAAACACTCTGACCTTTTTTTTGTTTTGTTTTGTCACTTTTTCAGAACTGTCTTTTCTATCCTTGTTGTATTTTGTGTTTTTTTTATCCACTTGTTTTCCTGCCTGATCACAAGTGTGTGTTGTTGCAACTTAGTTGCGTGTACACTTTTCGAAGGCGTGCTGTTTCTCTCACGGCTTTCATATGGTGAGATCGTCTGACCTGGCCCTGCTGCTGGCTTTGCTCAGTCGGCTCAGAGGTCTGGTGTCTTCTATCGTGTCGGTGGCCTCCATCCCTGCATCGTCTGGAGCCACCTCCTCGTTCACGGCTTCCTCCACCTCGGCATCCTCCTCTACACCCTCCTCCATTCTCTCTGCTTCCACTTCTGGCAGAGGCGTCTCCTCGGCCTCCACCTCATCTAATGTCACTCCCCCTATCTCAGTTGTCTGGGTGTAGGAAGGTAGAGTCTCATCGTACACCTTAGAGATGTCTTCCATTGGCAGCACCTCTTCCATCTTCTCCTCCAGACCTTGAAAGGGCGGGGTCCCTCTACCGGCCTCCATGCCTATCTCGGCCAAAGGGTAGAGGTGCGTTACAGGGGGAACTTTCTCTTCTTCCAGCAACCTGTAGCCCTTTGCTCTCTGCAGAGCAGGAACCGCCAGTGGAGGCAGACTCTTCCCTTGTAGAGGCAGGGGTGCTGAGCCCTCACCCTGGGCCGGGGCCGGGGCCGGCTTACGAAAAACAAAGCGAATTTTCTTCAGGCCCAAGTGGCTGATCTCCACAAAGTTGAGAAAGAGTGAGACGCAGGCCACGGCCAACATGAAAATGATGAAGACCGTCTTCTCCGTCGGGCGAGACACAAAGCAGTCCACCGTGTTGGGGCAGGGCCAACGGCTGCATTTATATAGCGGCAAGATGCGGAAGCCATAAAGAAAGTACTGGCCCACCACAAAACCCACCTCAAACAGGGTTTTGAAGATGATGTGGCAAATGTAGGTCCTCAGCAGGGTGCCCTCCAGGCGGAACTTCTTGCTTCCCTTGGTGCTGGTCTCCTTTGTGGTCCGGACACTTCCCTGGTCGGGTGCCAGAGGGAGACGCTCCTCGCTCAGTTCCTGCTGCCGACTAAGCTCGGCCTCCTCGCGCTCTTTGCGTTTTTCCTCCATGTGGACGTGGTGCACAGCATGGCCCACGTACACGAGCGACGGCGTGGAGACGAAGATGATCTGCAGCACCCAAAGGCGGATGTGGGAGATAGGGAAGGCCTCGTCGTAGCACACGTTCTCACATCCAGGTTGCTGCGTGTTGCAGACATAGTCGGACTGCTCGTCGCCCCACACGAACTCTGCCGCCGTGCCCAGGATGAGGATGCGGAAGATGAAGAGCACCGTGAGCCACACCCGGCCGATCACCGTAGAGTGCTCGTTAACTTCCTCTAAAATGTTTCCCAGAAAGCTCCAGTCACCCATGATCGGTCCGTAGCACTGCAGAATGAAGGGTGGGGTTGGGAGGGCCACAAAGGGTGCAGTGGTATGGGAAGGGTGGGGTAGGCAGGACCGAGAGGGGGAGGGGGAAAAGAGCACCGAAAAGTTAGCAAAGGAAAAGTCCAACTTCTTCAAAAAAATTAACGATTAGCAGCAACTTAATTTATCTGCACATTTTCCAATATAAAACCTGAAAAAGCTAAACTTCGAAAAAGCTTTAAAGGTTTCTGTCAGTTTTGCTTCCAGAATAAACACAGAGCTTTAACGCATCTCGAAAAGTGGTCTAAATAAAAACTCATTTGAATCATTGATCTGTCGATATTGGTGTTGCTTGTTTCTCACTGTATCACAAGAAAAATTACAAAAGTAAACACTTATATATTTTGTCATCTAAAGTTCTTACAGACATTCCAGTAAAATCAATAAAGATTAGTTTGTAACAATAAAAAAAGCCCTCCTCTGTAATGCGTCATTATAGGATAAAATGCAATCAAATGGGCAACTTGCCACAGCTGCGGCTCCGGCAAAGTTGAGTCCTGTCCCGTCCTCTTGGCACCCGGCAGGGAAAAGTGAACTTTTTTCTGCCCTCTTTCCCACCTAAAGCCCTGTCCTTGTCGCCCCACTGAGCAGATGTGAATGAATCGGCTCTGATGGTTGGTTTTGAGTTTGCCTGCAATATTTAAGCTTGGAGCCAGACGGCCTTTATTTGCCGGGCGACGTGTGGTGACGCAGAAGACAATAGGATCAACAAAGGCCGAGCGGCGATGTATGGAAGCAGGCCTCAAGCTCCCACACCAACATGGACAGTACAAGGCCGGGGCACAGGGTCCACGGTCCAGCTCTTAGCACGCTACTTCCTTACTGGTGTATGTTTCTGTCTACTGAGGCCTGGGGACATGCCTCTGGCTGCACTGTGATGACCAACATTAGAGGAGAGAGGCAGGTCAGTAACAAACCATCGGCTCAGGCAAGGAGAGTTATGTTGCTGCGCAGCACTTCTGGATGTTGTCATTTACTGAACAAAATATTACAATGGATTCATTTCAGGTTCTGTAAAACAGAACAAGTCAAATGTCAGTGTTCTTGTGAATTGACTGTTTTGTTTTGCCAGATCCTTCTTCTATTACTTCTATAAAGTCTTTTCTACAAAAAGTACTTGAGTAAAAGACTTAAAGTATATGTCAGTAGTTGTAATTGTGTATGTTAAGTATTTTTTCCAATATGAAATGTAATTAAGTATTATAATTAAAGTTTTGAGTAATAGCAGTTTTCCTAAAAGCTATGACAATAATGTTAATGTTGAAAACTCTGAGATGTACTAGTCCACCTGTTTCAGCAGCTAAAATCGTCTTTATACATACGTCTGATATCCTGTTGGAGTGGGACATGATTCGTGTAATGTACAGCTGTGATGGATTGTACAAACAAATATGGTGTCTGAATTGTATACATCTATACTTCTCATCAAACCACTATTAAATACACTCTATCTAGGAGATGCAATTTATCTGAATAGGTTTTTATTTTATTTTTTAACAAAAACAAGCCAGAAAGAAAACAAGCCAAAATTAAATAGGAGTAACGACTTTTTAAAAACGAATTATTTGAGTAAAGTACATATAAACAAAATGTCTACTTAAGTGAAGTAATATAGCTTTTGTTATTTTACACCTGTATTTAGGAGTTTGAAATTTAATTGCAACAGCTTTATTTTTATGATATTTATTTAGAAATGTATTCATTTCATTATAAACAAAATAACTATATGCAATAGAAAATAAAAATATACAAATCAAAGATCAAATAAAATTAAAGGCATCAGAAAGTAGAAAAAAATGGTAATATCTGCCCTTAATATCACCCAAATATATTCAAACAATAGTAACTTACAAAAAAAATGGAAAACTACGGTAAAAAACTACAGTAACTTTTGTCAATCTCTTAAATGTGTACATAGATCCGGCGTTTTTAACATCCTCCTCCAGACCATTCCACAGTCCTATTCCCTGGATTAAAGTAGACTGTTCCTTCAAACTGGTACAAAATCAAGGCTTCACAAACATCTCTATCCCCTTAAGATAATAACAACTCTTAACAAAATGTATTTGGATGTTAGAAGGTAATATGTTTTTGAGATCCTTATACATAAACAGTAAAATATTATAGTCAACCAAATCATGGAATTTAAACATTTTTAAGCACAAGGTTATATAGTGTGGCAGAGCTTGCTTTAGCTACATCTTGCATGCATCTTTGGCTAATCTGTATAAGCAGCTAAAAAACAATAAAGAGAAAAACTAAACAAACTCTCGTAGCACACTAATAAAGCAAAATATGTTACTGATAAGATAAAACAAATTGGATCTGTGTAAAATGTATTTTTTATTATTATTTAATGTGTGCCTGTCCTTTGATTGTATTGATAAAAGCAAATAATTAATGTATTGGTTTATACATTAAAGCAAATTTTCACTTCTGTGTGCAGCATGTTTTTTTGGTTACAGATGGTGATTTTTCTAATTTGTTTTTTTTTTTTATTTTTGCCCGTAAGTCACACATTCTGTATGTCCTGTATTCAGATTGTCTTAAAAATGAGCATTTTTACAGAACAGATTGTGTTCATGATTGTGGACATACATGTCATCATCTGTTGCTTTCCTGGAAAGTAAAGAATGTGAAACAGGGTGACTAAACACCATGAAATGTCCCTGTTAGGGAGGTTAGTCATTCTTTACCAACTCACGGTAGAACAAATGTCAGAAGGAATGCTTTAGCCCATGATGTCTGATAGAAAAGCTTACATTTTTAAAGCTTATGAAAAAAAAAGATAGTTTTATGAAATTATGTTATTGGACTAAACATGCTAACTAAAATAATATTTTATCCTTTGTTAAAATTAGTTTTTACCATTTGTGGGTCATATATTTTATTTTAATAAAGGATTGTTTAGCAATTTTTTTATTACTCAAACTGATTTTTACTGTGATAACTAAAAGCAAAATGGTGGCAGATGGAACCACTAAAATCTTTCTTAAATTTTTTTTCTTAAATAAAATAAATTTTTACCAAAGTAATTTTCTTTTAAGGTATTTTACTTTTACTTAGTTATTTAATTCATTGTTAAGAAAAGTACTTAACACCTATAGTTACAAGTTACAAATTTAAATATGACCAAATTCATCATGAAAAGCGCGGTTTATGTAAGATAATTACTTTTAACTTTTCCGATTATTGTGATCAGTTGTATGACTTTTACTTAAATTTTAAAATAAAGAAGTAAAAGTTTCATTTTTAGACTTTGACTGTAAGAAAATTAAAGTAAAAGTAAAAAAAAAAAAAGGTAAAACTACAAATCCTCAAAAAATACTTAAGGAATTATTTAGTTTCTGTACACCTCTGATATATATTTCAAGTAAGTTTTAGGACTGTAAACACATTTTCCATCACAGTGAACAGTTAAATTAAACAGCAGTAACACTGCTGCCTCACAGAAAAGAAGGTCTCAGGTTTGAAACTCGACTGTAATATTCTCTGTATGGAGTTTACATATTCTCAGCATCTTTATGTGGATTTTTTCCAGGCAGTTCGTAAACATGCCTGTGGTTTGGGTCAAATGTTCAAATGCTCATTAAAATCACTGCGTGTGCATGGACAGAAGTTTTTTTTTTAAATATCTGGAGAATTTGCTCTTGAACAAACAAAAACACACACATGCAGCCGTATCCAACTATATGGGGACATTCCATTGACTTCCATTAATGTCTAAAGCCTAACCCTCACTCTCTACCCAAAATTAGCATCTGTACCCACTGGGACCAAGCATTGGTCTCCACGATGCACATTAGGTCCCCACGAGGCTGCCTTTTTCTGAAAAATGGTTCCCACAATGTAGCAAAAACATGCCCACACACACACACAAAAAACACACAGAGGCCATTATGTCTTTCATGGTGCTGGGTGATAAACAAAATTGCCTACAGGGTGGGAGAAGCAACACAACAGAATGCACTTTGACATCGTCTGCAATGTTTTCAGGGTTTGAAAAATTTGGGAAACTTAAATATAACTATTTTTAATTAAAATTAAACTCTAATTATACTGAAAAAATTAGGAACTGAAAAGGAAAATCAATTCTTGTTTGCTTGAAACAAAATAAAAATTTATACTTTTAGATGGTTTTTTAATGGTGAGTGTGTTAAATAGGACTTGCATAGTGTTCAAAGTATGCTTTCTATATCCATTTTTCTGTATATTCAATAAAGGCAGATGTTTTCTTTTCATCGCAGCAGTGTGAAATGCAAAACATTTTAGCAGCAAAATGTTTTGTGACAAAATTTAATAATTGTTACATAAACCAAACTCTAACAGTGAGAAAGTTTATTTAAATACAGCTTGTATTTATCACACAACCAAACATTTAACAACTTGCTCTTGGAAAAACCTGATGCACCAAATTAAAGGAACTCACAGAACAATAACATGGCACCAAAAACCATTTCAAGTTTATTTCTATTTGGACAACTCATTTCCTCGTGCACAGTTAAATATCCAAATTCCACAGCTTGTTGTTTATTCAAATAACAGGAGCCAAAAACATTTTTGAACAATAGAGTTTTCAGAGAAGACTTCTGTTTCCAGATAATTAAAAAAAAACTCCCACCGTGCTTATGTTTAGCATATTTCTCTTTTGTCAGCTGCTTTAGAGAAAATGTTGTTGCATGTTCTAACTTCATGAAAACAAGTTTGCTTTTTTTAGTAATGTTTAAAAAAAATAATAAAATTTTAATTTCAAATAAAATGGTACATTCACAAAGAAGAGCTTAATCTGGTGTCACCATCAACGGGAGTCATCAGTCCTTTTATGGTCGTTCCTGTCCTTTGCTCATCAGTCTCAGTCTCTCAACCAACAGAGTTCACAATCCTCGATGACATCACTGACCTGGTGAACTTCAGCATTCATATCTTGAGGTCTTCTTTCTGACAGCTTGATGAAGGTTTGACCTCCACTGATGCCACAAATCTTTTGTATAAAATATGCAATCATGGGTATAAAAGATCTGTATAAGTCTGGTGTTAATGTTCTCAAATTATCTGCATGACTTCTTTTATGACTCATCCAGGAACAGCAGACTGGATGGATGCAACTGTCTCCACGTATACAAAAGCAGTGATATCTTGGCATGTATCGTCTGAATGTTTGTGAGGTTTAAGAACTGAGGGTAGTTCAGAGCTCTGTGTAGGCATCAGGGTGTATCCACTGAGCTGTGAAGACTCCACTTTAAAGAGCAGCGTGTTGGTAGTTGGTATAGTGGACGCTTGCATGCTAAGCCCCACGGTGCAGCCGTGAATGGCACCGGGATTTCACACAAAGACATGATGTCATGATGCAGGGTGCGGACTCCATTGAGCTCGTGCAGTGAGGCGTGAGGCCAGATTAAAGCTCTGAAGCAGGGCACCAACCGGCCCATAATCAGGATACCAATGTGCTAACTAACATATAGTACAGTGAGCTGCCTATGGCGCAGCGGTGCCACGTGATCCTGCCCAGAGGGCCTTTGGGAAACAGGAAGTGACTGACATCTTTTCTATTGACCTTATCTACTGTATGTGATGTAGTTTAACACATCTGCTTCCTCTAACAGTATTCAATATGAGTCAAACACATGTTGGCAGAGGTTTGTTGCCTCACACACAATCATCTACGCTGCAAAAAATGTCTTGTTAACCAAGTTTTAAAACCTTATATCAGCCAAAAAATCTATTTGATCTTTTTTTTTTAGACTGATTTGCTAAACAAGAACTGATTGTGTCAGAATATTAATCCTGTTTACAGAATGTGTAAGATTATTTGTCTTGTTAGCCTGAAAATGTGACTAAAATTAAGTCAAAAATTTCTGCCAATGGAGTAAGAAAATTTTACTTGGTAAGATTCTTGAAATACTTGATTTGACTCATTTTTTCTTATTTCAAGAATCTTACCAAGTAAAATGTTCTTACTCCATTGGCAGAAATTTTTGACTTAATTTGAGTCAAATTTTCATGCTAAGACAAATAAACTTACACATTCTGACAACAAGATTAATATTCTGACACAATCAGTTCTTGTTTAGTAAATCTGTCTCAAAACAAGATCAAACATACTTTTTGGCTGGATATAAGGTTTTAAAACTTGGTTAGAAAGACATTTTTTGCAGTCAGGAGAAAATGGGCTCAAAATGACATATTTATTTATCATAAAACAAAAATGGAAAATATCCTCCAAACAAAATGTAGTTTCTCTGTGGCAGTGGTGGGATGTAACAAGTACTTTTTTACTGTACTTAAGTACATTTTTATATATCTGTACTTTACTTAAGTAGATTTAATCATGGGTACTTTTGCTACATTTTACATTAAGAATCTTTACTTTCTACATTTCTTTCTCACAATATGTCATTTTTTATTATTATCATTTTTATTATTATTTGTGGGGAGAGAGGAATTGCTGTAATTGGTCTGCTGAAGGAAAATACCGTTAGACACTCTTTCAAAAAGAGTGGGGCAAATCCACATCACCTGCTGGAGCATCAGCAGCAGCACTCACACACCCTAAATGGATTCCACCACAGAGAGTCAGCCAGAGGAAATGTGCCACTCATGGCCTTATTTAAAGGACTTATTCAAGTTAACCGGGTCAAAAAACGACTCATGGAGATTTGATAGAGGAGTTTGGTGGCAGCTTTACAGCTTCTGTAGCTGTTGTCACAATCTCTGATGATGCACAGAATTCTAAGTCCAAGTGTGAACCGTGTCACAGAGGGTAAACACAAAAACATGCATTATCTGAAGCATTCATTAAAATGGCACACTATTGAAGTAATAAAAAATACTAAATATTAGGCACACTTCATGATATTACAGACCATTAGGGAATACATTAAGCAAGTACTTTTAGTATTTTAAGTATTTTTAAAATCAAGTACTTACTTAAAAAAGCTTAAAATCATTTGGTGTTATAAAACGTACACATGCACAGGGATAGAGTCTTTAAAAACTATTTCACCAGTTCAGCAGTAACTTTCTGTTTGCAAACCTGATCAGTATTGTGTGTCTTCTTTCTAAATCTCCTCTACATTCTATTCAATAACATTTTAAATGGGCTCTCAGTCATGCTTTAATTCAGAAAGTGCTCCTTTTATTTGATCACGATCTTACAGCTGAAACCTCGCCATCAGTTTGGAAGCATCTTTAATAGACACAGCAGCACACAAAAGGAATATTATTCTTCTGAAAGAAAGCTTTTAAAGTTCTCCATCACTGAGGTTACAGACTTTACATGTTTTATCGCATGACCTTCACACATAAATTGTTAAACTCATCCCAAGCTTTCCAACACAAAAAGAAGGCACTTTCAGTGTGGTTTCAGACAGAGATGGGATCAGCGATGGCCTTCACAGATACAACATGACCTGAGGGGGGCAGCGCTCTGTCCCATGACATCGCACAAAGACAAGACCTGAATAGCGTAAGGCTTAAGCTCAGAGACAGAGACACTTGTTTCCAAAAACACTTGCTTATTTAGCTCGCAAACCGACGATGACACGTATTTGTGTCGAGACTTGAGTTTCATCATTTCTCTTTGTGTTTTGGTGACCCTCTGCCTCAGCGACTTTGGTTTTCTCTTTGTGATTTTTTTTGTTTGTGTTTGTTTTTGTATGAGTCGACAGTCTGAAGCAACTTTTTTTCAATTTAAAGTAGAGGTGTTGGATGTATTGACTGTTGCTTCTTTTTAAATTCTTATTTTAAAATGTGACTTTGGGACTAATTATTATTTCTTTTGAGAAGCAAGCTGTGTATGATTTGTTTTTCTTATTCTATGAACACCTGTGACTCTTTGGCTAATTGTAAAATCAGATAAGCATGGTAATTATGAGTTTACATGTTTTTTTTTGTTTTGTTTTTTTTTCAGTTTTCATATCTTATGGAAACATTATGGAAACACACACATACACACACCTGTCCTTCAACATGTGTCACATCTGGTCCAAAGCCACATCATTGTGTTTCAAAGGGCTAAATTCTTGTCACCATTGTGTTTGTGAGGTCAGATTTGTTGTATTTGGACCGGGCCGCTGTCCTTCATGTGCTTAACTGCTCACAACAACCACAGCCTCATGAGGCAGGGTGATTTAGAGCCTGGAAGTGCAAAACCCAAGACCTGTTAAACAACTTTACTGCAGGAACTGGCGAACAGAAACATTGAAATACTTTGATAAAAAAAAATTGCCAAGAACAGTCAAATGTGTCATTTTGAGTGGAAAGGTGGCACATAAAATTCACTGTTTGTTCTTAGATAAATACTTTTCACCGGTTATTGTGTGACAGTTTAGTGGGGAGGTAAATACAGATTTGTTGTGGGAAAGATTACAAAACAGAGCGGAGTGTTTAAATGGTGAGAGGTCTGGACTGTTTGGACTCACCACCTGAATTTGGCCTAAGGGTGTGTTTACACCAGCCCTATTTAGTCCGCTTTAATCAAACTCTAGTTCGTTTGCCTGGAAAGTCCAGTTGGTTTGGGAAGGTGTGAACTCTGAAGCAGACTAAAAAAGTGAACTCAGGCCCACTTGAAAACCTCTCGGTTCTGTTAAAGTGAACTCTGGTGGGTTCAACTGCAATGCCAAGCGGACCGGAGACCGCTCCAAAAGCAGGAAGTGGAATATCTACTGGACTATGAGGTGTGAATATGACCTAAAGCTAAACACAAACTTAGTATTTGCTCTAAATTTAGAACTGGTTTAATAACTTGTTCATCATTAAACTATCATTACTTTCATGTTTGATACAAACTTTTAGATACAGTGTATATCAAAATACATATAAAAAAACTAAAGTTTTATTTTTTTCCCCACTGTTTTAATCAGAAGAAAGTGTGTTTTCACTTTCCTCCAGCTGAAAAAGGTACAGTGACCTAAGGACAATTATTGCCACTTAAAGCTTTTCTCATTAAACTACAGAAAGAAGACATGAAGAGTTTTAGCAATAAAACTTCTATAACTTAAATCATTAATTCTTCTTCTGGCAAATGACTCTGGTCAATTTGTGGTCCTGGTACTTCTGGACCTGACCAGTTTTTGGAACTGTTGACCACAATATCCTGTTGTCACGCTTAGGTTGGGATCACAGGAGCAGCATTAGATTGGTTTCGTTCCTACCTAAGTAACAGACATTTTTGTGTTAATGTTGGAAACTTCTTTTCTGCTTCAGAGCCTCTTTCCTGTGGGGTTCCACAGGGATCGATTCTTGGACCACTTTTGTTTTCTCTATACCTGCTTCCTTTAGGCTCTGTTTTAAGAAAACATAGTCTGTCTTTTCATTGCTATGCTGATGATTGTCAGATCTACCTGCCCTTGAAACCTGATAATATAGCTTGCTCTACCCAGTTATTAAAATGTATTGTTGATATTAAGGATTGGATGGCTGCTAATTTTTTAAAGTTTTAATGACAGGAAAACTGAAGTTATTGTGTTTAGCACTAGCTCTGCTGCTAACACATTTTCATTTAATCTTGGCCCCCTTCAGTTGTATTTGAAGCAGTCTGTTGTAAATCTGGGAAT
>JAUBOC010000160.1:13615581-13627381 GCA_032275365.1 Anablepsoides cearensis | reverse complement strand
TGAACTGTTTTTCATTGTGCTTTGTACAATGACAATAAAAGTTTATCTTATCTTATCTTATCGTATCTTATCTTATCTTATCTTATCTTATGACAGCTGTTTTCAAGGAAATAAGTAATCTTAATAATGTTTTTAGTCACATGAAATCCATTGTCAAGTAATAGATATTGTGCAAAGAGTGTGTTGCTGAAAATGTTTTCTCTATGCATGCAAAATCACTTTTTCACAGTTTTTCTCCTGGTGATAATGTAAACATGCATAATAGTGAGAGGCAAGATAATCAGATGTAAAGCAGCTTAGCTCAGAACCAGAGGTGTGTTCTGGTCAGGGAATCAGATATCTCAAACAGGACTTCAGAATAAAAGGTCCAGAAACATTTAATGCTGAGCCTTTTCTTACCTGGCTGTTCATACTCTGATGGTAAAGTCACAAAATTAACCGGGAAGCATGTTTCTGTAGTAAACAGCACAGTTATAAAAACATGAATTTAATGTTCTACAGAGCTTTTACATTTTACTGCCTTGGTCCAAACAAACCCTCACAGATTCCTAAATTAGAGTCATGGCCCTCTGAGGCGACACAAAGGAGGATCCCACAGACTGGAGGATTTATTCAGGAACAAGGAAACACAGCATTTTTCCTGTTGTGTCTGCAGAAAGTCCCACGAGCAGCCTCAGGTTCAGTGAAGAAGCTGCTGCTTCTCTCGTCACCTCTGGCTGGAGGCCTACGGCAGGCTGTTGTGACATATAATTAAACAGCCTCACCTATTCCCAAGTAATTTATCTAATAGTAAAAAATATATTTAAGGTCTCCAGAACATAGACTAAGTTTAAGTAGTATTAAACTTGAACTTGTCATTTCTTACCCGTTTTTTTTTTTTTTATTATTATTTTTGTCACAATTATTTTTTGATGGAGCTCTTAAGTCATCAGTGTTCAAAATATAAGTATAGAAATGATCATTTCTGATTATTTTTATATCAAATGGGTTATAAATGGTTTTGTTCAGTTTCACATTATTAAACAGTTCATTGTTTCTCTGTTAATTGACCACTCAGGTTAAAACCACAGTTAGCAGCACAGGTGAAAGAAACAAGCAGTGGTCAGTGTGTCGCTGCAGAGCTGAACTGTAACCTCTGACCCCTCTTCCTCCCAGATGTTTTATCAACTAGGTTCCATTTGTTGTAAACGGAAATCATAATGTTTGAGATTGTTTCCTCTGAAAGCAGGAACAGGCAGCCGAAGGACAGAGACTTTTCTTCCTAGACCCTCGAAAGTCCACTTTATCTGCCTAATGTATTAGTACTCTGTTTATTATTTTTGTTGTCTAAATAAGTTTATAAACTAAAAGCAGCAGCATAAATATATGCATAAAACCATTTTTTAGAGGTTAACATAATGCATTTAACATAAGTTTAAAAAATATTTTAATTGTGAAACAATATTCTTTAAAGGCATTCATTTGTGAAGGCTTTTAAAGACATGCCATATTTATTTTATTCAAAACAAAAAGAAATTACCACAGAGCTGACATTTTATTTGCCCACAGGGATGTGTTCAGTGTCCACACTGGTGGGAAAAGGAAAACCAGGCTGAGAGTTTCAGCTGATAAAACTATTACTGTTTTAATGAGTAACCTCCTGCTATTGTGCCTCCCGGCATCTCACTCTCGTCTTCAGGATCTGAGTCAGTGGAACCTGCAAGGCAGCAGCACCTCGGCCCTGTGTGGATGAATACAAATATCCAGCTAAAACACTCACACATTGGTGTTTTCTTCCTATGAAGCAGCCGTCTAACTGTCTTGAGTTTTCTTTTATTTATCTCTTTTGTAATGTGTGTCAAATGATTCAGACTCTAGCAATTTTTTTAAATGGTATTAATTTCAAACGTATATTTTTATTATTCTTTATATAAATGTGGCTGCTTTGTTGCTCATTTTCAGCCAATACCTGATCATTTGCAGACATGTGTTTTTTGGATGGTGTTTTAGAAGATGCTTGACTTGGACTTATAAATCATTCGGGCATAAAAACATTTTTTAATTTGTGAATTGACCATTGCATTGAACTATAGCAGGCCAAGAACCAACCACAAAACTTCAAGAACTATAGTACTTTTGATTTAGATTAGCTAGCTGTGAAAATTAAACGGTTCTTTAAAACAAATCCATTTCCCTTCAAAAAGTCATAAATTTATCACTATGGAAGGAGGATTAATGTCTCAGCTTCTCAGAACTTGGCTGGATTTTTTTCTGTTTCTTAAAGACACAACTTTCAGATATTGTTCATCTGTTGTAATTTATTTATGTTGCTTTTTTAGACCTCATACTTCTTTGGTCCTCCACTTGTTCATTTCACTCATTTTTAACACTCACCTTGTATCTTGTCATGAACATGTCCATAAACTGGACAGAAAAGCATCCAAAGTTCAAAGGCAAACTTTGACAGAAGAATTGATCAGAATCAGCCTCTGGGGGAGCGTGGTGCACATTAAGAAGAACCATTTGTATTAATAATTCAGTTCCTCTCACAGGTAATTGAACTGTTACTATAGAAGGAACCACTAATGGATTACATTCAGAAAGATGCACAAGTTGGTAAAAGAAGCATTAAGTTGTTTTGTTTTTTTCCACTTCTTGTGATTTATTCCTGTGATCATTTCGTAGACATCATTAAAACCTTTTAAGAACATTTTCTTTACCCTCACCAAGTAAGGCAGTAACTTAAAATGTGTGACGACACGATTGCTTTGAGCCCTTCTCTTTCACAGCTCATCCATCATTACGCTGCAAAACCCTCACAGAGCCACAAGCCCATGCAGCAAGTAGAGGTCAGAGGTCACACCCTTGATGGGTTTTCCTAATCTCTCAATGATGGGGGTGATAAGTAGCACCCATAAAGCTGTCTGGTATAGTGCCTTATAGGGCTGTCCTTGGCTGAGACTCGCCATCTTGTTTGGCTCTGGCTGATGTTTGAGTCCAGATATGAACTGTCACAAAAACCTAAAGCCAGAAGATCTGATTAACTGTAGAAGAGTTTCATTGTCAACATTGTATTTTCTTTTTTTATTATTCAGAGGAAAGTCTGCAGGCAGCTCAGACCAGGTCACAGAACAAAAAAGGACAAAGTCTTCCAGCTTTAATTAACCTCTCTGTCTGTTGCATCACTGGGAGAGAATTTCAAACCATGTAATATGACACTTAATCATTTTCCTGGGCTGCCACCTCATCGTGGTGGAGGGGTTTGAGTGTCCCGATGATTGGAGCTATGTTGTCAGGAGCTTGAGTCACCCAAGGCAAACAGGTCCTAGCTGAGGAATCAGACAAACTGCAGCCAAAAGACCCCGTATGAAGAGTATTATCAATGGAAACGATGTTCCCTCGCCAGGATTTAAGGTGGCCGAACCCATGGAGCCCGGAAAAGCATAACCTAAAGAGGCAACGTTGGTCCCCCTTTCCATGGGCTCCCCACCTGTGGGAGGGGCTGAAGAGGTCTGGTGCAGTGTGTGATGTGCAGAGGGTTAGGCGGGGGCCTTGGTGGTCTGATCCTCAGCTACAGAAGCTGGGGAGCCCCTAATAAACATCATGCTAAAATTAATTTACTACCATTTTACTACCCCTAAATGCCATAAGAATATTTAATGTTTGTTTGGGCACCCGCTTCGGATGTTATCAATGGCTTCAGACTGTCAGCTGGTTAGTATGAGGCATAAAACCACTAAGGTTAATTTTAGAGAAAATGACATGGGCTACGATTAAGTAGACTGGAAGTAGACCGGAAGTATATGGCACTGGTAACCCACAAGGGGGCACAGTCGGGACAGTTTGAAGCCATTCTATGGGACTGATAACCGCTAATAACGTCCATTAAATGGACTGATAACGTCCGAACCGGCTAGTTTGGTTGAGTATGTTTGTTTTACTGGTGCATTGTTCCACTTATGCATTCATACAGTTTTTTAAAATGAAAAACTAATTTACCTGTTTACTATATTGTTTTAAGGACCCCCAAGTTACAGCTCACAGACCCTTTGGGATCCTGGGACCACAGTTTGAGAACCGCTCTTGGCACCAGAACACCTTAGGTCAGAGTTCGATGATGGACTTTGTTGTCGTCTCATCCGATCTCGGGTGAAGAAGGGGGCGGAGCTGTCAGCTGACCACCTGGTGCTGAGTTGGTTCTGATGGTGGGGGAGGATGCTGCTCACACCTGGCTGGCCTAAACGTATCGACAGGGTCAACTGGGAACACTTGGCAGTCTCCTGTCAGAGCTTCTACTCCCACCTCATGTCATTTTATTTAGCAATAGCCTACATGAGTCCTTAACTGTTTTTTTGTATTTCCCTTTTGTCTCCTCTTCTTTGTCTGTCCTCCATCTCAGTGTCCAAACCTCTTCTGTTCCCTCTGCTCGCCTGTACCGCCTCCCCTCTTGTCTCTCAGGCGTGCACTCCAGGCGCGGGCAGGGATGGGGGACTGGAGTCTTCTCGGGAACTTCCTTGAAGAGGTCCAGGAACACTCCACCTCGGTCGGGAAGGTCTGGCTCACCATCCTCTTCATCTTCCGCATCCTGGTGCTGGGCACGGCGGCGGAGTCGTCCTGGGGGGACGAGCAGAGCGACTTCCTGTGCGACACCCAGCAGCCCGGCTGCACCAACGTGTGCTACGACAGCGCCTTCCCCATCGCCCACATCCGCTACTGGGTTCTGCAGATCGTCTTCGTCTCCACGCCGTCCCTCATCTACTTGGGCCACGCCATGCACATGGTGCGCATGGAGGAGAAGAGGCGGAGGAGGGAGCAGGAGGCGAAGGAGGCCGGGGCGGGCGGCGGAGAAGACCTCCAGGAGGAGAAGGAGTACCTCCAGCGGAATGAGAGCAAAAAGGAGGTCAGCTCTGAGGGGAAGGGCCGTGTTCACCTGAAGGGAGCCCTGCTGCAGACTTACGTCCTGAGCATCGTGATCCGAACAGCGATGGAGGTGATCTTCATCGTGGTGCAGTATCTGATCTACGGGGTCTTCCTCAGGGCGTTGTACCTTTGCAAGGCGTGGCCCTGCCCCAACCCCGTAAACTGTTACATGTCTCGACCCACAGAGAAGAACGTCTTCATCGTCTTTATGCTGGTGGTGGCTGGCGTGTCCCTCCTGCTGTCCGTGTTGGAGCTCTACCACCTGGGCTGGAAAAGCCTCAAGAGGTGCATCAGCGACAGGACGGCCCGGAAGAACGACCGAAGAGCTGCGAGCGCGTCCGCAGCCTTGGAGCCCAGCAGCCACCCGAGACCCCCGGCCTCCTGCACCCCACCCCCTGACTTCAACCACTGTCTGGCTGACCCGAGCTCCATGACCTCCATGACCTCCATGACCGCTCACCCTTTCAACACCAGGATGGCGCTGCAGCAGAACTCGGTCAACCTGGCCACAGAGCGCCACCGCAGCTGCAACAACCTGGAGGACGAGGAGGACTTCCTGAGGATGAGATACGAGCAGGAGCCTCCGGAGCTCCCCAACAACTGCTCCCCTCCGCCTGCGCCACACCACGGGTACCTGAAGGACAAGCGGCGCCTGAGCAAGTCCAGCGGGACCAGCAGCCGGGCTCGCCAAGACGACCTGGCAGTGTAGACTTTCAGAGACAAACGAGGGACAGAAATACAAGTTTCAACAGAACAAATACTAAAGACAGAGCTTCTTCTTCAAAAACAAAATAACTGGACTTATTTTTTGAAGTTGAAGCTTCAGAATATAAATTCCATTTTTCATTTCCTTGATAATTGCAAAACTGCATCAGAATTTACTCTTTAAAAAAAAAAAACAGTCTGACTAACTTGCAAATTCTGATTCTGAGGTCTGACACGTGACCAAAAGAGATGAGCCACATGTCCACAATTAAAAGAGACACTGACATTTGTGAGAAGGTTCTGGAAGCATTACATGAGCAGAATTTATATCCTAGAGCTTGAAAAAAAAAATTAAACTGCAAAAAACAAATGATGACTAAAAACAGGGTAGCAGGTGTGGTACCTGACCGTTGCACATTTTATGCTTTAAAAGAACAAAGAAAGGGATCAGATGGGCATAATGCAAGGGCATTGGTGCGAGGGGACTTTAGGAGTTGTTTTATTTGAAAGGAATTATATCCAAACACATTTCAAGTATCCAGACAATTACACAATAAACCATCATTCAATAAACCATTATCCAGTTGCAAAAATGAGCGATGTAATGAGTAAAAAGTCAGAAATGAAATGTCTGAAACTGTGAAAATGTTCTTGCATTTGAAGGAAAAAACAATAAAGTGCCTTTGCAAGTGTTACAAGTAGCTATTGTTCTTTTTACATGTTCTTACATTTTTTTGTAATTCTGGTTCTGTTGTATTGTTTGTATATTGCTTAAGACAAACTCTAACTTGATAATAATAACTTAAAGTGGGCGAGTATTGTTTGAAGTTAGACTCTTTGATGAGATTTTATGAAAGAATGTGACCTTTTTTGTCTTTTTTTATTACCTTATCCATCTGCAAAGATATGAATCTGATTGGACGCTTGTAATGAATAGCAACAGCCACCAGGTGGCGCCATTGCAGTCGTTGCTTGGCTTTTGCACTAAAGTTTTTGCACTGTATGTTTCATTTTATGTGTTTGGATGCATTTTTGTTCAACTGTCTTTATGATGTATACAGAATAATTGTTCAGATAAATAAAATCATTACAACAGGACGTTTGAAGAGTTACAGGAGTCGACCAAAGAAAACAAGACTTCTTTGTTTTTCACACAGTCCTTCACTTAATACAAGCAGTCATCAACCTACAGCAAACCATTATACTGTCCCATTATATCATCATTAATTTTGGTGTTTTAAATAATAATTGAATCACACACAAGACAATGCTGTAAAATTTACAAGATTCACAAACAAAGAGATGCAAACACCAGCTGTTCACATTCTGCTGTGTAACCACACAGTAATTGAAGGAGCCATATTGGGGATATTGAGGAATATTTACACAAACACAGACTGTCTCATTCTGTCTGCCAGAAAGCTGTGCATCCATATCCAGCTTGAGCATTCACAGGCTTAAACACAAAGGCGCTTGAAGTTTCTTACGTTCATATGAGATTTTATTTCTGTAAATTAAAGCTGCAAAGTTGAATTTCCTTGTATTTAAAGTTAAAATATTAACTAAATAAATTTAAATATTAATTAATTATTATCATACGTGAAGACTAAGTCACATTGTTTATTTTAACTGGTTAAACAAATAGATTTTTATATATAAACTAGAACATAAATCATGTAAAAAAATAAATCAAAGATAAATCTTATTTTAATTAATTAATTAGATGCCATTATGTAATTATTTGTATTGACAGTACTGTACAAAAAGTACATTACCAAAATAAATAAAAAATATTTTTGACACACATATTTATGTCCACTAGAGGGCGACAGCACGCTTTGACAAACTACTTTCACTGTACATCTTCAAAGGAAAAGAGCGGAGGTGACGGCTGGTGGTGCATTCTGGGAAATGTAGTTTTTAATTTCCTCGCTTCGCTTCAACAGCTACTGCCAAATGGCTAATGCAGAACTACAGTTCCCATCGATAAAATGTTTTCAAGCCGGTGAGAAGAGTTCCCGAATGTCAGGAGAAGCCGAAAGTTGCTCATCATTTTATCCTCTGCTCAAAAACAAAGTAGGTACCGACATTTAGAGGTGATTGCTTTTGCGCAGTTAGCTGGTTTTATACATTTACGTGAGTTTGTACCAGAAGAATGTAATTATGTTGTGTTGTAAGCTTAAACAGGGTTACCATGTGCTCAGTTTTCGTAAGTCGTTGTTTTGAATTTTGTGTTGACACAGTGCCTGATGGCTAAACTCTGTCAAAACTGATATATTATCTTACAGTATTCAGGACTTTACGGTAAAACCAGGTTATATAAATATTTAATGCAGTATCGTTACGCCCCCTAGAGAGCACTTTGTCCCATTTACTGGTGGCTTATTTAGTTCATAGCTTCTGTTTAAAGCTTTTACAACTTCAAACTTCATAAAAGTTTCAGGATATTGTTCTCACGTGTCCTCCTGGTAAATAACCTTACATACACAGTTATAATTCAGCTTTTGACTTGATTATTCTCATCACTGGATTTGACAAGAAGTTTAAACTCAGGTAAGTAACCTTTGCTGAAATATGTCAAAAAACTGTTTGGCTTCATCAATTGTGTTAGCTGTTCTGGTGTTTTCTTATTTGAACAGGGTTTTGTATTTATAAACTAATTTAGTTGTTTCTTCTATCACTTCAGTAACTAATGTCTTGTAGGGGAAAATGATAACTGGGTCATATTTATAAAACAGGAGGGTACGAACCACTTTCAAAACTTGCTTTTTTTGCGTTAATGTTCCTGCAGACACACATTCAATAGAAAGCATGATTCTAATCTATTTATTTTTAACTTGTATTTTCAAAAAATCATGGTTTCTACTGAGAGCCCGTGGTTTGGTTTATAAAAGTGAAGAGTTCTTTAAAAAAACAGCATGCAACAGTTTGAAGGGGTCAAAAGGGTTTTCACATTGTTTTAAAGCAAAATGATGATCAGGACTGGGTGAAAATAGTGTATGAATTGTGTCAAATTTAAGATTTGTCTGTCAGTGAAAGAATAAAAATGCAAAATAGCAAATTGTTTTGTGTTTAAATTAAATTGATTGTGTTTGTATGTTTGTTCCAGTTCAGCCATGAGGACACTTATGGGTAAAGCAGGGCTTTTAGGTACGATGTCGGTGGCCTTTGGCTCGATGTTTTGGTCACAACGGAAGACGGAATCGGAACCGATTGCTTCGAATTCCCCCTCTTCTGACTCAGACCCTGGTTCAGGCTATGAACTCAAACTGGTCCAGGTTTTGTTCCGGCACGGTGCTCGAACGCCGCTGAAGTCAATCCCCGATGTGATGGAGGTAAAACTCTACGTGTTCCTGTTTTCCCTCGGCTCATTCAGACTTCCTGTTTCGTGACGTCTGTGTGCAATTCTTACGTTTGGTTCTGTTGAAGGCCCAGTGGGTCCCGACACTCCTGGAACCCCCACCACACACACACATGAAGTACACGGTGACGGATCTGCAGGGTGGACCCAGGCCTCCTGCTCCTGTGGAGGACAGCTATCGGAGGAACATACTGAGCGTGAGTAGGTGCGCTTTGTGCAGCTGAACAGGACTTTGTTCTTTCAGCCTGTGCAGTGTTTTATAATGCTCCAAAATGTGTCATGTTGCAACTCTGTAAACATTTTTTACTCGTACTATAGAGTTTTCTTAAATTATTCATGAAAAAGTTAGTTAAAAATGCCTATTTAGGCTTTGTTAGATAAATACCCTGAGGTTTACTTCTTTGAAGTCAGAGAGTTTACAATAATAATAAAGTAGAGAATACTGTAAAAGAATGAACAAGCTTCTCACTCTAGAGTCAAGTTAAGTTTAACCATCAGGCTGCAATGAAGCTTCACAAAGCATCAGTTTTACATGGAAGATAAACCTGCTGCTACATGATGCTTTTTAACCTCAGCTTGGATTCTTAAAGGTGGTAATAAAACATGTGTTGTTCTTCTTTCCACATAAACGTTGGTGAAGCTGGGCCATGTTCTCATTAAAAGGAAGTTAAAATGTATTGTTCTGTCCTGGAGCTGTTAGTCACATGGCGGCCTTGAGAATCAAACTACTTTCTAAGTTTGAACACTGACACATATGGCTGCCGCTTTAAACATTCATATAAGTTTTCTCTAATATGGCTCATTGAGAATGACATCTCTGCAGCCTTCATTTCCTTTGGTTTGTCTCAAAACTCCTGCATTCTTGATAATAATGATAGAATTGACCCCTAAGCTGGAGAAAAAGGAGCCATACAGGCTTTGTTTACCTGATATGCACAATTATTTTATACTTTATGTTAAAGTTCATAAGTTTTAACAGTTTTAATTGTTACAAAACTTTTCTGATGTGAATATTTTCTAAAGAAACTCATGATTTTTTTTTTTGCAAACTAAGTGTAACTGTTTTATATCCGTAGAGAAAAAAACGATTCTGATGTAAGTTTTTCCAGCGTTGTGCAAAAGCTGAATTTAGTCCAGACAACAACAAAAAACCTACCTGAATGAACACTATCAGACTTTTGTCCCAACTTGTTTGATTACTTCCTGGTAAAAGCTTTGTGACAAATGAACGGAAAATAGTTGCTGGAAAAAAAGGTGACACATTTTAAGGTGATGCAAAAAAAAAAAAAAAAAAGACCAGCAGACATTTAAACAAAATTTAGTTTGAAAAAGTGTTGGACCCATTTTAGTTTGACTTTTGCTTTGTCAGGTCTGCAGTGATTAAAGCGTTTTGTTCTTTTAACCTGTGCAGAATAAAAGTCGGAGACATTTAGTATTTTTTAGGTATAATAAAATAAATTTGTCAGTCAGTGTTTACCCCTCTAGTGCTTACATAAAATCCTGACGGATGTAAACAAACTAATTAATTTACCTCTATTGAACTGTGAAATTACATGGTAAATGTTACCTTTAGTGCTGAATTGATGCTATATTTTATTTTTAAAATTTAGTTTAAAAATCAATTATCATGTGTTCATGTTGTCTGAAACCGTTTATTTCTCTCCTGTGTGTGTTTTTGACAGGGCGGCACGTTCCCTGGTCAGCTGACCACCCTGGGCATGCAGCAGTTGTACGAGCTGGGTCAAAGGTTGAGGAGGAAATATATCGAGGACAGACCCTTCCTAAGCCCCGCCTACATCCCCTCTGAGGTCTAGTAAGTGCTGGAGGATGGGATTTACGAGTTAAATGTGTTTCTATTTTAAAGCTGGCTTCCTTTCCTGACCCCGTTTCTGCCATTTTCAGTGTCCGCTCCACTAACATCGTGAGGACCATTGAATCTGCCAAGTGTCTGGTAGCTGGGCTCTTCCAGCAGAAACAAAACGGTAAATCTTAAATATGTGCATGCACATTATTTATATTTATCTCTCCTAATCTCTTGTTTTTAATCCCTGCTTCTAGAAACTGTGCCTATTCTAACAACAGAGGCAGAAAGCGAGATTCTCTATCCTAACTATCATGGATGCAAGCTGCTCAAAATTCTTTGCAGGTACATCAAATGTTCCTACCAGCCACAGAGTCACGTCACTCCTCAGACCATCTTGGGCACTCGCAGCCATAAACTGGAATCTAAAATAATGTAGTGTGTGAAATTCTAAGCAGAGTGGAGATGCCTTTGACAGGTTGTCACAGCGTGTCTGTGTCTCGTGGCTGACACTGTGTGTGTTCCTCGCAGCCACCGCTGGGCCGAGTCCACCACTCTGCCAGGCATTGCTGCAGACCTGCAGAGCATCCAGAGCGCATTGGGGATTTCTGCTCACCAGCACGTCGACTTCGTCCTCATTAGGGATGACATGGTTGCCAGAGAGGTGACACTGTGACTTTGTCTCGGCTCTCACCACAAGCATAAAATATATATGGCTCTGATAAAGCAGCCTGCTGCTGGTTTTGTTAGCAAAAAAAATGGTTCTGTAGGCCTGAACAAATGTAGGTTGAAAATTTCAGAATGAGGAGTTTGAGGATTGATTATATGTGACCCATCACATCGAAATGAGGATCAAGTCCAAAAGTGATATATGGAGAAATAGGCAAATATAGTGTAAATATTGTTTTTTGTCAAAACATAATTAATGCTTTTTTTGCTTTATCAATGTATCATTTTAATGAACTGTCTGAAATATAATCATAAAGCAAATTTTTGAAGCACTTTTTTGAGCAGTAGCAACAAAAAACATGATT
>JAUBOC010000160.1:13600451-13615481 GCA_032275365.1 Anablepsoides cearensis | reverse complement strand
GGAATCTGAAAATATAATTAGGTCATTTTGACCAAATTTGACTTAATCCTCATTTCGATATGATGGGTCACATATATTTAAACATAATTATATAGATAAAATGAAAAAAAAATGCTAGAATTAAGGATAAAAACCTAAGGACCTCAAGATCTGTAACATTAAGTTATAGCCGTTTTAGTGCATTTCATGGCAGGTTAGTAAGACTTTTTCAAGTGGTTATTTACATAAATCAAAAGTTATATATGTAATTATGTTTCTATGAATCCCGAATGACCACTAGAGGGTGGTGCTGAAAGCACTGAATGTTCCCTTTGCACATGCGCCGTTCAAGTAAATAGTGTCCACAAAGTTACAGCTGTGACTCATCGGATGATTATCCCAACGACCAAACCTAGGGTCTCCATAACGCAGGAACAGCTGGTCTCAGCCAGTAAGCTGTGGCCCAAGCCCTCCAGTGGTGTATTTGGATACCATATCTGCCCACTCAACTGAGACGGCATGTTCCTTCTGGTTGAAAGACACCATGGGACGCCATGACACAACCTCACCAGCAGTGGGAACCACAACCACGCTGACCAGTACGGAGCCATTGGCAACAACCTGTGGCGCTCTCTGAAGAGTAGGCCAAATCAGTGAAAGTGGTGGACAGGCATACAGGAGGACTCTTGGCCAGGAATGAGCCGGCTCATCCTGGCCCAGTGCACCTGATGCCCCTGTGAGGGAGACAATAAAGGCCCCTGCATACTCCCTACGAACTGTCGAAATGGGTTCGGATTGTCGCAGTTTCATGACGAAAATTGCGTCACGCTGTTTGCATTGTCGGCATTTCGGCAGCTCCTCGACACAACCCGCTGGTAGAACTCTTTACCCCCCTCCACATGAGAACTCAGAAGTTTGTGGGAGTGTTTGTTTGTGCTGAAAGCGCTCAGATGCTGCATTTTGTTTTACCCACTCGCTTCAAAAAAAAAAAAAGAAAAAAAAGAAAGAAAAGCGACTCACTTTGACCCGACTGTTGTAGCAGGAAGAGATTTATAAACGTAGTCAAACGGCCAAAAACACGTGGATGGAGATAAAACAAGCATTTTTCACGGTGGAATTTACCTGATAAAAACTTTGGAGCTTTAACAGCGACAGATTTGTGGATAAATACCATCGTGTGACGAGCCTCAGACTTTTTTTTCCGCATTGTGGACTTCAGCGGGGGGAACCCCCCTGTAGTGACGTATACTGCTGAAGGAGGGATTTCCCCCGGAGCTCGGCACGGGGTGTCTCAGGGACTATGAAGGTACGTGCGAAAACGAACGCCAAAAAACCACGTGACTGCGCATCGACTGTTCGACTTCGCAGGGAGTATGCAGGAGCCTTAAGTTGACTCCTCTGTGGGGAACAGATCTTTGTCTTCCCGACCAAAGAGGTCCCAGACCCTGCACACTAAATGGCTGTGAAGGTACCACCAGAACCCTGGTGAGAAACAGAGTCTGACAGGTAAAAATAGGCCCGTTCCAGAAGGTCCCTAGACACCTTCAGAAGTTGTGCTGACCTGGTGCCATTCTGACTTTTGACATGGTATACAACAGAGTTGTCTGACTCAATTAACACATGCCCTGAGAGGTGAAATCTCTCAAGCCACCTTTGTGTGGGACATAGTGACAGCAACCTCGCAGCTGCAGGAAGGCGGCGTAAGGCAACTGCCCAGCCTGAATGGATTGACCAACTGGAGTCATCTATCTTTCAAACAGATAGGCAAGCCTTCAAAGAAGGCAAGCACAAGGCCACCACCAAAAAGATGGTTGTCTGAGATGGTTGACTTTGAGGTTGACTTTGAGGACTAGCAGGGCCTGTATTCTGAGAGCCACACTCCCGAGAGAAGCCAATCATTGAGATACAGCAGTACTTTCACTCCACAGGCCTTTAGGGAAGAGAGCACTGCTTTCACACACCGAGAATACCCTCGTGGAAAGAAAAGCCTGAATAGGAATACCTGGAATTGCCAATAGTGACCCTGATAGGCAAATCTAAGGAAGTCACGATGCTCCAAGTGAGGCAACGGCGGGTTAAACCTCCGGCATACGTTCAAAGCCCTTCTTGGCCAGTTCATGTATAGCCGCCAACACTCGACCAGCTGTGGAGAGGTGTAAAAAAGCATGTGGGTCCTGCCAACACCTGTGCAACTCCTTCAGGTAATCCTCGGGAGGAGGAACAGAAAAGAGAGGAGGATCCCACAGCAAAATGGCAGTGCAGTTCATGCAAAAACCTTGAACACAAAGTTGGCTGAAACTAGTAGAGGGTGTGGAAAATCATCACCAGTTAAAGTAGCATAGAAAAAAATGTGAGCGGAGGAAAAAATGCTTTCTTTATCAGCAAACAGCAACAAAGCTTTATGTAGATTCACTCGTTGTAGCCCTGGGAGGGAGATACCTCGCTACTCCTGCCTACAGGCAATCGAGTGTCTAAGGACAGTGAAAATGATCCAAGCTTTGCAAGGCTCACAAACCGCACACAAGAAGAAAAAAGGAGCAGAGCCTCGGATGATAATATCTTATGTTGGCTCGAGAGTCCATCCAGTGTGTGTCACAGGTGTAAGTTTGTTGATACTATTTACTCGAGTGGCACATGTGCAAAGGAACATTCAGTTCTTTTAGCACCGCCCTCTAGAGGTCAGGAGGGATGAAATAAAACTGGTCTTGTACCAATTAACCCAGAAGCTAAATAAAATGTTACTGCTGTACATTTATGCATCAAAATTAATGCTTCTTATTCTTATGTTTTGTTTATATTTTATTATGACATTTTATTTATATACATTGAGCTAGAAAGATATTTAAGCTTTTTACTGTTTTTTTTGTCCCTGTTTAAGTCAAACCTAATTGTATTCAACTTAAATCTCCCCAAACTGCTTCAGGAAGGTCCTTTTATGGTTTAAGCATCTCATTAATGTTTCTGTGTTTATAAAACAATGAGAAAACAATCAACTTAGTTGCATGTTGTATAAAACTAATGGATTGTTAATGCTTTGACAGCTGTCAGTTCTGCACAAAAGAGTCAGTCATTAAAATGAAGCTATTCTAATGTACAACTGATTAATAATACGATTGTAATTAATGTGTTTCTTTAAATTATCAGACGCATGGTCTTCCAAATCCACCAGTGCTGAACTCCTGGAAGAATACAGTGGAGCAGAGGGCCGTAGACATGATGTACCACATATATAACCCCAGCAAAAAGTTAAAACAAACCCTGTTTCAACACTTTTCTTCTGGCATTGGCAGGTCATGTTTAATTCCTGTGTTGTGTCTGCAACAGGGAGAACCTGCAGCTGTGTGTTGGGCCCCTCCTGCACATACTGTGGGAAAACATTGAGAGGAAACTGCAGGGCAGCTCGTCAGAGTCGCACAGGTTGGACCCCTTTACGATGGGCGCAGTTCTCGACCAGTATTCGTCAGCTTTAACACTGAGATCCTCTTTCAAACAGGAAGTTGTTCTTGTATTCTGTGCACGACACTACTCTGATCCCCTGCCTCATGGCTCTGGGGATTTTCGACATGAGATGGCCACCGTATGCTGCTGATATCTCTCTGGAGCTGCACCAAAACAAACAAACCAACGAGGCCTTTGTCAAAGTGTCATACGCAGGCCAGGTGAGGAACAACCAAGTGCTTTTATTTAGAAAATATTTAACTATGCTTCTGCATTCTTAGTTGTGCTTTGTTCCACAGGATCAACTTATTCCAGGTTGTAGTGGAGTTTACTGCCCCCTGCAGGAGTTCAAACAGGTCCTGTCGGCTCACTCGCTGAACTCTGATCTCTATCAGTCACGCTGCAACACCACTGAAAGCCGGACTGAACTCTGAACTCTCAACTAACCGCTCAGGACTCCCACTATAAAATACATCATGCTTTCATGTCTTCTGCTCTCACATCATCCAACATCACAAGAACTCAGAAACAAGTTGAACTTTCATTTGCATCACTTTCTTTTATCAACATACACTAAGTGTATGATCGGTATAGTTTTACTTTGAAGTGTTTACTTTGTACTAAGTGCTCTGTGCATTAAGGTTTAAATATTAGAGTTGCAGTTTTTTTGCATTTTGCTGACAAATACACTCATTTGGTTTTAGGATGGAAAAGAAAAACAGCTAAAACCTCAAGTAGTCTTTAGAAATTTAACTAGTTTTGAACTAGTTTTACCTGGAGATTGGTACAAAATAGGGCTGCACGATATTAGGAAAACCTGCGATGTGCGATAACACTGCTTAATATTGCGATGACGATATGACTTGCGATAAATGAACAAATACATATGTAGTGTTTATATCTTTCTGCTCTGGGTTCAAAGCCAAAAAACCACCTAAAAAAACCTAATCATTTCCATTCCAGCCCGAATTTTTTTTAAGTATGAAGAGACCTATCCAATTAACCAAATACATGAAGGGCTCCATTAGATTTATAAATAATTTCAAGCTTCCATCTGAATGACAAAATGCATAAATGCAAACTTTTGAGTCAACCATCTATTGCAGTTCATGTGATATGCATATTGCGATGCGATTTATCGCGATGACGATAAATTTTCGATATATTGTGCAGCCCTAGTACAAAACCATTTTTGCATCAGAGCAATGTTTTTTTTTTTTTTTTTTTTTACAAAATGGTCAATGTGGATATGTCACTGAGTGGTGAAGCCCTGGAATATGAATAATAACATATGGTAAATTAATAGAGTTTATTATTAGAATATACCAAATAAGTTTTATCCCAAACATATCTTTATGATAAAGAATGCTGGCTTTGCTGTTTGGACGAGGCATTAGCAAAATACTCAGTCACCTTCATAGATTGTTGGAACCTTAAAAAGGTTTGTGTGAATTTGATTTGTGATGCACTTTTTCTACTAAACTTACCGCATTTCCATTCGTTTAATTTTTGAGGGATTACTATTCTATACTGAGTGGCACATTTAAATTTTGTGTAAAAGGTACACAATCATGTATTAGCAGATTCATATATTTATAGAGTTCGTATAGCCCTGGAGCAATCTGCAATGCTGTTTTTGAGTGCTCACCTGTGTGACAAGTATTTTACCACCTTGAGCTTAACAATGCTGCAACGACACTTTGTACCTCATCAAATAAAGAATTGGTGAGACATAAATACAAATTTTATTCAATGTTAAGTCTTTTTTTTTCTCCTTACGTCACATTGAAGGGGGTCATGTAAAAACTTGAGGTTCAAAAAGCACAACTTTTCAAATATATTAGGCAGCAAGGTCTCTGAAAATAGCTCTCACCTGATAAAACTGTCAGCGTATCAATGCTGCCGGCTCCTCTTCTCGCTTTGACGCGTCGAGACAAAGACTTGGATTTCTCCACATAAAACAACCGAGACCCACGTGAACAGAAACAGGCGCACACACACACACACACTCCGTGGACAACATGTATATACCAAAACAATATCTTTTATTTGTAAGTCCATCACCACAGCCCTGGTAGGCTATTCTGCACCAAAGCCAATGGAGAAACACATGACAAGCTTATACAATAGAGAAAAGAGAGGAAGTCAACTGGATGGTAAGCAGTACATGTTTACATTTCCGTGTGTCTTGCGCTGGACATCACTCGCCTTACCAGATCTACCTAGCTCTAGTTCTATATTACCTGGCAAACCTGCTCTTGCATTCCAGCCACTCCTGTCCCATTCTACGGACCATCGAGGTGGGGGTGGGGGGGGGAGGATTATTGCTGTGGGAATGATTATTACCCAGAGTCAACAAGAGTCATAACAAAACAGGAACACAACAGGAACAAGAAGAACACACATATCACGTCTGGGTATTAGCGATATTATTCACGCCGGTGAGGGTTGAGTCCTAAAAAACGTTTTGGAGCACAAGGTTTGAATATCATCCACGACTTGAAACGGACTGGAGATGATGGCGGTGCTGCGAAGCTGCCAGGATCCTCACATGTAAAAAGAAGAAAAAATGAGGAAAAAAAGAAGACGCTTTCTGCAGATGATCCATGTTTGTGCTTTTTTAATAATACTATTATCTTAATGAGGTCATAGTTTGGTTTGTTATACACTGGAGTTACAAAGGAAATTAAAATAGACTAAAATTTGAAAAGCCCACCAATGGTAAACCGTACAGTATTTTTAGGGGGCGTTCCTCCCCCAATGAAAGCTGGGTAAGAGGAGTTGAGAGGTCACTGATAGAATGCCTATACATACAGACACATACACACCACACATACAGTCTGTCAAGCACGCACACACACTCTCACGTATATACTATACAGAAACAGTCAAAAACAATGAAGCGAAAGACAAGATGGATTTCCACTAAAGTCTTCACAAAGCACAAATTATTCCTCCTCCTTTCTCTTGTTCCATACCACTTTTATGACAAATTTTGTTTTTTTTTTATTTGAAAAAAAGAGACATATACTGTAGCATTACCACACTGACTTTTAGTTAGGTTGGTTCCTCTTTGTTGTCAGATAATCAAAAAAAAAAAAAAAAATTAAAACGAACAAAAAAAATAAAATAAAACACATGAAGAGTTCTGCGAAATTGATGCACAACAATCCCATACATTCTGCAGTTCTTGAGTCAAAATTACAATGTATGTGTGGCAAAGGTACTCCGACCCGGGCCTGTCTTAGTCTCTGTTGGAACAGGTCACCCAAGACAATACTAGTTGACAGGCTAGCTCCATTCTGTTCATTTTCTGGGAACATCCTCATGTTTTGCCTCATTTATTTGAGTCCATCAGTTTTTTTTTTTTTGAACACTTGCTACACTCCATGAGCTTTATATCATCCTTTGTGAATTGTCCAAGAACATTCTAGTTACAAGATTTTTGTTGGATTAGAACATTCCATGACCCGGACTGAACCCCATGTCCATGTCACGTGGCCTCATTTGGCCCCCCATCATCATTGTCTGCTGTGGAGGGCCTCCCATGCCCTGTAGTGACATCATCATGTTAGGTGAGCCACCGGGGCCTGGGTGAGCCATTTGTCTCCCCTGCATCATCCCTCCTGGACCCCCAGGGGACATCATTCGGTGCTGAGGGCCCATCATGCCTTGACCCATGAATCCTGGCGGTCGCATTGAATTGTGACCAGGGTTACCCATTGGCATGTCTTGAGGGCCCATACCTCCACCGGGTCCTCCTGACATCCCCCCCATCCCTTGCATTGGCATTCCCATCCTCGGTGGACCATCGCCTATCATGCCCTGCAAGGGAAAGCCAGCAGGGTGGGGTGGTTTCCCCCCAGGGTTGTCTCCTCCACCGCGGGGGAAATATGAAAGAGTCTGGCTGGGTTTTTCTGATGGGATTATCCTGGACAGGTCAAACTCAGGAATACCCGAGGCTCCCGGCCGCATCACCTCATGAAGGTCTGCATCACTGAACCCTCCTTGCATGTTGTTAAACTCAGGCCCGCCAGGGGTATTCGGCTTGCACATACCCCCATCACCCCCTCCTCCGTGAGGCATGTTCCCCATTCGTCCTCCCATAGGTCCCCCCTCACCCTGGAAGCCCATTGGATGACCGGGAAAACCTTGGGGACCAGGACCATTGTGCGGTGAAAAGGGGCCTTGCTGGGAAGGAGATTGAGTGAGGGGGTATCCCTGGTTTCGGTGAGGATAACCAATCCGTCCTTGGGGCATCATTTGAGGATTTGGCATACCTGGGTCTTGAGGATTTGGTTGCATCATCATGCCATGAGGCATCATGCCTGGGCCCATATTAGGGGCATTGGGAGAGGGCATCTGTGGGGGCATGCCATGGGAGAGAGGCTGGGATCCCATTGGATTCATACCCAGAGGGCTGAGCGCAGGCATGGGTCCAGGGTTTCCAGGTCCCATCATGCGTGGATTTCCTTGATGATTCATTGCCATTCCTGTAATTAAAAAGAAACAACTTTCAGTACAAGCACTTTGAAGAAAAAAAGAGAAGGATAACCCTATAAATACAACACGACCCAGAGTTATTGTAGTAGAAACTAAATTAAACAACAGGTAGAGGATATTTCAAGCTTTTTACCATTATTGTTCACTGAAGGCAAATTGGGGGAACGAGCCGGAGGCGAATCATCATCTGAACTGGCAACAGTCTTTATGGCATCATGGTAAAGCGGGGTCGAGCTGGGCATGGCAAACTTGGACATGCGTGACATCATGATGGAGAGCGGGTTCTGGGATAATGTTGGTTCTGGGGGTATAGCGTATGGACTGCCTGATGGAACATTGCCCGAAAGGGCCATGGACCCAGAGGGAGCCCCTGATGAGGGAGGTGCTGAAGGAGGACCATTTCCACCTGAAGTGAAAATAAATACAGAAACATAAGACAAGAAAAGCTAACATTCTCTGATTTTTTTTTAAATATATGACATTTACAAGATTTTAGCACCAGTTTTAACAAGTTTTAACACACATACCCACTCAGTTTGCAAAAGTAAGGGTGTCCAAATGTTTGACTGGCACTTCATATTAAGCATTTGTAAAAAGTGAGGTCATGTGTGTCCTTAGCTATACAGCCAGAAGAGGGAGCTACTGGACCATAACCAACCCCACCCCAGAGTATATACAGATGTGATATGTGGAACACCATAACTTTCATTTTAGGTTTCAAAGGACATTTGCATTTTTAAGTCAAAGTTACTTCAAATAAGAAAACGTTTACAGTGTTTAAAAATTTTAAATGAGTACAAATGCACAAAAATTCTATCAAAAACACTAAAAAGAGATCCAAATACACAAACAAATTGCAAATGTTACATTGTGAAACAAAAAGAGCCAGACATGCTTATAACCACAGAAGAAATGAATGGTATACATACCCTGCTCCATCCCCATCATGTTTGGTGAAGTGATGCTGAGTGGAGGTTTGCCTCCCTGTGGGGGAACTCCAGGACTCTGCATGGGTGGTTTTGGTGAAGAGGCCCATGAAGGAGAGGGGTTTGGAAGAGATGGAGACCTCATATGAACAGGGGAGGCACCTGCTGATCCCATCATGGAGTGAGGAGATTTCATTGGTGCAGAAGTTGGAGGGGCTGGAGGAGCACTGGGACCTGCGGGACCAGTAAGCATGCCTGCTAGCTGGGACGGTGTTTGAGGAGATTTAAGGTTTCCGGAGGGAGAACCCATTATGGGGGACTGCCCTTGCCTCAGAGGTGGTGACTTGAGGGGGTTAACACTGGGAGAGTTTCCCCCTCCTGCTTGAACATTCAGATCTGCGGGCTTGCGGCTTCTCTGACCTTGACTAGGACCACCTCCTGAGGAGAGGTGGTTAATTCGACCATTACCTCCTGAAGGTGTGGCTCTGTGCTCTGGACCAAACGCTTGGTCAGCATGGGGACCCCTCATTCCTCCTGGACCCCCAGGGAAAGGCCGTCCAGGCCCCATTGGAAAGTCTGATGGTGTTTGTTCAGGAAAAGGGGGGACCTGCATAGGCCTGCCTTGAGGACCCATGTTCTCCATTGGAGGTCCTCCACTACCTCTCATTCTCATTATTTCATCAGGACTCATATTCATGGGGGGCTCTCGTAGTTTAGAAGGATGCATGTGAGGTCCTGGCCCAGGACCAGGCCCCATGCCAAAGTCAGGCCCCATTTCTCTGCCCCCCATTCCTTGGAGCCTTGAGGATGGACTCATAGGGCCCTCACCAGGCATTCTTGGAAACATACCCATGCCATTACCGGGTTCCATTCCACCTCTTGGGTGCCCCATCATCCTTTGAACATCCATCATCATCCCAGGAGGAAGGCCCTTCTCCCCACCCATTCCTTGGTGAAACATTGCCTCCTGGACTGACTGAGGATTTGGAAAACGCTCACCACGAGCTCCTGGGCCCGCAAACATTCCCCCAGGCCCTCCAGGGAAGCCCCGCGCTTCTCCCATTCGGGGAGGTATGTCATCAGGCCAGCCAATTCCAGGCCTTGGGGGGCCCTCCATCTCAGGATTCATCATACCAGAGAAGCCAGGCATCCTCTGCATGTGCGGGGGCATGCCCCTGGGGCCAGGGCCCATTCCCATTCGTTCTGGGTAGTGCTCCGGTGGACCACCTGGTCCTCCCCACATCTCTCCAGGACCCATTTGGTAGGGAGGCGGAGGTCCCCGCATCATGCCTCGTGGACCATGGGGGTGCATCATCAGGTCTGGAGCAAGAGGGCGGTGTTGCATTTCTTGTTTTTTTCTCTTCTCCTCATAAAACTCTTGTTGTAACTTAAGCCAAGCCACCTGTTCTGGAGTCATCTGATCTCCTTCTCCACAGCTGCCTGGACCCATGTGTGGACCAAGTTCATCTGGTGGAAATGTAGGCATGTCTCTGGGTCCATGGGCAGGTCCAAAAGGTGGACCTTGTGGACGAGGCCCTCCAGGTCCACCTGCTGGGCCGAGGCTTTGGGACTGTGCCATCATTGCTTGTAGGGGTCCCTGCTCGGGTCTTCGAGGTGCACCATCAGGGCCTCCATCATGAGGTCCACTGTGGGGTTGCGGGGGCCCAGGTGGTGCGGCATCACGGTCATCTGGGAAAAGCATGCGCTGAATATCTCGCAATGTCTGAAGTGAGCGCTGGCGATGCTCTAATTGTTCTTGTGACAGACCTTCTGTGTTGGCCTCCATGTTTAACAACTCCTGGGCAAGCTGCTGCTGTTGTTGCTGTTGTTGGGGGGTCAGACCTGCTCCACCAGAGCCTCCACCCTGCCCTCCTTCAACTGATGTTGGAGGGTTGAGGCCTGCCTCAGGTTGGTTGACTGAAGCCTGGTCTACTGGAGCTGTAGGGTTACTGGGGCTACTGCCTGGAATATTTTTGGATTCCATGCCCACTGAGGATGAGCCTTCCTGTGGAAGAACACAGGATTGGTTCCCTTGATTTGAAGGCTGGGGTGGTGCTGGCTCTGCCATCCCAGGTAAGGACGGTTTAGATCCAGGCTGGTGGCTTTGATCTTGGGTGTGTGACAGAGGCTGCTGTGGAGGCTTGGAGTCATTCCGCAGGACGCCAGACGCATTGTTCTTTGACAGAGAAGAAGCAAGATAAAGACTTAAATTGTTTAAGATAATGTCAGTGATATTCTTTTCAAAGATGCTGGTGTTTGTAATAATACATGTGCCATTAAAGAAGTTTGTGTGCATGTTTACCAAAAGGAGGTGGGCTTTGTCTTTGCTGTTGGAGATGTTTTTCATATGGAAGGCAATGATGTTTTCTGTGTGGCCAGTGAGAACTTCATTAGCTGCCCTGAAGATGAAAATACATCAAGATCAGTCAACTGATTCAACAGTGTTTGCGTCTAGGAAGCAGTGATTTGGATAAATGAATTTTAGATCATGACGACAACACTAAGGTAAACAAACCAAACACACTTTACCTAATCACCACCCATATCTAGTATCTCCAATATAAAACACCAACGTGTTCATAAAGAAATAAAACTTTATGAAATAAGTATCTATATATGAATGAATAATAGATCAATAATGTGACCATGTAATTGTGAAATAACTGAATGAATATACAAATCTAAGGTCATTTTATTTTTTGTTTTGACTTGTACTTTGTATGAATGTGCTTTTTTTACATATTTTCCTTGCTTTTATTGTGACACACTTTGTGATTTTATTTATATGAAAGATCCTATATGAATAAATTTTGCTTACTTACTAGTATTGTGAAAATTTTCATTGTCCTTTAAAATTTCCTTATTACGGTAAGCATGTATTTAGGAAAACTAATCGATGTGCAAGAATCAGACAGTGGGCGTGCAGGTCCAACTCACTGACGCTGAGTGACAGTTAATCATTCTGCTGAAAAGTATTATTATGAAATAAATAAGCCACTGAGAATAAAATCATTCTGAAAAAGAAAAGACAAATTTGTGAAAAAAAAAACATTTTTGAATAAAAACTAGAATTGAGTAAAAAATCTTAAAACGTAATCTCCATTATGGGAAAAAATACCATTGAAATAATGTTTTACCTTAATAAGCACATTTTTAATAATAAGATATAAGATTTTTCATAATAATGAGCTTAGAATTATATAAGTTTTAATTATTTCACAATTACATTGTCACATTATATATTTATCTACTATTTATTCACATAGATGTTTATTTCATGTTTTATTTATTTATTTCATTATGAACACTTTGTTATTCCATATTTTCATTAAGATTTTTGCAGAAAATTGTACACATTTAGGAAGACAAACATAAATGATTTTAGTTTTCACTGATACAATGGGAGGAAGAGGTAGTAAAAATGTGTCTTGGTGTCATGAACAAAACAATCACAATATAAAAAAACAATAACGGTTGTGTAGGAATATAAACTTTACTTGAGACAGTTTTGGTTAGCATTTCTATTTAATTTTGATTGCCAATTCAGTTTCTAAAGAATGTGTCTTATGTATAATAAAATATTATTAAAACTTGTTCAAAAATACAATAAATATTAGTATCATAAATAAAAATCTATGGATGATTTCTAAGTTAAATTATTAGGAATACGCAGGCTGCTCTCTTACTTGTTTGCCATCTCCGTGGTGAAGACATAAACAAGTTTTGAGCCAGGTTTTTGGCCACTAGCAGGTTCTGTTGTAGAGCCTTGGCCTCCCAGTGTACTGTGGGAGGGTGTGGAGGAGCGGCTGAGTCCGGCATTGGAGGTAGAATGTGTGACAGAGTCCTGGGGCTTCACATCGCTGGAATTACAATCTAAGTAAACACAACAAGGCAGAACTTTAAAAGGCAACCCAAGCTTATAAAAATGTAATTTTACTGCAAAGTTAACAGAGTTTAATGGGTTTGAATAGAGAAAAGCAAATATGTATGAATTAACATGTCTTACTGAAGAAACTTTTGTCATCTTCATCACTTTCACCCCCCGAGCACCAGTCAGCTCCACTATACGGCTGCCTCCTTTCTGCCACACACATTCTCTTCACCCTGCTACTATCTGCACAGACACACAGACACACACACACACACACACAAACACAAATCAGTACATTTAGTTTCTTAAAGAGACGATAACAAAATTTACATTACACTTTTCAAAAAGATGTTCAGAGTCTAACTCTGCTTTTCTGAGCTCTAACGCAACTCACGTTCAAAATGTTGATTCTGTGTAAAATAAAACTAGATTGTAGAGTTTTGCAAATCACTAAAACACAATATTTGATTGCATCAAGTGTTGATGGACTGAGTCAAAATGGGAAAACTTTACAAACTGAGATGATGTTTTACCTTTGTCCTCACTAGTAGGTGTGCCGCTCTCTGGCTGCTCAAACGACTCTACAGAGGTGCTTCTCTCCCGTTTGACTTTCACTTTTGAGCTCGGGCCTGATGTCAAGCCCTGGCCATTTTTTAGTCCCATTCCCCCTGAAACATTTTGAGCTCCTTTGGCACCCATGTTTTTGGGGTCACAGGGAGAAGGCTGTGATTGGCTGCCCGTGCTCCCTGGTTTACCCTGATTGGGCATTTTAGAGTCCATCTGGGCGGCAGTAGAGGGGGACATGACCGGAGGTGATCGTACCATGACCTCCGTCTTGGGTTTAGGACTGAAATATAAAAAAGGACACATTTAGTTTGATTTAAACATAACAAAAAAACATCTACAAAAAAACATTATGACCTCTACTGATTAAACTCACAAAACATAAAAAAAAGAAACACACAAGGTTACATGATCAGAACAATTACATTATTCAATCATGTTTATACACTTTAGAACTAAGTCTAAACAAGATAAAAGGCAGGAACATACTACATTTACATGGCTGGGTTCTATGAGGTAATGCATACCTTCTACAATTAGGTATATATTTTGGTTTTTGTGCTAAATAAATGTAGAAAAAGAACCAGAAGGAAAATCTGATTATGCTTTCCCTCCCTTTTACAACCAAGAAACAAAATCTTATAATGGCCTGTCATAAAATTCCTTTAATCCCAGTTAGGGCTGGGCGATATGGCCTAAAAAGTAAATCTCGATTTTAATTGATTTTGTTTCCAACTTAACTGAGTGCCTCTGTTTCAGGTGTTGAAACAAATTTGTTGTACTCCGGCTTTTTGTAGCTAGAGCCTTCAAACAGATTTTGCAGTGAGGTGTTCGGTGATCCAAGTCCGAGGTTGTGAAAGCTAACCAGTTCCAGAAAACTGAAGAAACAGAGCCTTTTTTTGAGAAGTAGATCCTAGTAGTAGATGCTAGCTGCCATATTGTCATGTCGTGTACCAAGCATCTTGAGGGACAAGTGGGGTGACCTCTGAACTACAGAAGCCCAAAAGAGTGCACTAGTGGGAAAAAAAATCTTGATTTTCCCCAAAATGAAATCTTTATAAACGGCAAATTCGAATTAATCGATTAAATCGATTTATAGCCCAGCCCTAATCCCAGTAAAAGGAATTTTATAATTGATTGACTAAATGTTCGATCCATCCATTCATTATCTATACCCGCTTATTCCTTTTCTAGGGTCACTGGTGCCCATATCCAGCAGTCACAGTGTGAGGGGGCGGGGTACACCCTGGACAGGTCGCAAGTCCATCAGAGGGACACACATAGAGACGAACGAGACAAACAACCATTTACTCTCTCTCTCACACCTAGGGACAATTTAGTCATGCTTTTGGTTTGTGGGAGGAAGCCGGAGTACCCGGAGAGAACCCACACATGCACGGAGAGAACACACAAACTCTACCCAGAAAGGTCCCCGGGCCGGGATTTGAACCGTCGACCTTCTCACAGAGAGGCATCAGCTCTACCAACTGAGACGCCAATGTTAGATCCAGAATTGTACTTTTACACATTCTGATCATTGCAGCCATATGTTTTAAAACAGAGAATGAGAGTCGGTGTGTCTTCTCATGTGTTCTGTCTGTCTTCATAAACAAAAGTTAGTTATGCTCTACGTTAGGGCTGCACAATATATCGAAAATTTATCGTCATCGCAATAAATCGCATCGCAATATGCATATCGCAACATCTGCATAAACTGCAATAAATGGTTGACTCAAAAGTTTGCATTTA